>CM059998.1:209894-809894 GCA_030463065.1 Aphidoletes aphidimyza
TGACACATTGCACTGAGCCGATCAACTTTCGTTTTCTATGGTTGCTCGAAATATTGGATTCTGTGAAACGATGTTTGGTTTTCACTACTTGTATGGCACTGGTGTAAGTATCTTCAGTGCTATGCTAATGTTCTATTCTCTCTCTGTGTTCGCATGTTTCTCTACGAAAAAGCGAACAAAATCTGATTTTCATCATTTACTTGAATTTTTTGGTTTTTGTGGGTCTGAATCTAGTTTCAGGAACTGTGAGTTTGGTATCACTGTTTGGCTGCTGTTTAGATCCGCAATTGCCATTTCATAGACTGGGGAACTGATTTGTGGAACGAAAAAGTGGTCGCAGATTAACCAAATAATTTGTGAACACGAATTGTGATTCCGAATAGAGAGCGTGATGCCAGTCATTTAGATTCATCAATGCACGTTGGGTATCGCACTCTCGCTATTGTTTGGTTTCATGGTTACCGTTTCGTTGATTGGGATCCGGTTTGTGATACGTTCGGGTATTTGATTGCAAGTTCTTCACGAACAAGCACTTCGAGGCACTTATGCATTTTTAACAACACACTTTCTTTAATTTTTGGTGGTTTTTGGGGTTTTTTGGGCTTTTTGGACGTTTTATTTCGTTCTCCATTCATTTCTGATGAAATCCAAAATTTTCGGATTTTTGCCCCCCCCCGATGTTCATACACTGGGCTGCCCCCACCCATGGTTTTTTGTGTACGCCACTGGAAAATGCGCCTCGTGAAAATCCCCTTAGGGGGTACCCCTCCCCCCCCCCTTCGGGGGGGGTGGTCACCCCCCTCCCCTCCCCATGGTCAAACATTGTTTGCCTGGGCATCCAATTGGACTTCCGTACCGTTCGTGCACTTTTCCCACGTAGGCTATGAAAGTCCATTTTTGCTTTCATAGCCGAATGCATAGAGTCTTCCGTAAGTTTCATACAAAGTTCCCATGTACTCGTTGGTGTATCGGTTATGTTCACATAGCCGAAACCATCGACGCTTCCGTAATTTTCATATAAAGTTCCCATGTACTCTATAGAACGAACAGCTATCTATAGCCGATCATAGCCTCTCTCCGAGAGTTTCATATAACTTTCCCATGTACTCGTAGTATACCATACGGTTCTCCGAGATTTTCATATAAAGTTCCCATGTGGCTATAGAATGCAAGCTGTGTTGTACGGACCCACAACATGTCGAAAGTTGGTATTATATATACCATGTATTTCGCGAAGCACCAACGTATATACACGTTGAAACTTCAAATGCGATTGTTGTAGGACCTTGAGGCTTGTATTGCGATTCGTAATGCTTCCTCAAAAACATTGCTAGGGGTTTGCGTTGTGGTTTGAGAGCTCGCTTTGTGTGGTTGAACCATGTGTTTGGTATTTCCATTACTTCCTCTACAGGCAAGTCAATATGGAGTGCTGATTTTATATCAAGCTCCATCAAGACCTCTGCTAGTATGAAGTGTGGTAGCCTGGCATGGTCAAACACTTGTTGGGTATTTCCATTTACTTCCTCTACAGGCAAGTCAATATGAAGTGCTGATTTCATATCAAGCTTCATCAAGACCTCTGCTAGTATGAAGTGTGGTAGCCTGGCATAGTCAAACACGTGTTAGGTATTTCCATTTACTTCCTCTACAGGCAAGTCAATATGAAGTGCTGATTTCATATCAAGCTTCATCAAGACCTCTGCTAGTATGAAGTGTGGTAGCCTGACATAGTCAAGCTCATGTTGAGTATTCCGTACGGCCGCTACAGCAAGTCAATATGGAGTGCTGATTTTATATCAAGTTCCAATAAGACCTCTGCTGATATGTTGTTATGGTGGCTTGGCATGGGTTTGGGTGTTGACCGAAGTGGGTTTTCGTTACCTTGCATATACGAATAGCGATGTTCTTTCGTACTGCTTATGAGTTTCATGTTCGCCGTGTTCTCATAGCAGTATTCTCTTACGTACTGTTTGTGAGCGTTGCATTGTTTTTCGATTGGTCTCTTATCGAAGACGGTTAAGGTGAAATACTTTAAGTGACCAAACATTTCGATGTGTGAGTCAGTCCCGAGATTCGAGGCCTTTCTTTTGAGCTTTGTACATGCGAACAGCAGTATGTTAGCATACTATTGGAAACTTTTGCACTGACATCGGTTTAGTCCCTCGTCGATGACGGAGAAGTGGTTTGCTTGCAAACTACTTTGAACGGTCTTACACATGTTTAAGCACGACAACCTCTACAAGTATGTTGGTAAAGTGTCTTGGCATTTGTTTGGGTGAAAACCCTAGGCGTGGCTTACACTTGTTTAAGCACGACAACCTCTACAAGTATGTTGGTAAAGTGTCTTGGCATCTGTTTTGTCACAATCACCTAGTGGCCGGTAGTTCCTCGCCGATCCTGAGGCCCGGGATTATTCAAGATGGCTTTATCGAAAATGGTTGAACAGATCAAACATGCATGAGTTTGGTCAGTCCCTAGATTTAAAGGCCGTCGTGATGCTTTGCATATACAAGGGACCAGTAGTATGTTCTCATTTTTTCTAAACCGTATGCAGTTCGGCACTGCTATCTGTTGAGTTCCGTTTCGTGGATGACCAAACATGCATGAGTTTGGATCACCTGGTTGGTTCTTGCATGATAGTTGTGTTTGCAAGCGGTTTTCTCTAAATTTTATTTTCATACTTGCAATTGCAAGTAAATTATTAGTATTTCGTTGCGTTTTTCATTGCATTTTGGGTATGGACCTATGGTTAAATCCACGCCAAAGACGGAAGGGTGATTTGCTTGCAGATCGCTTTGAATGGCCTTGCACATGTTGAAGACCTCCATAATCACCGCTACAAGTATGTGAATGTTGTAACTTGACATGTGTTTGACCTATCCTGAGGCCCGAGACATCCCTTAATGCGCTGTTTGCGTACGAAATTTTACTTCTCATTCATACTGCATGTGTGCTTTGCATTGTTGTCTGTTGGGCAAATCGTATATGGTTAGGGTGATAATCACTCTAGATGGTACAAACATGCATGAGTTTGACCAAAATCCTGAAGATTTTAAGACCCTTCGTGATAGCTTTGTATTTGTAGGCAGCAGTGTTAGAACTTCACGTTTACAACCACGATAGATTTGGGCATTCTTCAGTCAATAAGCCTATCGTGATATGTTGTTTAACCCATTTATTCATTTCTTCTCTTTGATTGTATTTCTTTCTACATTCTCTTGCACTGTCACTGGAAAGAGTCACACGTCAATGACGGAAAGGTGGATTTGCAACCCACTTAAATGGTCAAAGTGAGTGTTGGGTATTCCATAATGACCTCTGTTAGTATGTCAGGATATTGCTTGGCCCTGGTCAAACGGTATCATGTCCTCTATTGATATGTCGACATGGTAGCCCGGCGAGTGCTTGGATGTCTGCCCGAGCATGCTTGGAGCAACAGCCGACCGTCCCGAGGCCCGTCTTGTCTCTTTGAGACAAGCCTATGTGTCATTTCTTTGTGGTTTTGTGGGGGTGTGTGGTTAGAGATCCTTTTTTGGTAGCTGTGGTTGGTTGATAACACTCGTCAGTTAAGATCAACTACAGTGAAGCCCTAGTCCGTACGCTGATGATGGGTGGATCATTCATCAATTCACCCGAAACTAGGCTCTATTTCTATATATTTTTAACTTCCTTCACGGAAATTAAAGCCCCTTGCACGCTCTGCGTAGCTTTCTTTGGTCGATGTCTGAGAAGTGGTTTACTCGTAGACCATTTTGAATGACTAAAACCTTGTGATTGCTGCGTAGTTGCGTGTAAGGGGCTTTTCTCTTTAACACATTTTCAAACATTTCAAAGCCCCTTGCACGCTCTGCGTAGCTTTCTTTGGTTGATGTCTGAGAAGTGGTTTACTCGTAGACTACTTCGAACGACTAAGACCTTATGATCGCTGCGTGGTTGCGTGTGAGGGGCTTTTCTCTTTAACGTTTTTTCGAAGTGTTTCTGGACCCTTTTCTCGGACTGTTTCCAATAGCCAACTTCGGTTGATATATACGGCTGTGCAGGTTCTGGACCCTGTAAAGGGAATGACGGAACGATTAGTGACAGTAGAACGGATTTAGGTGCGTTTCCTTTGGGGATTGCATTTCGAAGGAGACAACGTGACTCTTTCTGATGCACTCTCTTGTCGCTTTTGGTCACTTTTGGGTGGATCAGTGAAATGCTCTCTTCAACGGGCACTTGCGGAAACTTAATAAATAAGTTTTCTTTAGACGCCGTCTTTGACGGGGGAAACTGGATTCACTCGTGTAGCGCCGCTGCTACACGAATGGTTATCCATATAAAATGCGTGGTCTTCGGATCACAAGCATTATGTGAATCACACCAATCCGATTGGAACGTCTTCTCAATAATAATGAAATGGTAGTGTTTGGGATGGAGGCGAGAGACTAGAATCCCTTGAGATGTGCTTATTACTGCGTGTAGATCGAACGATTCGTCAAGTAGGTCAAAGACCACGAGCAAGGGTTTCCACGCCGGGGAACGTTTTTAAGTATAGGCTCTTCAACTCTTTCTCTTCCGCACATTTCATTGTTTCCCTTGAATCTGTTGATACATATCACACAACTAAAGTACTTTGTACTCCTTTGTGAGGCTAGCTCACATCGTAAAGGCAAATGCTTTCTTCTTGCAAACAAAGCCCGCTACATTGTAGGACATCAGTATCGATTGTGGTCACTTGTGATCACAGCATGCTGATTTGGGTAGCCAGCAATGAATTTGCATAAACATTTCCGTGTGATTTATCATTTCCTTCTGTCTCACGACTTAACGTCAGTAAACGAACAACCAGTGTTGGATTAGCCTTCACTGACTTGATCGTCTACTCCCCATATGCAAACAAAGCTCGCGTCATTGTAGGACAACGGCGTTTACAGAAGTCATGAAGAGGTTGTGTTGATTTATTTCCACACTTGGATTGATGGATCAGTCGTTTCGGGGGGCCAGCAATGACTTGCATTCCGTTTCATGTACAACATTGGTGTAAGTATCTTCAGTGTTGTGCCGACGACTCATTCTTACTTGGTCCATTAACATATTCATTCATTATTCCCTTTTCTCATGCGTTGCACTGGTGCGATTAGTTTCAGTGTGGCGCCAACATCTTATTCTCGTTCTTTTACGAAATTGTGCCTTCTGCACTTTTCATTTTGACTTAGGTTCTTTCCTTTTGGAAATGACAAATGTTAGCCTTTCATCGTGAATCGATTTCCTTATCTTGGGTGACTGGAGTTGCGAATGATTGATTCGAGCTGTGAATATAGAGCACACAAACTGTACTGGACATGTGAGCCATTCGAAACTGGAGCTGCTCTTGACACATTGCACTGAGCCGATCAACTTTCGTTTTCTATGGTTGCTCGAAATATTGGATTCTGTGAAACGATGTTTGGTTTTCACTACTTGTATGGCACTGGTGTAAGTATCTTCAGTGCTATGCTAATGTTCTATTCTCTCTCTGTGTTCGCATGTTTCTCTACGAAAAAGCGAACAAAATCTGATTTTCATCATTTACTTGAATTTTTTGGTTTTTGTGGGTCTGAATCTAGTTTCAGGAACTGTGAGTTTGGTATCACTGTTTGGCTGCTGTTTAGATCCGCAATTGCCATTTCATAGACTGGGGAACTGATTTGTGGAACGAAAAAGTGGTCGCAAATTAACCAAATAATTTGTGAACACAAATTGTGATTCCGAATAGAGAGCGTGATGCCAGTCATTTAGATTCATCAATGCACGTTGGGTATCGCACTCTCGCTATTGTTTGGTTTCATGGTTACCGTTTCGTTGATTGGGATCCGGTTTGTGATACGTTCGGGTATTTGATTGCAAGTTCTTCACGAACAAGCACTTCGAGGCACTTATGCATTTTTAACAACACACTTTCTTTAATTTTTGGTGGTTTTTGGGGTTTTTTGGGCTTTTTGGACGTTTTATTTCGTTCTCCATTCATTTCTGATGAAATCCAAAATTTTCGGATTTTTGCCCCCCCCCGATGTTCATACACTGGGCTGCCCCCACCCATGGTTTTTTGTGTACGCCACTGGAAAATGCGCCTCGTGAAAATCCCCTTAGGGGGTACCCCTCCCCCCCCCCCTTCGGGGGGGGGGGTGGTCACCCCCCTCCCCTCCCCATGGTCAAACATTGTTTGCCTGGGCATCCAATTGGACTTCCGTACCGTTCGTGCACTTTTCCCACGTAGGCTATGAAAGTCCATTTTTGCTTTCATAGCCGAATGCATAGAGTCTTCCGTAAGTTTCATACAAAGTTCCCATGTACTCGTTGGTGTATCGGTTATGTTCACATAGCCGAAACCATCGACGCTTCCGTAATTTTCATATAAAGTTCCCATGTACTCTATAGAACGAACAGCTATCTATAGCCGATCATAGCCTCTCTCCGAGAGTTTCATATAACTTTCCCATGTACTCGTAGTATACCATACGGTTCTCCGAGATTTTCATATAAAGTTCCCATGTGGCTATAGAATGCAAGCTGTGTTGTACGGACCCACAACATGTCGAAAGTTGGTATTATATATACCATGTATTTCGCGAAGCACCAACGTATATACACGTTGAAACTTCAAATGCGATTGTTGTAGGACCTTGAGGCTTGTATTGCGATTCGTAATGCTTCCTCAAAAACATTGCTAGGGGTTTGCGTTGTGGTTTGAGAGCTCGCTTTGTGTGGTTGAACCATGTGTTTGGTATTTCCATTACTTCCTCTACAGGCAAGTCAATATGGAGTGCTGATTTTATATCAAGCTCCATCAAGACCTCTGCTAGTATGAAGTGTGGTAGCCTGGCATGGTCAAACACTTGTTGGGTATTTCCATTTACTTCCTCTACAGGCAAGTCAATATGAAGTGCTGATTTCATATCAAGCTTCATCAAGACCTCTGCTAGTATGAAGTGTGGTAGCCTGGCATAGTCAAACACGTGTTAGGTATTTCCATTTACTTCCTCTACAGGCAAGTCAATATGAAGTGCTGATTTCATATCAAGCTTCATCAAGACCTCTGCTAGTATGAAGTGTGGTAGCCTGACATAGTCAAGCTCATGTTGAGTATTCCGTACGGCCGCTACAGCAAGTCAATATGGAGTGCTGATTTTATATCAAGTTCCAATAAGACCTCTGCTGATATGTTGTTATGGTGGCTTGGCATGGGTTTGGGTGTTGACCGAAGTGGGTTTTCGTTACCTTGCATATACGAATAGCGATGTTCTTTCGTACTGCTTATGAGTTTCATGTTCGCCGTGTTCTCATAGCAGTATTCTCTTACGTACTGTTTGTGAGCGTTGCATTGTTTTTCGATTGGTCTCTTATCGAAGACGGTTAAGGTGAAATACTTTAAGTGACCAAACATTTCGATGTGTGAGTCAGTCCCGAGATTCGAGGCCTTTCTTTTGAGCTTTGTACATGCGAACAGCAGTATGTTAGCATACTATTGGAAACTTTTGCACTGACATCGGTTTAGTCCCTCGTCGATGACGGAGAAGTGGTTTGCTTGCAAACTACTTTGAACGGTCTTACACATGTTTAAGCACGACAACCTCTACAAGTATGTTGGTAAAGTGTCTTGGCATTTGTTTGGGTGAAAACCCTAGGCGTGGCTTACACTTGTTTAAGCACGACAACCTCTACAAGTATGTTGGTAAAGTGTCTTGGCATCTGTTTTGTCACAATCACCTAGTGGCCGGTAGTTCCTCGCCGATCCTGAGGCCCGGGATTATTCAAGATGGCTTTATCGAAAATGGTTGAACAGATCAAACATGCATGAGTTTGGTCAGTCCCTAGATTTAAAGGCCGTCGTGATGCTTTGCATATACAAGGGACCAGTAGTATGTTCTCATTTTTTCTAAACCGTATGCAGTTCGGCACTGCTATCTGTTGAGTTCCGTTTCGTGGATGACCAAACATGCATGAGTTTGGATCACCTGGTTGGTTCTTGCATGATAGTTGTGTTTGCAAGCGGTTTTCTCTAAATTTTATTTTCATACTTGCAATTGCAAGTAAATTATTAGTATTTCGTTGCGTTTTTCATTGCATTTTGGGTATGGACCTATGGTTAAATCCACGCCAAAGACGGAAGGGTGATTTGCTTGCAGATCGCTTTGAATGGCCTTGCACATGTTGAAGACCTCCATAATCACCGCTACAAGTATGTGAATGTTGTAACTTGACATGTGTTTGACCTATCCTGAGGCCCGAGACATCCCTTAATGCGCTGTTTGCGTACGAAATTTTACTTCTCATTCATACTGCATGTGTGCTTTGCATTGTTGTCTGTTGGGCAAATCGTATATGGTTAGGGTGATAATCACTCTAGATGGTACAAACATGCATGAGTTTGACCAAAATCCTGAAGATTTTAAGACCCTTCGTGATAGCTTTGTATTTGTAGGCAGCAGTGTTAGAACTTCACGTTTACAACCACGATAGATTTGGGCATTCTTCAGTCAATAAGCCTATCGTGATATGTTGTTTAACCCATTTATTCATTTCTTCTCTTTGATTGTATTTCTTTCTACATTCTCTTGCACTGTCACTGGAAAGAGTCACACGTCAATGACGGAAAGGTGGATTTGCAACCCACTTAAATGGTCAAAGTGAGTGTTGGGTATTCCATAATGACCTCTGTTAGTATGTCAGGATATTGCTTGGCCCTGGTCAAACGGTATCATGTCCTCTATTGATATGTCGACATGGTAGCCCGGCGAGTGCTTGGATGTCTGCCCGAGCATGCTTGGAGCAACAGCCGACCGTCCCGAGGCCCGTCTTGTCTCTTTGAGACAAGCCTATGTGTCATTTCTTTGTGGTTTTGTGGGGGTGTGTGGTTAGAGATCCTTTTTTGGTAGCTGTGGTTGGTTGATAACACTCGTCAGTTAAGATCAACTACAGTGAAGCCCTAGTCCGTACGCTGATGATGGGTGGATCATTCATCAATTCACCCGAAACTAGGCTCTATTTCTATATATTTTTAACTTCCTTCACGGAAATTAAAGCCCCTTGCACGCTCTGCGTAGCTTTCTTTGGTCGATGTCTGAGAAGTGGTTTACTCGTAGACCATTTTGAATGACTAAAACCTTGTGATTGCTGCGTAGTTGCGTGTAAGGGGCTTTTCTCTTTAACACATTTTCAAACATTTCAAAGCCCCTTGCACGCTCTGCGTAGCTTTCTTTGGTTGATGTCTGAGAAGTGGTTTACTCGTAGACTACTTCGAACGACTAAGACCTTATGATCGCTGCGTGGTTGCGTGTGAGGGGCTTTTCTCTTTAACGTTTTTTCGAAGTGTTTCTGGACCTTTTTTCGGACTGTTTCCAATAGCCAACTTCGGTTGATATATACGGCTGTGCAGGTTCTGGACCCTGTAAAGGGAATGACGGAACGATTAGTGACAGTAGAACGGATTTAGGTGCGTTTCCTTTGGGGATTGCATTTCGAAGGAGACAACGTGACTCTTTCTGATGCACTCTCTTGTCGCTTTTGGTCACTTTTGGGTGGATCAGTGAAATGCTCTCTTCAACGGGCACTTGCGGAAACTTAATAAATAATGGGCATTCTTCAGTCAATAAGCCTATCGTGATATGTTGTTTAACCCATTTATTCATTTCTTCTCTTTGATTGTATTTCTTTCTACATTCTCTTGCACTGTCACTGGAAAGAGTCACACGTCAATGACGGAAAGGTGGATTTGCAACCCACTTAAATGGTCAAAGTGAGTGTTGGGTATTCCATAATGACCTCTGTTAGTATGTCAGGATATTGCTTGGCCCTGGTCAAACGGTATCATGTCCTCTATTGATATGTCGACATGGTAGCCCGGCGAGTGCTTGGATGTCTGCCCGAGCATGCTTGGAGCAACAGCCGACCGTCCCGAGGCCCGTCTTGTCTCTTTGAGACAAGCCTATGTGTCATTTCTTTGTGGTTTTGTGGGGGTGTGTGGTTAGAGATCCCTTTTTTGGTAGCTGTGGTTGGTTGATAACACTCGTCAGTTAAGATCAACTACAGTGAAGCCCTAGTCCGTACGCTGATGATGGGTGGATCATTCATCAATTCACCCGAAACTAGGCTCTATTTCTATATATTTTTAACTTCCTTCACGGAAATTAAAGCCCCTTGCACGCTCTGCGTAGCTTTCTTTGGTCGATGTCTGAGAAGTGGTTTACTCGTAGACCATTTTGAATGACTAAAACCTTGTGATTGCTGCGTAGTTGCGTGTAAGGGGCTTTTCTCTTTAACACATTTTCAAACATTTCAAAGCCCCTTGCACGCTCTGCGTAGCTTTCTTTGGTTGATGTCTGAGAAGTGGTTTACTCGTAGACTACTTCGAACGACTAAGACCTTATGATCGCTGCGTGGTTGCGTGTGAGGGGCTTTTCTCTTTAACGTTTTTTCGAAGTGTTTCTGGACCCTTTTTTCGGACTGTTTCCAATAGCCAACTTCGGTTGATATATACGGCTGTGCAGGTTCTGGACCCTGTAAAGGGAATGACGGAACGATTAGTGACAGTAGAACGGATTTAGGTGCGTTTCCTTTGGGGATTGCATTTCGAAGGAGACAACGTGACTCTTTCTGATGCACTCTCTTGTCGCTTTTGGTCACTTTTGGGTGGATCAGTGAAATGCTCTCTTCAACGGGCACTTGCGGAAACTTAATAAATAACATGTCGAAAGTTGGTATTATATATACCATGTATTTCGCGAAGCACCAACGTATATACACGTTGAAACTTCAAATGCGATTGTTGTAGGACCTTGAGGCTTGTATTGCGATTCGTAATGCTTCCTCAAAAACATTGCTAGGGGTTTGCGTTGTGGTTTGAGAGCTCGCTTTGTGTGGTTGAACCATGTGTTTGGTATTTCCATTACTTCCTCTACAGGCAAGTCAATATGGAGTGCTGATTTTATATCAAGCTCCATCAAGACCTCTGCTAGTATGAAGTGTGGTAGCCTGGCATGGTCAAACACTTGTTGGGTATTTCCATTTACTTCCTCTACAGGCAAGTCAATATGAAGTGCTGATTTCATATCAAGCTTCATCAAGACCTCTGCTAGTATGAAGTGTGGTAGCCTGGCATAGTCAAACACGTGTTGGGTACTTCCATTTACTTCCTCTACAGGCAAGTCAATATGAAGTGCTGATTTCATATCAAGCTTCATCAAGACCTCTGCTAGTATGAAGTGTGGTAGCCTGACATAGTCAAGCTCATGTTGAGTATTCCGTACGGCCGCTACAGCAAGTCAATATGGAGTGCTGATTTTATATCAAGTTCCAATAAGACCTCTGCTGATATGTTGTTATGGTGGCTTGGCATGGGTTTGGGTGTTGACCGAAGTGGGTTTTCGTTACCTTGCATATACGAATAGCGATGTTCTTTCGTACTGCTTATGAGTTTCATGTTCGCCGTGTTCTCATAGCAGTATTCTCTTACGTACTGTTTGTGAGCGTTGCATTGTTTTTCGATTGGTCTCTTATCGAAGACGGTTAAGGTGAAATACTTTAAGTGACCAAACATTTCGATGTGTGAGTCAGTCCCGAGATTCGAGGCCTTTCTTTTGAGCTTTGTACATGCGAACAGCAGTATGTTAGCATACTATTGGAAACTTTTGCACTGACATCGGTTTAGTCCCTCGTCGATGACGGAGAAGTGGTTTGCTTGCAAACTACTTTGAACGGTCTTACACATGTTTAAGCACGACAACCTCTACAAGTATGTTGGTAAAGTGTCTTGGCATTTGTTTGGGTGAAAACCCTAGGCGTGGCTTACACTTGTTTAAGCACGACAACCTCTACAAGTATGTTGGTAAAGTGTCTTGGCATCTGTTTTGTCACAATCACCTAGTGGCCGGTAGTTCCTCGCCGATCCTGAGGCCCGGGATTATTCAAGATGGCTTTATCGAAAATGGTTGAACAGATCAAACATGCATGAGTTTGGTCAGTCCCTAGATTTAAAGGCCGTCGTGATGCTTTGCATATACAAGGGACCAGTAGTATGTTCTCATTTTTTCTAAACCGTATGCAGTTCGGCACTGCTATCTGTTGAGTTCCGTTTCGTGGATGACCAAACATGCATGAGTTTGGATCACCTGGTTGGTTCTTGCATGATAGTTGTGTTTGCAAGCGGTTTTCTCTAAATTTTATTTTCATACTTGCAATTGCAAGTAAATTATTAGTATTTCGTTGCGTTTTTCATTGCATTTTGGGTATGGACCTATGGTTAAATCCACGCCAAAGACGGAAGGGTGATTTGCTTGCAGATCGCTTTGAATGGCCTTGCACATGTTGAAGACCTCCATAATCACCGCTACAAGTATGTGAATGTTGTAACTTGACATGTGTTTGACCTATCCTGAGGCCCGAGACATCCCTTAATGCGCTGTTTGCGTACGAAATTTTACTTCTCATTCATACTGCATGTGTGCTTTGCATTGTTGTCTGTTGGGCAAATCGTATATGGTTAGGGTGATAATCACTCTAGATGGTACAAACATGCATGAGTTTGACCAAAATCCTGAAGATTTTAAGACCCTTCGTGATAGCTTTGTATTTGTAGGCAGCAGTGTTAGAACTTCACGTTTACAACCACGATAGATTTGGGCATTCTTCAGTCAATAAGCCTATCGTGATATGTTGTTTAACCCATTTATTCATTTCTTCTCTTTGATTGTATTTCTTTCTACATTCTCTTGCACTGTCACTGGAAAGAGTCACACGTCAATGACGGAAAGGTGGATTTGCAACCCACTTAAATGGTCAAAGTGAGTGTTGGGTATTCCATAATGACCTCTGTTAGTATGTCAGGATATTGCTTGGCCCTGGTCAAACGGTATCATGTCCTCTATTGATATGTCGACATGGTAGCCCGGCGAGTGCTTGGATGTCTGCCCGAGCATGCTTGGAGCAACAGCCGACCGTCCCGAGGCCCGTCTTGTCTCTTTGAGACAAGCCTATGTGTCATTTCTTTGTGGTTTTGTGGGGGTGTGTGGTTAGAGATCCTTTTTTGGTAGCTGTGGTTGGTTGATAACACTCGTCAGTTAAGATCAACTACAGTGAAGCCCTAGTCCGTACGCTGATGATGGGTGGATCATTCATCAATTCACCCGAAACTAGGCTCTATTTCTATATATTTTTAACTTCCTTCACGGAAATTAAAGCCCCTTGCACGCTCTGCGTAGCTTTCTTTGGTCGATGTCTGAGAAGTGGTTTACTCGTAGACCATTTTGAATGACTAAAACCTTGTGATTGCTGCGTAGTTGCGTGTAAGGGGCTTTTCTCTTTAACACATTTTCAAACATTTCAAAGCCCCTTGCACGCTCTGCGTAGCTTTCTTTGGTTGATGTCTGAGAAGTGGTTTACTCGTAGACTACTTCGAACGACTAAGACCTTATGATCGCTGCGTGGTTGCGTGTGAGGGGCTTTTCTCTTTAACGTTTTTTCGAAGTGTTTCTGGACCCTTTTTTCGGACTGTTTCCAATAGCCAACTTCGGTTGATATATACGGCTGTGCAGGTTCTGGACCCTGTAAAGGGAATGACGGAACGATTAGTGACAGTAGAACGGATTTAGGTGCGTTTCCTTTGGGGATTGCATTTCGAAGGAGACAACGTGACTCTTTCTGATGCACTCTCTTGTCGCTTTTGGTCACTTTTGGGTGGATCAGTGAAATGCTCTCTTCAACGGGCACTTGCGGAAACTTAATAAATATTAGTATTTCGTTGCGTTTTTCATTGCATTTTGGGTATGGACCTATGGTTAAATCCACGCCAAAGACGGAAGGGTGATTTGCTTGCAGATCGCTTTGAATGGCCTTGCACATGTTGAAGACCTCCATAATCACCGCTACAAGTATGTGAATGTTGTAACTTGACATGTGTTTGACCTATCCTGAGGCCCGAGACATCCCTTAATGCGCTGTTTGCGTACGAAATTTTACTTCTCATTCATACTGCATGTGTGCTTTGCATTGTTGTCTGTTGGGCAAATCGTATATGGTTAGGGTGATAATCACTCTAGATGGTACAAACATGCATGAGTTTGACCAAAATCCTGAAGATTTTAAGACCCTTCGTGATAGCTTTGTATTTGTAGGCAGCAGTGTTAGAACTTCACGTTTACAACCACGAGAGATTTGGGCATTCTTCAGTCAATAAGCCTATCGTGATATGTTGTTTAACCCATTTATTCATTTCTTCTCTTTGATTGTATTTCTTTCTACATTCTCTTGCACTGTCACTGGAAAGAGTCACACGTCAATGACGGAAAGGTGGATTTGCAACCCACTTAAATGGTCAAAGTGAGTGTTGGGTATTCCATAATGACCTCTGTTAGTATGTCAGGATATTGCTTGGCCTTGGTCAAACGGTATCATGTCCTCTATTGATATGTCGACATGGTAGCCCGGCGAGTGCTTGGATGTCTGCCCGAGCATGCTTGGAGCAACAGCCGACCGTCCCGAGGCCCGTCTTGTCTCTTTGAGACAAGCCTATGTGTCATTTCTTTGTGGTTTTGTGGGGGTGTGTGGTTAGAGATCCTTTTTTGGTAGCTGTGGTTGGTTGATAACACTCGTCAGTTAAGATCAACTACAGTGAAGCCCTAGTCCGTACGCTGATGATGGGTGGATCATTCATCAATTCACCCGAAACTAGGCTCTATTTCTATATATTTTTAACTTCCTTCACGGAAATTAAAGCCCCTTGCACGCTCTGCGTAGCTTTCTTTGGTCGATGTCTGAGAAGTGGTTTACTCGTAGACCATTTTGAATGACTAAAACCTTGTGATTGCTGCGTAGTTGCGTGTAAGGGGCTTTTCTCTTTAACACATTTTCAAACATTTCAAAGCCCCTTGCACGCTCTGCGTAGCTTTCTTTGGTTGATGTCTGAGAAGTGGTTTACTCGTAGACTACTTCGAACGACTAAGACCTTATGATCGCTGCGTGGTTGCGTGTGAGGGGCTTTTCTCTTTAACGTTTTTTCGAAGTGTTTCTGGACCCTTTTCTCGGACTGTTTCCAATAGCCAACTTCGGTTGATATATACGGCTGTGCAGGTTCTGGACCCTGTAAAGGGAATGACGGAACGATTAGTGACAGTAGAACGGATTTAGGTGCGTTTCCTTTGGGGATTGCATTTCGAAGGAGACAACGTGACTCTTTCTGATGCACTCTCTTGTCGCTTTTGGTCACTTTTGGGTGGATCAGTGAAATGCTCTCTTCAACGGGCACTTGCGGAAACTTAATAAATAAAAAAAAAGGCCGTCGTGATGCTTTGCATATACAAGGGACCAGTAGTATGTTCTCATTTTTTCTAAACCGTATGCAGTTCGGCACTGCTATCTGTTGAGTTCCGTTTCGTGGATGACCAAACATGCATGAGTTTGGATCACCTGGTTGGTTCTTGCATGATAGTTGTGTTTGCAAGCGGTTTTCTCTAAATTTTATTTTCATACTTGCAATTGCAAGTAAATTATTAGTATTTCGTTGCGTTTTTCATTGCATTTTGGGTATGGACCTATGGTTAAATCCACGCCAAAGACGGAAGGGTGATTTGCTTGCAGATCGCTTTGAATGGCCTTGCACATGTTGAAGACCTCCATAATCACCGCTACAAGTATGTGAATGTTGTAACTTGACATGTGTTTGACCTATCCTGAGGCCCGAGACATCCCTTAATGCGCTGTTTGCGTACGAAATTTTACTTCTCATTCATACTGCATGTGTGCTTTGCATTGTTGTCTGTTGGGCAAATCGTATATGGTTAGGGTGATAATCACTCTAGATGGTACAAACATGCATGAGTTTGACCAAAATCCTGAAGATTTTAAGACCCTTCGTGATAGCTTTGTATTTGTAGGCAGCAGTGTTAGAACTTCACGTTTACAACCACGATAGATTTGGGCATTCTTCAGTCAATAAGCCTATCGTGATATGTTGTTTAACCCATTTATTCATTTCTTCTCTTTGATTGTATTTCTTTCTACATTCTCTTGCACTGTCACTGGAAAGAGTCACACGTCAATGACGGAAAGGTGGATTTGCAACCCACTTAAATGGTCAAAGTGAGTGTTGGGTATTCCATAATGACCTCTGTTAGTATGTCAGGATATTGCTTGGCCTTGGTCAAACGGTATCATGTCCTCTATTGATATGTCGACATGGTAGCCCGGCGAGTGCTTGGATGTCTGCCCGAGCATGCTTGGAGCAACAGCCGACCGTCCCGAGGCCCGTCTTGTCTCTTTGAGACAAGCCTATGTGTCATTTCTTTGTGGTTTTGTGGGGGTGTGTGGTTAGAGATCCTTTTTTGGTAGCTGTGGTTGGTTGATAACACTCGTCAGTTAAGATCAACTACAGTGAAGCCCTAGTCCGTACGCTGATGATGGGTGGATCATTCATCAATTCACCCGAAACTAG
This sequence comes from Aphidoletes aphidimyza, assembly GCA_030463065.1. Classification (NCBI taxonomy): domain Eukaryota; kingdom Metazoa; phylum Arthropoda; class Insecta; order Diptera; family Cecidomyiidae; genus Aphidoletes; species Aphidoletes aphidimyza. The sequence continues at coordinate 226,336 of CM059998.1, forward strand.
GCTCTATTTCTATATATTTTTAACTTCCTTCACGGAAATTAAAGCCCCTTGCACGCTCTGCGTAGCTTTCTTTGGTCGATGTCTGAGAAGTGGTTTACTCGTAGACCATTTTGAATGACTAAAACCTTGTGATTGCTGCGTAGTTGCGTGTAAGGGGCTTTTCTCTTTAACACATTTTCAAACATTTCAAAGCCCCTTGCACGCTCTGCGTAGCTTTCTTTGGTTGATGTCTGAGAAGTGGTTTACTCGTAGACTACTTCGAACGACTAAGACCTTATGATCGCTGCGTGGTTGCGTGTGAGGGGCTTTTCTCTTTAACGTTTTTTCGAAGTGTTTCTGGACCCTTTTCTCGGACTGTTTCCAATAGCCAACTTCGGTTGATATATACGGCTGTGCAGGTTCTGGACCCTGTAAAGGGAATGACGGAACGATTAGTGACAGTAGAACGGATTTAGGTGCGTTTCCTTTGGGGATTGCATTTCGAAGGAGACAACGTGACTCTTTCTGATGCACTCTCTTGTCGCTTTTGGTCACTTTTGGGTGGATCAGTGAAATGCTCTCTTCAACGGGCACTTGCGGAAACTTAATAAATAAAACTGGAGCTGCTCTTGACACATTGCACTGAGCCGATCAACTTTCGTTTTCTATGGTTGCTCGAAATATTGGATTCTGTGAAACGATGTTTGGTTTTCACTACTTGTATGGCACTGGTGTAAGTATCTTCAGTGCTATGCTAATGTTCTATTCTCTCTCTGTGTTCGCATGTTTCTCTACGAAAAAGCGAACAAAATCTGATTTTCATCATTTACTTGAATTTTTTGGTTTTTGTGGGTCTGAATCTAGTTTCAGGAACTGTGAGTTTGGTATCACTGTTTGGCTGCTGTTTAGATCCGCAATTGCCATTTCATAGACTGGGGAACTGATTTGTGGAACGAAAAAGTGGTCGCAGATTAACCAAATAATTTGTGAACACGAATTGTGATTCCGAATAGAGAGCGTGATGCCAGTCATTTAGATTCATCAATGCACGTTGGGTATCGCACTCTCGCTATTGTTTGGTTTCATGGTTACCGTTTCGTTGATTGGGATCCGGTTTGTGATACGTTCGGGTATTTGATTGCAAGTTCTTCACGAACAAGCACTTCGAGGCACTTATGCATTTTTAACAACACACTTTCTTTAATTTTTGGTGGTTTTTGGGGTTTTTTGGGCTTTTTGGACGTTTTATTTCGTTCTCCATTCATTTCTGATGAAATCCAAAATTTTCGGATTTTTGCCCCCCCCCGATGTTCATACACTGGGCTGCCCCCACCCATGGTTTTTTGTGTACGCCACTGGAAAATGCGCCTCGTGAAAATCCCCTTAGGGGGTACCCCTTCCCCCCCCCCTTCGGGGGGGGGGGGGTGGTCACCCCCCTCCCCTCCCCATGGTCAAACATTGTTTGCCTGGGCATCCAATTGGACTTCCGTACCGTTCGTGCACTTTTCCCACGTAGGCTATGAAAGTCCATTTTTGCTTTCATAGCCGAATGCATAGAGTCTTCCGTAAGTTTCATACAAAGTTCCCATGTACTCGTTGGTGTATCGGTTATGTTCACATAGCCGAAACCATCGACGCTTCCGTAATTTTCATATAAAGTTCCCATGTACTCTATAGAACGAACAGCTATCTATAGCCGATCATAGCCTCTCTCCGAGAGTTTCATATAACTTTCCCATGTACTCGTAGTATACCATACGGTTCTCCGAGATTTTCATATAAAGTTCCCATGTGGCTATAGAATGCAAGCTGTGTTGTACGGACCCACAACATGTCGAAAGTTGGTATTATATATACCATGTATTTCGCGAAGCACCAACGTATATACACGTTGAAACTTCAAATGCGATTGTTGTAGGACCTTGAGGCTTGTATTGCGATTCGTAATGCTTCCTCAAAAACATTGCTAGGGGTTTGCGTTGTGGTTTGAGAGCTCGCTTTGTGTGGTTGAACCATGTGTTTGGTATTTCCATTACTTCCTCTACAGGCAAGTCAATATGGAGTGCTGATTTTATATCAAGCTCCATCAAGACCTCTGCTAGTATGAAGTGTGGTAGCCTGGCATGGTCAAACACTTGTTGGGTATTTCCATTTACTTCCTCTACAGGCAAGTCAATATGAAGTGCTGATTTCATATCAAGCTTCATCAAGACCTCTGCTAGTATGAAGTGTGGTAGCCTGGCATAGTCAAACACGTGTTAGGTATTTCCATTTACTTCCTCTACAGGCAAGTCAATATGAAGTGCTGATTTCATATCAAGCTTCATCAAGACCTCTGCTAGTATGAAGTGTGGTAGCCTGACATAGTCAAGCTCATGTTGAGTATTCCGTACGGCCGCTACAGCAAGTCAATATGGAGTGCTGATTTTATATCAAGTTCCAATAAGACCTCTGCTGATATGTTGTTATGGTGGCTTGGCATGGGTTTGGGTGTTGACCGAAGTGGGTTTTCGTTACCTTGCATATACGAATAGCGATGTTCTTTCGTACTGCTTATGAGTTTCATGTTCGCCGTGTTCTCATAGCAGTATTCTCTTACGTACTGTTTGTGAGCGTTGCATTGTTTTTCGATTGGTCTCTTATCGAAGACGGTTAAGGTGAAATACTTTAAGTGACCAAACATTTCGATGTGTGAGTCAGTCCCGAGATTCGAGGCCTTTCTTTTGAGCTTTGTACATGCGAACAGCAGTATGTTAGCATACTATTGGAAACTTTTGCACTGACATCGGTTTAGTCCCTCGTCGATGACGGAGAAGTGGTTTGCTTGCAAACTACTTTGAACGGTCTTACACATGTTTAAGCACGACAACCTCTACAAGTATGTTGGTAAAGTGTCTTGGCATTTGTTTGGGTGAAAACCCTAGGCGTGGCTTACACTTGTTTAAGCACGACAACCTCTACAAGTATGTTGGTAAAGTGTCTTGGCATCTGTTTTGTCACAATCACCTAGTGGCCGGTAGTTCCTCGCCGATCCTGAGGCCCGGGATTATTCAAGATGGCTTTATCGAAAATGGTTGAACAGATCAAACATGCATGAGTTTGGTCAGTCCCTAGATTTAAAGGCCGTCGTGATGCTTTGCATATACAAGGGACCAGTAGTATGTTCTCATTTTTTCTAAACCGTATGCAGTTCGGCACTGCTATCTGTTGAGTTCCGTTTCGTGGATGACCAAACATGCATGAGTTTGGATCACCTGGTTGGTTCTTGCATGATAGTTGTGTTTGCAAGCGGTTTTCTCTAAATTTTATTTTCATACTTGCAATTGCAAGTAAATTATTAGTATTTCGTTGCGTTTTTCATTGCATTTTGGGTATGGACCTATGGTTAAATCCACGCCAAAGACGGAAGGGTGATTTGCTTGCAGATCGCTTTGAATGGCCTTGCACATGTTGAAGACCTCCATAATCACCGCTACAAGTATGTGAATGTTGTAACTTGACATGTGTTTGACCTATCCTGAGGCCCGAGACATCCCTTAATGCGCTGTTTGCGTACGAAATTTTACTTCTCATTCATACTGCATGTGTGCTTTGCATTGTTGTCTGTTGGGCAAATCGTATATGGTTAGGGTGATAATCACTCTAGATGGTACAAACATGCATGAGTTTGACCAAAATCCTGAAGATTTTAAGACCCTTCGTGATAGCTTTGTATTTGTAGGCAGCAGTGTTAGAACTTCACGTTTACAACCACGATAGATTTGGGCATTCTTCAGTCAATAAGCCTATCGTGATATGTTGTTTAACCCATTTATTCATTTCTTCTCTTTGATTGTATTTCTTTCTACATTCTCTTGCACTGTCACTGGAAAGAGTCACACGTCAATGACGGAAAGGTGGATTTGCAACCCACTTAAATGGTCAAAGTGAGTGTTGGGTATTCCATAATGACCTCTGTTAGTATGTCAGGATATTGCTTGGCCTTGGTCAAACGGTATCATGTCCTCTATTGATATGTCGACATGGTAGCCCGGCGAGTGCTTGGATGTCTGCCCGAGCATGCTTGGAGCAACAGCCGACCGTCCCGAGGCCCGTCTTGTCTCTTTGAGACAAGCCTATGTGTCATTTCTTTGTGGTTTTGTGGGGGTGTGTGGTTAGAGATCCTTTTTTGGTAGCTGTGGTTGGTTGATAACACTCGTCAGTTAAGATCAACTACAGTGAAGCCCTAGTCCGTACGCTGATGATGGGTGGATCATTCATCAATTCACCCGAAACTAGGCTCTATTTCTATATATTTTTAACTTCCTTCACGGAAATTAAAGCCCCTTGCACGCTCTGCGTAGCTTTCTTTGGTCGATGTCTGAGAAGTGGTTTACTCGTAGACCATTTTGAATGACTAAAACCTTGTGATTGCTGCGTAGTTGCGTGTAAGGGGCTTTTCTCTTTAACACATTTTCAAACATTTCAAAGCCCCTTGCACGCTCTGCGTAGCTTTCTTTGGTTGATGTCTGAGAAGTGGTTTACTCGTAGACTACTTCGAACGACTAAGACCTTATGATCGCTGCGTGGTTGCGTGTGAGGGGCTTTTCTCTTTAACGTTTTTTCGAAGTGTTTCTGGACCCTTTTCTCGGACTGTTTCCAATAGCCAACTTCGGTTGATATATACGGCTGTGCAGGTTCTGGACCCTGTAAAGGGAATGACGGAACGATTAGTGACAGTAGAACGGATTTAGGTGCGTTTCCTTTGGGGATTGCATTTCGAAGGAGACAACGTGACTCTTTCTGATGCACTCTCTTGTCGCTTTTGGTCACTTTTGGGTGGATCAGTGAAATGCTCTCTTCAACGGGCACTTGCGGAAACTTAATAAATAAATAAATGATACAGTTGCGAGATCGCGATTAGTCATCCATAGAAGCGCAAGCAAACGAGAATCAACTAAAGAAAAGAAATGAACAAAATGTTTTCACAAATATGCCGAAAAATAACCCAAATTATGAACAAATAATTACATGCCACGTCTCTTGGGATCTGGTTGAGTCAAAACCGCATCCTCAGCCAGAAAATCGATTGTTTCAGCACGGACACGGCTTGGCCCAGCCTCAGCCTCACGTCCATCGTCCACTTCCTCATCGTCTGATACTAAATTTACGACTACAAAACAAAACATATCACACAAACATCACAACAAATCAATCGCTAATGATACAATACCTTCGGGCTCATTCGGTAGCTCAGTTTTAATCTTCCCAACATCTAACGGTACCCCATCCAATGATGGTGACTCTGGCACACCATCACCGCCAGAAGAAGTTGACTGTTGATTTTGTCCTTAAAACAGAAACAAACAAAAAACAATTAAACCAAAAGCCCACCAATCAATATGCATTTACATGCAAACATACATAATTGATAATAATAAAATGCAAAGCACATACGATTACCAATAGCTCCACTCGATGCCAACAAATCTGACACACCAACACCAGATGAATTCGAAACTTGTGCTTGTCCTTGATGTGACACCACTTGCTGAAGACCTATAAACAAATAATTCATGTGCAATACAACCATTAATTGATTAATTGATATATAAATATATGCTAACACACAAACACGCACGATTATCAATTGCTCTACCAAGAGCCTCCACAAATGAAGACACATCGAATGGGACACGGCTCGGCATTTGAGATCGTCCACCACGCCAACGGCCAGCTCGTGTACCCCGTAATGATTGTGCCGGATAGCGCCGACCACGTTGAACGCCAGAATTGGCGTAACCGTGTGTTACACGAGTATGAGCAAACAATTGATTACGAGAAATGAACCCCATGGGCGGTTCACATCGTCGACATACCCAGTTCTTAGCGTAAAAAAATCGAAAATTAATATCAAATAAATCCTTAATCAAACAGAACTGAGACACGGCCCAAACATTACCGTTCCCTTTCACAATGTATTCACACGATGGCCCCAATTTTCCGACACTAAACAATTGAATAAAAATCGTTTTGATATTAGCAAAATTAAATTTGCAAATCAAACAGCACATACCAATTGATTCATTTTTTTGTTTTTATTTTTGTTTCCTTATAATAAATTTTGGAGGCTTGAAAATCGAATCCACGTTATATTTTTATTGAATGAACCAAAAACATCTAAACACAAACTTATGTGAACGTCAAATAATATTTGACACATATTTACTCATTATATGTGAGCAGCACCAAATATACAATGTGAAGTTGCAGCTATTCATATCATAGAGTGTTCATTCAAAAGCATGGGTAAACATTTTATTTTTATTCGTTGATTTTGTTTAAAGAAAATTTTATTATATAGTGTAAATGAAAAAAGATTTCACGATCTATCGCCAAAATTCAGGCCGATCGTTGCCCGCTCGTCAGCCGGCTCTGATGAGGCCAATAGGCCGAAACGAGCTAGTCATCTTTTCTTCATACGGACTGCACGTCCACTCTCGAATGTGTGTTATTTTTCTTTTGTATATATTTTATTTTACTGGGGAATTGCCACCGATTCCGAATTGGTTATTTGGCGCATCTTAAACTTATTTTTACGTGAATTTTAACAACCAAGGAATCTAAAGGTTACGTGTAGCGTGCGCTGCTACACTCAAAAATTCACTCGAATTGGCTTCAAACCACTTTGTGGTTAAGCAAGTCATGCCTTTGGTGACAATTCCCCGTTTTCTCTCTCTTCAATCCATGCAAATATGTGATTTTCATCACATTAATGCATTCTCTCATATTTAAATTTTCCCAAACATTTGAATAATTATAACATTTCACCCAATTACAGCTAACTGGCAAGACGAAGAAAACATTAAAGCATTAGCTGATGTCATAACACAGCACATCAAATTGGCCCATTTAATAGCAAAATTTAATTGGTTAAAATGCTCAGACATCAACGAAACCACCAATAAAACAAAAAAACTAAAGAAACTCATACATTCTACACGTACCATTATCCAAAAACAATTCCACCAAATTGACGTATATGCAAATGATGATGAAATAAATTTACTCAAGCAAGACTGTAACCAGACGCTTGAAGAATACCAACAAAAATATGAAATTGATTTTGAACAAACAAATAGACCACATGGCCTGGTATTTGACCGAACAGCTATCATTAATTTGAGTGATATCACAATACCAGAGGATATTTTAATGGGTCTAAGTTTTGGACATAAATTTGTTTTCCCATATACCACAAACACAGACAACATGAAAAGAATCCTGGCACTTTTGGAATATACAATTGACCAGTGCGTCGTACCAATGCTACAGGAACAAGTAGCAAAAGAAACATACGGGATTTTAAAACAAGCAAACGACCAAATCTATGATCCAAAAATCATATGGCTTAATTTTATTAAATACCGTATTATAAATTTCTTTAAATTGAATAAAGATATTGCAGCTATAAAATCCGACAAAGGTAACCACACAGTAATCATCACTATCAAAGAATATGAAAACAAAGTACGCCAACACTTGGCATGTGATAGTTACAAAATCTTAGAACAAAATCCTTTAAATACACTTATAGCCCAAGAACATGCCTTCATCAAAACATTCAACCGCAATCAGAAAATAAGCAAATTCATACTACCGTACGAACCGCAAACTTTACATTTAGCAAGATTTTACGGTGTTATCAAAGTACATAAAAACAATGCGATCAGACCCATCACTGCTTCCATTGGAGCACCGGGATATGCAACCTGTAAAATCTTAAACATAATGATCGATCAAGTGTTTCCACGTAGCACATACAACACTAAAGATTCGTATGATTTCAAAAAGTCAATAGACTCAATAATAATCCAACCAAATGACGAAATGGTATCTATGGACGTAGTCAGCATGTACACATCAATACCAGTAATAAAAGTCATTCAATTAATAATGAAACGAGCCAACGAATTTCTGAACACGTTTGAAATCCAAAGACACATACTTTTCAAAGCTTTAAATTTTGTACTGAGAAAATGCAATGTTTTTGTTTTCGGAGATGTAATTTATCAGCAGACGCATGGCCTGCCCATGGGCGGCTGCATATCAGCACTATGCGCACGTATTATCATGGATGACGCTATAGATTTCTTCTTGAGGAAAATTCCAAGACAACCTACTTTAATACGAATTTTCGTTGACGATTCACTTTTTATAATCAACAAACAAGACAAACAAACGGCTTTAAACATTCTAAATGAGTATTTACCCGGTAAATTAATTTTTACAATGGAAGAGGAAAACGAAAACCGAATTAACTTCCTAAATATCTCGTTATATCGAGTCGAAAACCAAATCCAAACAAATTGGTACCGAAAAGAATACGCCAGTAACCGCTTATTAAATTTTTATTCTTCTCACAAGCCTTCCATAATATTGGCAACAGCCAAACAATTTATCAAAACCATATTAATACTCAGTAATGGAGAATTTTTTGAACTAAACAAAACCATAGCCATTACAACACTAAGAAACAACAATTTTCCAGAAGAACTCATTACTACCTTAATGAACAACGAATACACATACATGAAACCAACAAATAAAAGAAGTGACTATGAACATGATTTTTACAACCCTGAACCCAACCCTGAGCCATCAATTGACACAGGAAAAGGGAATCAGGAGACATACGTTAGTTTTCCACATGCCATATACAAAAATAAACAAATAAAAAAAATCATATACCAATATAAGAATTCTGAATTCGTATTGGCCGATTCAATCAAAAACACAAAGATGCGATTGATTCGAAACCTCAAAACACCAATCCCCCAATGTAAACGTACCAATATAATCGTCATTTCCAACTGTAAATGCAACCAAAGCACCAGAATAGACATCACCAAATTTAATGAAACTGGTGAAATAGCAGCCAAACGAATTTTAAATCAAATTTCTGAATGTAAAAATAATATCCATAGTTTCAATAAAGTGAAATACATTAAAGGCATGGCATTTCAACCACAGAATGAATTTTTACTAAAATACTTACGATACATTCATCGAAATAAAATAAAAGATGGCAAAATAAATTGGCCAAATAAATATTATTGTAAACTAATCAAAGAAAAGACCAAATAATTTACAGCCGCCTACTAATGACCCATCGTTTGTTGGTTTACTTACATCATTCCGACTACATTTATTGCCATTTACGCTAACAGCCGACAAAATCGCCTGACATCGGGCGTAATACCATTTATATATACATATATATATATCAAAAGATTTCCAATTTTCAATCAAAACAAATTTTTATTCTTTCGGACAATTCTCAATGAACAAATCGATTTAATTTTGTAACGGACACCACTCAGTAAGAGTGTAACGCGACATCATATTATACGGCACTGCAACCACATACTGATCAGATTCATCTAATAAAAAAGAAAAAAAAATGAATGAATTAATATATTACCACAACAAACAAACGGTTTAGCACTAATTAAACCTACGAAATATCTTCAATTGATAAATGAATCCGACCCCAACCACATTCACGTCCAACCGTGGAATTAAACTGGCCGGCACCCCCAATATACGCCATCGTTCAGCCAAAACATCATATGCCACGCACATGGCACGTTGAAACAAATGTAACACCAAATTACAATCAGTTGACACACGTAACGGGTCAGATGAAACCACGAAATCACCTAAATGAATATCCAAATGTCAATGGAACATCACGACATTCTATAACATAATTTCATCTTACTTGGCATATATACTTCGAAATTGACAATTGTCCCAAAAACACGCACAATTAACCGAGGTGATGGCACTGATGATATACCCGTCGCATCCCATCGCTGAACCACCTTCCGGTACACCGATTCAATGCGTTTTCTGAACAAAACCATGGCCAATGAAGAGTCAAGCATTACACTAACATTTTGTAACAACTCAGGCTCATATTCAATTGATCGCAAGCCACCCACTCCGTGGCGCATAAGATGAGCGTATGCCAAAACAAAATCAAATTTGGCACCACAAAAATGACACAATAAATCGAAATTCTCCGGATATTCTTCCTACAAAACAAAGAAAACATCAAATTAAATACAAACAGAATATCCAGTAATCACAAATTACCATCGTGACAAAATATCTCCAACACACTCTAAACACACGAAAGAAAAATATACAAATGTCAAAACCACAAATAAAAGCACAAACACTTTTAAGCTTTGTCAACCGTTTGAATCCATTTATTGAGATCAACATATTGAGATCAATAGACACATCATATTTTGTTACAAAATTTTAAGTACGCATTTGCGCCAAAATCATTTTATTCAATAAATTCTTAATGGCTAACAAACGTTCCCTTTCGACTATGGTTGATACAGTTGCGAGATCGCGATTAGTCATCCATAGAAGCGCAAGCAAACGAGAATCAACTAAAGAAAAGAAATGAACAAAATGTTTTCACAAATATGCCGAAAAATAACCCAAATTATGAACAAATAATTACATGCCACGTCTCTTGGGATCTGGTTGAGTCAAAACCGCATCCTCAGCCAGAAAATCGATTGTTTCAGCACGGACACGGCTTGGCCCAGCCTCGGCCTCACGTCCATCGTCCACTTCCTCATCGTCTGATACTAAATTTACGACTACAAAACCAAAACATATCACACAAATATCACAACAAATCAACCGCTAATGACACAATACCTTCGGGCTCATTCGGTGGCTCAGTTTTAATCTTCCCAACATCTAACGGTACCCCATCCAATGATGGTGACTCTGGCACACCATCACCGCCAGAAGAAATTGACTGTTGATTTTGTCCTTAAAACAGAAACAAACAAAAAACAATTAAACCAAAAGCCCACCAATCAATATGCATTTACATGCAAACATACATAATTGACAATAATAAAATACAAAGCACATACGATTACCGATGGCTCCACTCGATGCCAACAAATCTGACACACCAACATCAACACCAGATGAATTCGAAACTTGTGCTTGTCCTTGATGTGACACCACTTGCTGAAGACCTATAAACAAATAATTCATGTGCAATACAACCATTAATTGATATATAAATATATGCTAACACACAAACACGCACGATTATCAATTGCTCTACCAAGAGCCTCCACAAATGAAGACACATCGAATGGGACACGGCTCGGCATTTGAGGTCGTCCACCACGCCAACGGCCAGCTCGTGCACCCCGTAATGATTGTGCCGGATAGCGCCGACCACGTTGAACGCCAGAATTGGCGTAACCGTGTGTTACACGAGTATGAGCAAACAATTGATTACGAGAAATGAACCCCATGGGCGGTTCACATCGCCGACATACCCAGTTCTTAGTGTAAAAAAGTCGAAAATTAATATCAAATAAACCCTTAATCAAACAGAACTGAGACACGGCCCAAACATTACCGTTCCCTTTCACAATGTATTCACACGATGGCCCCAATTTTCCGACACTAAACAATTGAATAAAAATCGTTTTGATATTAGCAAAATTAAATTTGTAAATCAAACAGCACATACCAATTGATTCATCTTTTGTTTTTATTTTTTGTTTCCTTATAATAAATTTTGGAAGCTTGAAAAGTAGCAAAATCGAATCCACGTTATTTTAACCAAAAACATCTAAACACAAACTTATGTAAACGTCAAATAATATTTGACACATATTTACTCATTATATATGAGCAACACCAAATATACAAAGTGAAGTTGCAGCTATTCACATTATAGAGTATTCATTCAAAAGCATGGGTAAACACTTTATTTTTATTCGTTGATTTTTTAAAGAAAATTTTATTATATAGTATAAATGAAAAATGATTTCACGATCTATCGCCAAAATTCAGGCCGATCGTTGCCCGCTCGTCAGCCGGCTCTGATGAGGCCAATAGGCCGAAACGAGCTAGTCACCCTCTCTTCATACGGACTGCACGTCCACTCTCGAATGTGTGTTATATTTTTTTTCTTTCTTTTATTTTATTGGGGAATTGCCACCGATTCCTAATTGGTTATTTGGCGCATCTTAAACTTATTTTTACGTGAATTTTAACAACCAAGGAATCTAAAGGTTACGTGTAGCGTGCGCTGCTACACTCAAAAATTCACTCGAATTGGCTTCAAACCACTTTGTGGTTAAGCAAGTCATGCCTTTGGTGACAATTCCCCGGTTTTTCTCTCTTTTCAATCCATGCAAACATGTGATTTTCATCACATGAATGCATTCTCTCATATTTAAATTTTCCCAAACATTTGAATAATTATAACAATTCACCCAATTACAGCTAACTGGCAAGACGAAGAAAACATTAAAGCATTAGCTGATGTCATAACACAGCACATCAAATTGGCCCATCTAATAGCAAAATTTAATTGGTTAAAATGCTCAGACATCAACGAAACCACCAACAAAACAAAGAAACTAAAGAAACTCATACATTCTACACGTACCATTATTCAAAAACAATTCCACCAAATTGACGTATATGCAAATGATAATGAAATAAATTTACTCAAGCAAGACTGTAACCAGACGCTTGAAGAATACCAACAAAAATATGAAATTGATTTTGAACAAACGAATAGACCACATGGCCTGGTATTTGATCGAACAGCTATCATTAATTTGACTGATATCAAAATACCAGAGGATATTTTAATGGGTCTAAGCTTTGGACATAAATTTGTTTTCCCATATACCACAAACACAGACAACATGAAAAGAATCCTGGCACTTTTGGAATATACAATTGACCAGTGCGTCGTACCAATGCTACAAGAACAAGTAGCAAAAGAAACATACGGGATTTTAAAACAGGCAAACGACCAAATCTATGATCCAAAAACCATATGGCTTAATTTTATTAAATACCGTATTATAAACTTCTTTAAATTGAATAAAGACATTGCAGCTATAAAATCCGACAAAGGAAACCACACGGTAATCATCACTATCAAAGAATATGAAAACAAAGTACGCCAACACTTGGCATGTGATAGTTACAAAATCTTAGAACAAAATCCTTTAAATACACTTATAGCCCAAGAACATGCCTTCATCAAAACATTCAACCGCAATCAGAAAATAAGCAAATTCATACTACCGTACGAACCGCAAACTTTACATTTAGCAAGATTTTACGGTGTTATCAAAGTACATAAAAACAATACAATCAGACCCATCACTGCTTCCATCGGAGCACCGGGATATGCGACCTGTAAAATCTTAAACATAATGATCGATCAAGTGTTTCCACGTAGCACATACAACACTAAAGATTCATATGATTTCAAAAAGTCAATAGACTCAATAATAATCCAACCAAATGACGAAATGGTATCTATGGACGTAGTCAGCATGTACACGTCAATACCAGTAATAAAAGTCATTCAATTGATAATGAAACGAGCCAACGAATTTCTGAACATGTTTGAAATCCAAAGACACATACTTTTCAAAGCTTTAAATTTTGTACTGAGAAAATGCAATGTTTTTGTTTTCGGAGGTGTGATTTATCAGCAGGCGCATGGCCTGCCCATGGGCGGCTGTATATCAGCATTATGCGCACGTATTATCATGGATGACGCTATAGATTTCTTCTTGAGGAAAATCCCAAGACAACCTACTTTAATACGAATTTTCGTTGACGACTCACTTTTTATAATTAACAAACAAGACAAACAAACGGCTTTAAACATTCTAAATGAGTATTTACCCGGTAAATTAATTTTTACAATGGAAGAGGAAAACGAAAACCGAATTAACTTCCTAAATATCTCGTTATATCGAGTTGAAAACCAAATCCAAACAAATTGGTACCGAAAAGAATACGCCAGCAACCGCTTATTAAATTTTTATTCTTCTCACAAGCCTTCCATAATATTGGCAACAGCCAAACAATTTATCAAAACCATATTAATACTTAGTAATGGAGAATTTTTTGAACTAAACAAAACCATAGCCATTACAACGCTAAGAAACAACAATTTTCCAGAAGAACTCATTACTACCTTAATGAACAACGAATACACATACATGAAACCGTGCTTGGCCAGTTTTATGGCATTTACATGTAAATTTATTCAGTGCTTTTTCACTGCGGCGCCATCTAAGCAATGCAAGCAACTGTCACTGAATTAAAACAAATTAAAATGACATGAGTACGTTCAATCTCTGTGAAGGGTGCGTTTACGGTCGTTTGCATTTGGCACAGTGCCAAAAACTGTTGAATTATAAGAAATTGGAAATTGTAATGAATTTTTGTGAGTTTTACGGAATTTAAATTCATTGTAATTTTTGATAATTTCTCATTTGGTATATTTACATGAAAAAAATCGAGAAAAAAAATTGCAGCAAATTAAATGAATTTGAATGAAATTAAATGTGTGTGACATAACCTCAAAATGTCTGAAAATCTCGGAAAATCTGTTTATTGATTTTTACTCGATTTCACTATTATGAAGTGTCATTTAAATTTATTTGAATAATTTCAAATGAAGGTGCACAATTGCAGATGAATAGAAATTGAAATACATTTTTTAGGGGTTATGTTAGATTATGACATGCGATGTCCCTGTGACATTTGACGCGTCAACCTATAGATGTCGTACACGTCGAAATGTGTTGACTGAACTGGCCAAGTATGCATGAAACCAACAAATAAAAGAAGTGACTATGAACATGATTTTTACAACCCTGAACCCAACCCTGAGCCATCAATTGACACAGGAAAAGGGAATCAGGAGACATACGTTAGTTTTCCACATGCTATATACAAAAATAAACAAATAAAAAAAATCATATACCAATATAAGAATTCTGAATTCATATTGGCCGATTCAATCAAAAACACAAAAATGCGATTAATTCGAAACCTCAAAACACCAATCCCCCTATGTAAACGTACCAATATAATCGTCATTTCCAACTGTAAATGCAACCAAAGCACCAGAATAGACATCACCAAATTTAATGAAACTGGTGAAATAGCAGCCAAACGAATTTTAAATCAGATTTCTGAATGTAAAAATAATATCCATAGTTTCAATAAAGTGAAGTACATCAAGGGCATGGCATTTCAACCACAGAATGAATTTTTACTAAAATACTTACGATACATTCATCGAAATAAAATAAAAGATGACAAAATAAATTGGCCAAATAAATATTATTGTAAACTAATCAAAGAAAAGGCCAAATAATTTACAGCCGCCTATTAATGACCCATCGTTTGTTGACCTACTTACATCATTCCGACTACATTCATTGCCATTTACGCTAATAGCCGACAAAATCGCCTGACATCGGGCGTAAAACCATTTATACATACATATATATATATCAAAAGATTTCTAATTTTCAATCAAAACAAGGTTTTTATTTTTATTCTTTCGGACAATTCTCAATGAACAAATCGATTCAATTTTGTAATGGACACCACTCAGTAAGAGTGTAACGCGACATCATATTATACGGCACTGCAACCACATACTGGTCAGATCCATCTAATATAAAAAAAAAAAAAAGGAAGAAGAAAGAATCAATATATTACCATAACAAACAAACGGTTTATCATTAATTGAACCTACGAAATATCTTTAATTGACAAATGAATCCGACCCCAACCACATTCACGTCCAACCGTGGAATTAAACTGGCCGGCACCCCCAATATACGCCATCGTTCAGCCAAAACATCGTATGCCACGCACATGGCACGTTGAAACGAATGTAACACCAAATTACAATCAGCTGACACACGTAACGGGTCAGATGAAACGATGAAATCACCTAAATGAATATCCAAATATAAACGGAATATCACGACATTCTATAACATAATTTCATCTTACTTGGCATATACACTTCTAAATTGACAATTGTCCCAAAAACACGCACAATTAACCGAGGTGATGGCACTGATGATATACCCGTCGCATCCCATCGCTGAACCACCTTCCGGTACACCGATTCAATGCGTTTTCTGAACAAAACCATGGCCAATGAAGAGTCGAGCATTACACTAACATTTTGTAACAACTCAGGTTCATTTGATCGCAAGCCACCCACTCCGTGGCCCATAAGATGAGCGTATGCCAAAATAAAATCAAATTTAGCACCACAAAAATGACACAATAAATCGAAATTCTCCGGATATTCTCCCTATAAAACAAAGAAAACATCAAATTAAATACAAACAGAATATCCAGTAAACACAAATTACCATCGTGACAAAATATCTCCAACTAAACACACGAAAGAAAAATATACAAATGTCAAAACCACAAATAAAAGCACAAACACTTTTAAGCTTTGTCAACCGTTTGAATCCATTTATTGAGATCAACATATTGAGATCAATAGACACATCATATTTTGTTACAAAATTTTAAGTACGCATTTGCGCCAAAATCATTTTATTCAATAAATTCTTAATGGCTAACAAACGTTCCCTTTCGACTATGGTTGATACAGTTGCGAGATCGCGATTAGTCATCCATAGAAGCGCAAGCAAACGAGAATCAACTAAAGAAAAGAAATGAACAAAATGTTTTCACAAATATGCCGAAAAATAACCCAAATTATGAACAAATAATTACATGCCACGTCTCTTGGGATCTGGTTGAGTCAAAACCGCATCCTCAGCCAGAAAATCGATTGTTTCAGCACGGACACGGCTTGGCCCAGCCTCGGCCTCACGTCCATCGTCCACTTCCTCATCGTCTGATACTAAATTTACGACTACAAAACCAAAACATATCACACAAATATCACAACAAATCAACCGCTAATGACACAATACCTTCGGGCTCATTCGGTGGCTCAGTTTTAATCTTCCCAACATCTAACGGTACCCCATCCAATGATGGTGACTCTGGCACACCATCACCGCCAGAAGAAATTGACTGTTGATTTTGTCCTTAAAACAGAAACAAACAAAAAACAATTAAACCAAAAGCCCACCAATCAATATGCATTTACATGCAAACATACATAATTGACAATAATAAAATACAAAGCACATACGATTACCGATGGCTCCACTCGATGCCAACAAATCTGACACACCAACATCAACACCAGATGAATTCGAAACTTGTGCTTGTCCTTGATGTGACACCACTTGCTGAAGACCTATAAACAAATAATTCATGTGCAATACAACCATTAATTGATATATAAATATATGCTAACACACAAACACGCACGATTATCAATTGCTCTACCAAGAGCCTCCACAAATGAAGACACATCGAATGGGACACGGCTCGGCATTTGAGGTCGTCCACCACGCCAACGGCCAGCTCGTGCACCCCGTAATGATTGTGCCGGATAGCGCCGACCACGTTGAACGCCAGAATTGGCGTAACCGTGTGTTACACGAGTATGAGCAAACAATTGATTACGAGAAATGAACCCCATGGGCGGTTCACATCGCCGACATACCCAGTTCTTAGTGTAAAAAAGTCGAAAATTAATATCAAATAAACCCTTAATCAAACAGAACTGAGACACGGCCCAAACATTACCGTTCCCTTTCACAATGTATTCACACGATGGCCCCAATTTTCCGACACTAAACAATTGAATAAAAATCGTTTTGATATTAGCAAAATTAAATTTGTAAATCAAACAGCACATACCAATTGATTCATCTTTTGTTTTTATTTTTTGTTTCCTTATAATAAATTTTGGAAGCTTGAAAAGTAGCAAAATCGAATCCACGTTATTTTAACCAAAAACATCTAAACACAAACTTATGTAAACGTCAAATAATATTTGACACATATTTACTCATTATATATGAGCAACACCAAATATACAAAGTGAAGTTGCAGCTATTCACATTATAGAGTATTCATTCAAAAGCATGGGTAAACACTTTATTTTTATTCGTTGATTTTTTAAAGAAAATTTTATTATACAGGGTGTCCCGCTTTAGCATGTCAATATTTCTACCACATATTCCTTGGGCCATGAGGAGAAAAAAAGTCTATGAGCAATAATTTCTAGGACTCGTTTTTGGTGGGGTTTCAGCCGTTGGCCCACTAAGGGTCAATATTTCATATGCTAGAATGGCCATCATTCAAATGCGTGTTGTGGTCGCATTTTTCAACATAAATACATGGTTGATAGCTTATTCGAGAGATATTGACGTCTATTAGATGACACAAAAAAGAAAATATGAAAAAAGTTCAGTGGAGGCGGTAAATTTTTGATTGGTCTGAAAGTACAAAAAAATCGGAAAAATCGATGAAAATCGCGATTTTTCTCGAAAAAGTGTCGTAGAAGACCCCCCTTTTTTATTTCAGATATCGAAAGTGCATGAAATTCTGAGCCGGAACACAAATGTCAAAACATCAGAATTTGCATATCTTGGCCAAAATCGCAAAATGTTTTAGATGGAGCGACCACACTTTTTTTGCTTCACATTCTAACGGCTGCTGAGATCGTGTCTATCAACAAAAATTCATGATTTATGTCTCGTCGGAAAGCTATTGAGCTCTACTAGGATCTACAATAGTGAAAAAAATCGAAAAGGAGTCTTTTTTGGTTGTAATAGTGCTACATAGTATCTCATGCTTTATGATAGAAATTCAAGATAAATTGTTACTTTTTACCGTGGTGTATGTTTTAATATACCTTTTTGTATCATAAATAAACTAATTTCAAGTCAGTATGCAAAAGTTGTATGTCAAATTTCCCATTTTTAAATAACAGAAGGATCTTCTCCACTCGTCTAAAAAAAAAGATGATATGACTTTAAAATGTTATATTCTGACTTTATATTAGATGATCTTTTGATTTATGTTTTATATTTGGGTTTGTTAAAACACACAGCACGGTAAAAAGTAACAATTTATCTTGAATTTCTATCATAAAGCATGAGATACTATGTAGCACTATTACAACCAAAAAAGACTCCTTTTCGATTTTTTTCACTATTGTAGATCCTAGTAGAGCTCAATAGCTTTCCGACGAGACATAAATCATGAATTTTTGTTGATAGACACGATCTCAGCAGCCGTTAGAATGTGAAGCAAAAAAAGTGTGGTCGCTCCATCTAAAACATTTTGCGATTTTGGCCAAGATATGCAAATTCTGATGTTTTGACATTTGTGTTCCGGCTCAGAATTTCATGCACTTTCGATATCTGAAATAAAAAAGGGGGGTCTTCTACGACACTTTTTCGAGAAAAATCGCGATTTTCATCGATTTTTCCGATTTTTTTGTACTTTCAGACCAATCAAAAATTTACCGCCTCCACTGAACTTTTTTCATATTTTCTTTTTTGTGTCATCTAATAGACGTCAATATCTCTCGAATAAGCTATCAACCATGTATTTATGTTGAAAAATGCGACCACAACACGCATTTGAATGATGGCCATTCTAGCATATGAAATATTGACCCTTAGTGGGCCAACGGCTGAAACCCCACCAAAAACGAGTCCTAGAAATTATTGCTCATAGACTTTTTTTCTCCTCATGGCCCAAGGAATATGTGGTAGAAATATTGACATGCTAAAGCGGGACACCCTGTATAGTATAAATGAAAAATGATTTCACGATCTATCGCCAAAATTCAGGCCGATCGTTGCCCGCTCGTCAGCCGGCTCTGATGAGGCCAATAGGCCGAAACGAGCTAGTCACCCTCTCTTCATACGGACTGCACGTCCACTCTCGAATGTGTGTTATATTTTTTTTCTTTCTTTTATTTTATTGGGGAATTGCCACCGATTCCTAATTGGTTATTTGGCGCATCTTAAACTTATTTTTATGTGAAGTTGCAGCTATTCATACCATAGAGTATTCATTCAAAAGCATGGGTAAACATTTTATTTTTATTCGTTGATTTTGTTTAAAGAAAATTTTATTATATAGTGTAAATGAAAAATTATTTCACGATCTATCGCCAAAATTCAGGCCGATCGTTGCCCGCTCGTCAGCCGGCTCTGATGAGGCCAATAGGCCGAAACGAGCTAGTCACTTTCTTTATACGGACTTTACGTCCACTCTCGAATGTGTGTTATTTTTCTTTCTTTCTTTTATTTTATTGGGGAATTGCCATCGATTCCTAATTGGTTATTTGGCGCATCTTAAACTTATTTTCACAGATATAGAGTATCGACTGTTGGCTCACGAGGGAGAGTGGCCGTGTCGTGAGCCCTGATGAGTTCTTGCGCACTTGGCAACTCAAGTGCGTAAGACGACCACTCTCCCTTTACGAAACAGTTGAACATCTGTACCACGCATGATAAACAGGTAATTTTAACATTATTTAAATTAAAATTTCATATATATATATATACATTTTTTGCCTGGCTGAAGGAGCGACTTTCAAGTGTTAGCTCGCTTGCCCCATGATGAGAAGCCTTTTTCAGAGTCATTTTTTGGCATTTCAATACAAAGCAAACAAACAAATTTAGACCTTTTATATAGTTTTACACAAATGACTCTTGAAGGGCTTCCCATGCCATTTGCGTTTAGTGAATTGCTAGACTTTTAAACATCAAAGTATGAATTCGCAAACCAAGTTTGGTCACCATATCAGGCGAAATACATAAATGCGATCGAAAGCATTCAAAAGAAATTGGTGATATTTATTCATCCCAACAACAGTGCCAACGATCAAACAAATGAGCACGTACTACGTCCATACGTCACTCGCTGCGATGAACTAAATATGCAAACCTTAATAAAAAGGCGAATCAATGCTTGCATATTTTTTATTCACGACATTATCTCTGGCCGCATTTGTTCACCAGTATTAAGAGATCATCTTTCATTTACAACGATCAATTACTTTACAAGAAGTCCAGAATTTATTAAAATGAAACGCTGTCGCCTGGACTGCACTGACAACGCGCCCTTCAGATCAGCATGCCGTTTGTACAACGTAACTGCGCTCTTCGTCGATGTTACAAAGGACAGAGAAACATTTACTTGGTGTCATTTTCGACGAAAATCTTAATTTCCAAGAACACGATAGGGCTAAACTGCAGAAAGTGTACGGTGTTATTAATCGCATTCGACACACAAAGCAAATTATTCCTAACTATGTTAAAAGAAACATTGCAACAGCGCTCATTGACCCAATAATGGACTACGGAAACGTAGTGACTTATGGCTGGGGTGCTCATGGTACAACAAGCCAAGTTAGTCGTGATCTTGTTGCTGATAATGATAAGATAAGATACATTTACGGTCTTAAACGTAATGAACACATTACAGAATATCGTGAGCGTCTGTGTGGTTTGACTCCTGAGAATAGAGCTAAGCTTCACTCAGCAGTTCTTATCTTCAAGCAACTGTCAAATCAATCTCCAGTCTATCTCAATCACTTGTTCGTTAAAAATGGTGAATCATCGCGTCATCCTAATAATCTTCGCGTTAATTTTCGTCCACGTAATGAATATGACACGCGTACTTTCAGTTATTCAGCAATTAATTTTTGGAACAGTATCCCCGTCGAAATAAGAAATCCAGATTCAATAACCGCGTTTAAATCAAAACTCAAATTTGAACTTCGATCAAAACAGCAATAAATAGTATTTAATTAGTCCGCGTTAATCAGACCTCAGCACTGGTTTTATGCACATTTTCACCAGATCATCATCATCATCATTTTAGTTATAAGTTTGCTTTTGTTTTGCCTCAATGATGTTAACGTAAATTAAATTCCAAAATTATTTCTATTGTATTTCCCCTGACTTTCCAGAGTCAGGCCGGTTTTGCCATGGTTTTCCGGACCCAATTCTGGTATTAAAGCTTCCCTTAGATACCATCCCACCCCTGACTGTATTCTCTTTACTAAAGACGCACCATGGGCGGAATTTATGCCGTATTGGGTCTTTGACCAGCATGTTCTCAGCTCGCTGTGAACACGTATTGGCATAAATGTAGGCTTCGTAACAAATAAATAAAATAAATAAATTTAGAAAGCTGGTCATGAGGTTGCCCGACTCGTCATTTGATAAATTTTATCGGAACTAGTGGTCTCAAAGCTCGAGAATTTTTCTTTGGTGCTTTCTTTTGATCTTTAAACATTGCGCTCCCTACGAAATTCACGTCGATTACAATAAAAGAAAGCACCGTTCCAGGTGATATTTATCTAATTTATTTTGATGGCAAAAAAAAATCATGCAATCATCTTTTATCCTAGTCTCAAGTCACAACCATTGATGGATGTCCCACTGACCACTACTATATTTTCGAATGGATCTGGTGTTCCGGTCGGATTACAATTAATCGAGACTAAATCAGAGGGCCCATTTAATTTAATTTGTTGCAATTTTTCAATTTTCTATTTAGCTTAAAATTTTTATTGAGAATTTCTATAAACTGCAACTATTCTTCATTGCGCGCTGCTTCATGGCAGTTAACTGTGATTTGTAAAATCTATTCTAAAACTATTGACTAAGGAAAAGATCTTGGTTTTTAACGAGGGTCATAGACCACTCTTTTCCAAGCTACTGTACGGTCAGCTTATTGAAGTAGACTTTAAAACATAAATAAATAAAAATAAATAAATAAAATAAAATAAATGTCTCCATAGTCATTAAAGCCTCCACGGCAAATGACTGTCCCCACCAGTATTGATGCAGTTCTTCACGAACAACACATCGATACAAAAACATTCAAGTCTTTCAGCCTCAACGGCTATCATTCATTGGCTTGTCCAAAATCGATCCAATTCCGTTTCGGATCATCGCATAGAGATTCGATAATACTGAACTGGCCAATGAAAGCATGCATCCAGCTACATACTGCATAACACGATGGTAGAAAAAACGACCTGGGCAAGGAGTATGAACATTTGTCGAATAATTCAATGTCACACGTTTCGATGTCAAAACATTCCTTTGATGCCATAAATCTGGCGCTGGCCTCAATAAATTACCAATCTGGCGTTTGATCGAGTGCAGAAATGCAACTTTCTAAAATTGATTGCAATTCGCTCTTTGTAATAGTACTCTATTGAAAAAAAGGACATTTTTAATTCTTCCAGACTTGACAGTTGCTCATAATGTTTTTATATCAATTAACAACGACCCAAAGCGTCTATTTTCTGCCCAAATTTCAATGGAGACAAAAATGTATGAAATCGAAATGATATGCAATTCTATTCAAATGTATTTATCTACACTGATTTTATTCTTTAGATATGTATTTAAAAAAAAATCTTAATGTAGTGTTGGATTTGATCAGCTTAGTATAATACCAAATGCTATCCGGCCAAATAATCACAATATTTGTAGTAATTAGGCAACAACTTAATTGATGTTAAAATAAATGTAATACAGAATTGTCATTATTCACTACAAGATATTCGTCAACTATTTACTATATTTGAATGGCTGAGAATAAAAATGAGCATAGCAAAACAAGATATGGAAAAGCGTATCACGATTATTTTTTTAAAATAAAAAGTGAAACATAACTTAGAATTCCATCCGATTTTAAAGTGAAACATAAATTATCTAGTCAACAGATACTTTGAAATGCGCTTTCAAGTAATCTAAATTTATGTTTCACTTTTAAAATAACAAAAAATCGTGATACGCTTTTCCATATCTTGTTTTGCTAAGCTCATTTTTATTCTCAGCCACTCATTTATATTGATATTTCTTAAAAAGTGTTTCACCGTCGTACACAACCAAAAAATTAAACTAAATTTGATGCAGTGCAGTATTGATGAACTAAATTATGAACATTTCATTTTAAAGTAAAATTTCTGATATGTGTACAATTATTGATAATTTCTTATGGTTTGTTTAATTTAGGATTTTTCTTTCTTAATTACTTATTATCTTAGATTTTAACTGTAGTTGAGAATAAAAAAGAGGACAAGAAATCGCTCTCACTGAAGAGCAACTGCTTACTACTACTTAATTTGGATAAAAAGCGTTTGAAGAGCATTGATTTCAGCTAATTTTTATATGTTCAAACAAAGAAGTATCATTACAAAGCATTACATTTCCAGAATTCTATCGAACAATAAATAAATTATTGACATATTTTTTGCTTTATTCCATTTTCAATCACTTAATTGAATGAAGCTAGTTCATCTGAATT
The DNA here is from genome assembly GCA_030463065.1 of Aphidoletes aphidimyza. Classification (NCBI taxonomy): domain Eukaryota; kingdom Metazoa; phylum Arthropoda; class Insecta; order Diptera; family Cecidomyiidae; genus Aphidoletes; species Aphidoletes aphidimyza. The sequence continues at coordinate 250,435 of CM059998.1, forward strand.
GATTTTTCAAGTTAACCAGAAAACGTATTTTGCTCCAATTGCTTGCAAACAGCAAAATACCTACAAATATTTTTGCTGGGCATCAGAGGTCGCAATCGGCCAAATTTGGGTCATCGAGAATTCGGCTAAAATTTTGGATCGAGGTGTTTCAGGCCAAATGGAAACGAGGCAGATGTTCGAGACGTCTGAATTTCCGAGGCAATGGTGTTTTAAAATGCATGTGAATTATTAATCAGAAAAATTGTAAATAAATTGTGATTTCTAGGTATGGGCAGAAAATCGCTGAACGAAACAAACAAATAGCCGACAATTGACTAACAAATTACTTTGTATGTATTGACTTTGTCCGAATTTGCTGCTGCTGTCAGTGGTGCTGCCACTTTACAGTCCGCAAGGTGTAGTTTTGGTAAACTATAGTTAATTCGGACCAATGTCAATACACACAATAGCATACACCATAATATCAACGCCCGAAAAAATTGTCTCCCAACTCGAAACGTCCACATTCAAAATTCTAGCGCCCATTATGGATAGCGTCCTCTACTGTGCATAGATTCTAATTTTGTATTGAAACAAATTCGTTAACTCGAAGAATTAAGTCGATGTTGTTCGGTGCAAGAATATTGGTCGGTTGAATCTTACAAGCAGCAACTTACATACCCTAGTGAAATAAATCGAATGACCAGCCGGCTAATTTGAGGCAAAAAAATGACCAAAATTGACAAAAAAAAAATCGAAACTTATTACAAATTTACTAGCAATTGCCGGTCAAATGACTGGCAAACAGCGATAAAAATCGCTTGGAAAACGATTTCAGACACTTATTGTCCCAAATCAAATGACTATAGTCGTCTATCAGTCGTATGTCTGTCAGTCGTTTCTTTTCACAAGGGCGCTCATCAACTACAAAGCATACACACAAATATCGACCGCATATATTCACACACAAAAGTCTAGTTGGAATCGTTTTCTATGTAATATTAGTTTGGACTGCATACATTCTTTACAGAGATATTGTGCCCCACAAAAGTATATTGTGAGGCGAATGTGTGTACTGTGCAGTCCTACTTATTTTATATAGAAAAGCTCTCAATACACTTGTGTATGTAAATGTATGCGGTCGTTTTGTATGTGAACGTGTTACTTAGTGATCATGATAGACTTCAATTCTAATTCATAATTATCATTTTCTTATGCCTCGCAAACAAAATAGGTTTCAAAGCTGCAAGGAGAGTCATTCCATTTTAATCCTTTACCGTCACGATTCCATAGTTCCAAGCAATTTTCCTCTTCACCATTTTCATATCGGAAATTATTTGGTTCGCCGGCATTCCAATTTGTAAATGTTATCGGTTTACCATTTGCCATCCAGAAAAAGTTTCCCTCATCAGCTAAGTCTGTGCCTGATGTCCAAAAGTGTTCATTTCCGTAGCCTAAGGGAAAAGTTAAAAATAAAAAGTACAATCGCTTGTTTCAAATAAATTGAATTACATTCGTACTCCTGACTTTTACGCATTGATATGAAATTCGGATTTTCTGTTTTTCTGACATTTGGACCAGTCAAGAGAGAATGAAATGACTACTGCAATATGACTAATTTTCACACAAATTAACACAAAACATCGTGCGACAAAATAAATTTTGCAATTTGAGACTACTTTCTTGAGATATATTCATATCAAACTTCGATTTTCTAAGAATTTCGTACATTTTCAAAACTGTTCATATTTCATGAATTTTTAACATGAAGATATATTTTGTGCATTGTTCGGATATGTAAAACACCAAGAGGACTTCAACATCTTTCAAACGACGCAAACTGCATGCATTTTTATTAACAAATACTTCCAGGAGAGTCGCGAAAATCAGTTTTTGAGTAAAAATGTACTGAAAACCCGACTCACGTGCACTTGAATGAACGTCGCTCCGGAACGGCTATACCAATAGGGCTCAAATTCTTTAGGAAACATCCGGTAATAATCCTGAACAAATTTGCTTTTGTCACTTTGGGATTTGAGGCTCGGTTCGGAGTTATCGTGTTAACGTACATACACAGACGACGACGACGCTATTTTGCAAAAAAGTACTAAGACATATTTGTTCCCATGGTGAACTGTGACTCTGGTCAAAATTTGAATCCGATCGGTAATCATTTACTCAAGCTATGTGGAGTTGAATCTTTGAGGCAAAACCAATACTTTTCCTGAGCACATTTCATGTGCGGAAAAGTAACAAGTTGTTTGCTGTTGCAAATGATTTAATGATTTTGAAAATTTTCTTTTTAATAATATATTTATTATTAATAGATTCCATTGCCTCTAATACCACAGCGTGCTAATATGTACTGTCACAAGCTCATTCATATGCACACCGACTTCACAATGAATATTGCTAGATACAAATTTCCATTATAAAAGAGTTCTGCTTATGACCAGTGGTCGTGTTTCCGGATGTATCAACATGCTGTGTCTAATACATACCAAATTCAATATATCCAAATTAATAAAATCAAATTCTTTCTTACCAAAGTCTTTAATATGTTTTTCTAGTCGATCATTCTCCTCCTGAGATGAAATGCTAGCTAAATGCATGCCATGGAAGCGACAATATTGTGATGCTTTGAACCAATTGGCCTGGAAGTATTATTTAAAAATCATAGCGTATATTTATGGCATTAATTCCAAAGTTCTTCTAGTTGTACAATATGTAAAATATTTAGTCGAACACAGCTCTCACACCTTTTTCAATCTTATTATTTTTAACTTACCTTGAAAAATGTGCCTATGTAATACTTTTTATCGCCAATTTTGTGTAATGGCATTGTCCATCGGTTTGCCAGAGATGGTTCGTCGACACAGTTTATACAATCTGCAAAAACGAATTTATATCATTATTGAAATTATTTGGTTTTATACTTCTTAATCTGATAAAGTAGTGAAAGAAGATGGTTGGATAAAATGTCAGCGAGTTTTTTTTTCGTGAATTAATCTTTACATTATGAAGTCATACACAACCCCCTAGTGAGCTTTTTGGCTTTATGCAGCACTGTTCAATATACACAAGAAGTATGCAAACCTGTATGGCGAATATTTTTATTTCGTATTAAAATGGACTTTTTAATTAATGATGATATTTTTGTTCAATACTAATTTTATTACAAAATTTGTTGTATGTGCTATATTGATATAGCTATTTGTAGTACACTACAATTCCGTGTAGTGTACTGCGCTCACATGAACAAATATCAAATTTGAGGCGCTGTTTGTAATGAATTGTCCATTTGAAATGAGGGACCCCTCAACTCAATCAGACAGCCACATAGCCGCTGTATACTGTACTGTACTCCACCTACATTTCAAGTTTGAGCACCTCTTTGTACACAAGTGTACATTAGGATGGACCTCATGGAAAAATGTTTTTTCTTGGGGGACCATACGGTTCCCGCATTTTCGAGTCCCATAAAAACGATCTGGAAATTAAAAAATAACAAGTGGCGTAACGAACTGGAGTTCGGGGAACTGCAGTCCGGACTGAATTTCTGAACTACGGTCCGAGTAAAAGCGAACCACAGTCCGGGACATCAGTTCCTTCTTGGTCCGCACTTTTCAAAAATGAACTAGAGCCCGGGACTGTGTTTCGTTCTACTCTGACAACTTTTTTTGGTGATATTGCGTTGAAACTAGGTGGTAATTGTTCAATTCAAGAAATAAGTTCTGCACAATTATTTTACATTGAAAAATAGCATTCAAAAAAGTACGAAATGTTCCAGCCATAACAGAATGCAGTAAATCATTGGTTCATTTAGAGACAATACAGCTTAGATTGTTGCTCACCACTAGCAGAACCTATTCACTACATATTTGCCATTAATCAATGTTATTTTAGTCATCCAACAGAAATCCACAATCTAGTCTTTGCCACACCAAATGTAGATTTTGTTTCATACTGGTGCGAAGAAAATGCAGAGAAACAAAATTGTTTTTTGAATAGTAAAGTGCGAACTCAAAATGTCCCAATTACGAATCCGCCGTTCTAATGACTTTGCCACGAGCCAATTTTTCTTACTTCTTTGGTAGCTATTGGGTTCTCAACACTGAAGTTTTTGATCAAAATGCTGCAATGGCTGCCGAAACTTTATCAGTATAGATTTTGTTTCAATTTTTCACAAAAAAATTGTTCGATTCTTTTATTTTTTCAAGAGCATAATATTCAACGTTAAAAAAACTTAAAAAAGAAAATTCTATATTGATAAAATTGGTCTAAATACGAAATTATGTTCGGAAATCTACTGCCATATTGAATTCGGTGGCAATGACTGCATTTTGATCATCTAGATTATAAAAAGGGCTAAAAGACTGCACCATTAATAAATGCGGTGTATGTCATAATATAGTCTCGTTAGTAGGGGCATTTATCTCTCGCGAATGCGTACGAATGTTGTACACATTCGTGCGAATGCCGCTCTAAAGCTACAAATGCGCACGAATATAATTTCAAATGGACGAACTAGGTGCAAAAAAACGAATTATGTGTACATTGTGATTGAAAAAATGACATTTCACACTACCCAAAGTGAATATTTGAAGTTCGTTCGGTGAAAAATGTTTATTTATAATATATTGATACACATAATTCCAAATATAAAGGAAATTGATCTATTTTTGGGCAATAAATTCTCAATGAAATTGTGCTCATATTACAAGGAAGTGGTTCTGTTATATAATTGTGTATACAAAGCTGAAAAGCAAATGCTCTCGTGTGGACATTTGATTTGTGTGTTGCAATTTTGTGTGTTTTCTAAAATAATGTTAATTTCGTTGGTATATGACTCGATTTCCAATATACTTTTTGAATTAATTGATGAATTGGAACTATCAGTATCAAAACCAGATTTAGTGATAATTTTTAATATGTGTTTATTTAAACATGATTGTACTGTGGTAGTTTGTTATGACATTTCTGGAACTGGACTCGAACATGAAAGAATGTATTTGTTTGAGTGTATACGCCAACATTCGCCGGCATTCGTAAACATTCGCGAATATAAGGCGAGTTTGTGTATTGTTTTTATACGTCGGATGATACGAATTTGTGCGAATGCCACAAAAATGTGAACAAAAATTACGCATTCGTGAGAGATAAATGCCCCTAGAATTGAGATGGAATTTTTACAGGAAATAATAAAATGACATAAATAAAATGCAACTAATTGTTTCTATTCGATATTTCATTCGATCGATGAAGAGCAGGGATGTCATGTCGAAAACTTCGTGTAGTATTCGACATGTTGTCGACGTCGAATACCTGTGGTAAAATACCTCATCAAAAACAAGTATTCTACATGAAATCGTCGAAAACTCCCAAAAAGTTTTTTTTGTTCAATTACATGAAGAATAAATGAATTAATATGAAAAAATACAGCTTATTTTTTATTTTTACTTAATAAATGAACATTTTGTATGGATTAAAAACGAGTTCTTTATGTTTAAAATCCTTGTTTTTATTCGTCATCGATTTCGAATTTTAAATCATACCAATGCAGCATTGGCCGTCCACCTTTCGATGCCAATGGTGTTGATTTATTTTTATAACTTGGTGAAATTAATTTTTCGAATGCATTCGACATTTTGACAAAATTTGAAATAAAAATCTGAATGATGAAATGTGAAATGCCGACAGGAAAACAAGTTGTGAAAATCAAACAATCAGAGAATTTCAGTTGACACAACAGATATGTGTGTTTCTTTTATTACTTTTGCCCACATTCTGAGTGTATGCATAAACGAAAGCGCTGGAGAATGCGCATACACACTTAATGAGCGCAGAAAATGTGATTTAATGACTCATACTATGCATTTTTGAGTGTTTGGGAGTTTTCGACATGCTAGAGGTTTTCGACGGTAGAAAACGTAGAATACAGTTTTCGACGTATATTACTTACGAACCCCAAAAACTCGCGTAGAATACCATCCCTGATGAAGAGAAAGAACAAATGTCTTATGAGAAGTGAGTGCAAGTGCGAAAAAGTCAGGATTATGAATCAATTCGATTTTTTCAATATTGTAAAATTGCAGTGAGGCTAAGTTTTGGCGGCAATATCAAAACATTTCCCGAGTACATTAATCTGTGTGGAAAAGAATGAACAAACCAGTTTCAGTAATCTGGAGATATGAGTTTTAAATATGGTAAGTTCTACGATTATGCAGAGCTAGGAAAACTGAAATGGGTCATAATTTGTAGATTTTTCCTTCAATAAATATTAATTTTTTATAACAAATTCTATACAAGTGCGACTGTGATGTTCCAGTCCATGATTTAAAATGGCTACAAATATTGTGGTTTTCATAAAGATGTGAAACAATTTTGGTCGTTTTGATTGACCATGAGCAATGCGGCGATGCGAATAGATAGATTTTTTTTACAAAATATAGAACATAGCAAAATCTTTGGATAGAAAATAAGCATGATTAACGCTTTCTTTATCTGTTTATATCATTGTGTTCATCGTCTTTTGTGTAATCAATATTCAACTCAACCTTCACATTTAAGCATTTGAGTAAAAAGGTGTTTTATGGCATTCCCGTTAAGACAGGTTTTGTGCATCGCATGTATTACATACACATCAGAGCCACAATAATCTTTTAAACCATTTGTTGTTTTACATTTGGCATTCACTTCCAACAGATATTCAATAAAACGTCACAAATATGATTCCTTTGTTAAATCTGTTTGTTACTTTATCAGATACTTTCATCGAAGAGGAGTCTTGTGTATATGTATATGCTGAAGTAAAATGAACTTTTCGTTCATGAAAAACCCTTCAAGAATTCTTACACAGCTACAGTAAGCTAGCAAAATAACATCATCATGAAAAAAATGCAGGGATAAACGAAATTGTTTTTATCAAAGGGTAAGAAAAACAGATTTGGCCAAGCTCAAATAAGGCTTTATTGCAGTCATTCAATGTCGTTCAAAATTGGTGTACCCAATTGAAAATTAATTAAAACAATTAAGTTATGAACAACGTAAAAAAGTTATACAAACCATCCTACGGCCCATTCTTCAAGAATTAAAAGAAAACATTGTATTGGAAACCACTCAAAGGTTTCACATCGAAGGTTGTTTGCTAAAAAAAGTTACACAGTAAACGATGAAAAACGCTTGCGCAATATCCAGTAGATTTTTACATACAGAAATTAAATTTGATCAAAATTATTGTAATCAAGTCAAGAAAATCTCCAGATTTGATAACAAAATCGTGATCGAGAAGCGTGACAAAGAATAATTTCAACTGAACAGCACCAAAATAGCAAATACGCTCGGTGTCTCCACCGAAAATAGAGCTTATGTTGACGGTCAATTTTTTCAAAAATAAAACTGTTAAAGTATGCAATAGTCGGTTCTTGCACGAAAAATTCGTAGAAAAACCACTTATTAGATCATAGTTCTTTTTTTGTTCAAAAGATCAAAACTGGCATGCAGTTCTTAGCGGCGAATAACCATAATTTTCATTAGTGATTTTTTGAGGTATTCAAGAATTTGAAATAGATTATCTGTTATTGTGATTTCAACATTAACGTTTAATCTTGAAGGCGAATCATAGATATAGTATATGTTAAAAATAAATGCTAAATCCAAGCGAAGTTGAACAATATTATATCAACAAAAACTCATCATCACTGATTGGCATGATGGACATTGTTGTTTTTTTTTCTCAATGGGACAAGATAATACTTTCAATTTTGCCACCAAATAAAATACAAGCAATTGTCTTTCTATATAAATTTCGCCTTGATTTTAACTATGTTTCAAATGTATGAAACAAACTTGAAAATGAATGGTCATTTAGAAAATGTTGCTTGGTCGTTATTTCCATTCGAAATTACTCCGTTGATATATCGATCAGGTATAAACTAATCATGAGTAATATAAATTATTACATAAATTCACCGTCCCGAAGTAGTGACAGCTGGGCAACGCAAGCAACGCAACCATTCTCACATTGTGCCAAAAATGGCAATTTGATGTGGCACAAAACCAGCGGTTGTCAGTTGAAACTACAGCGCTCTGATCGGTGATACGAGTCACTTCAGGGTGCATCAAATATTTTTAAAAAATTGAAATTTCAGTGTCAAAGTCAAATTGATTATGACTGCAATACACTGGCCACTGTTATGTGAAATAATAAAATAAGCTCGCAGGCCGCGTCCGATGTAAAAAAACCGAACCGGATAAAATGAAACAATTCTAATGATTTTTGATGCTACGTTTTTCCACCAGAGTTGTGGATTTTTAATTGTAACTGTTTAAAAATGAAACCTGCCTTCGTTTTCATTGCTAATGCTTTCATTGAGTTCTGGATAGTAAGAATCCACGTGATTCGATTCAACACTTTGTAGATTCTCTGGATCATTTGGATCAATATCATGTTCATTGTTATCGTCACCACTTGAATAATCTTCGTCACCAATCTCATCATCAGTTGGTCCGGCATTAAAGCCATGATCTAAGTGTCTTGTGATTTTCGTCTTTGATTCGGCGATACTATCTTGGTTTAGCGGTAAAGTAGTTGGTAAAATTTCATCAACCGTTGGTAATCGGTGTGTTGGCCGTTTGAATGGGAATAGACGACGTTCCAAGTAATTGGCAACAATTTGAGCTGTTATACGATTTTGACGTTGGATTTCATCGTCACCGATTCCTATTTTATATGAAAATAAGAAGAGAAAAAAACGAGATTTTCTCTTGGTAAAATTTGAATAAATCAATTGATGTGTGTGTGTGTGTGTATTGATTTTACCGGTTCATTTGAAATAAAAATAACACGTTGACCATCTTTAGCAAAAACCAACAAAACAACAGATTATACCAAAACATTCACCATGAAACACAAAACACAGACACCATCATCACCCAAATGTGGCTAAACGGTAGTGTTATAGGAAATAAAAGAGAAAAGTTTTGATTTTTAGATTTAAAACGTTTGGTTTTGTTGTATATATCAAGAAAAATTGAGCTAATTAGATACCCTCAGGGCTATGGGCAGACCAAACCAACCGTAATATAAGCGTTATAATAGCGATTATGTCATCCATTCAATGTGACGAACAAAAATAAGCTTCAGCTTCAAAAATGCTTTCTCAAAAAAAAACCTGAAACTTATTATATAAGATTAGTGATGTGCTCGATTCACCAATATGCACTGTATGGTGTCAGTGATTTTGTGACTTCAGCCTGAAGAGCAAAGAGAGTTGTTTTGGTTTTTCATGTTTGAGGTTTGGATTTAATCAAATAATAAGTATAAGTCGAATGAATAACTCACAGCTCTGTAAGGGACAAATATGTTCATAAATTGTAGTTTCGTAGTCCACATGCATTTGAAATGCATGGAGATTTTTTCACAGCAAACGATGGCGCAAAATCTGTTCATAAACTAGTATACCTTTGGCTCATAAGAATGCAAATGGATTCAAGCGTATATTGGCATCTCACACATATATGTATAAATGTACAAGTATAGATTTCTGAGCTGATGTACAGAGCTATTCATCTTCCGTCAAGGACGTTTGCATTGAAATCTGTAGCACTGGCAGCAAATGCACAATGTATTTATTGCAGTTTTTTCGGCATACATATGCGTATTTACAGTCTGCAGTCATCATGTATGGTTTTTTATTTTTCGTTCAGAAAATCGTATGCATTTATATCTGTTTAACTTGGGTTTATATAAGGAATGTTTAGATGATTTTTCATACTATACAATCAAGAGAACCTGTTATTTTTCTTAGTAAATCTGTCTCATTTTAGAGTTTTTTTCTTTAATGTCGAAGTGAGTTTAACGTGCGGAATATGACATGATGATTGAATGGGATGTAACCACGGCTCGAATATGAAACATGGCGGCCTATTCATTTGTATGGAAATACATTTTTACCGATCTCCGAAGCGCCACCTGTGTATTTTCAGTGAAACAGCTTTCAATACACAGCATTGAATTTTTTGACTTATCATTTATACATACAAGATAGGCTCATAGTTCACTGAAAATGCAAAGATGGCACTGTTCGCAGCGGTAAAACATTTCCATTTAATATTCGGTCTGTGGATGTAATAAAATTTTATTTAATTTCATTTTTTCCATGAACAATTTATTTGATTCTCGTTGGCATGGTTTTCCAAAAGGCCCAGTTTTACGACATCTCATCTAGTTACACATTTATATTTAAATGTCAATAATATAAATTGGGATTATTTTTCTAATTGATCAAACCTAATTAAAAATTTGAAAAATTGTCCCCGAAATGCCGCAAGGTGTGAAGAATCGAAATACCAAGAAGCAGATAAAAGGTTTTCGGCAATTATTCAATAACCAAAAAAAAAAGATGTTATGAGGCGTTTAGCACAATTACATTATGAGTTGATGCATATATGTATAAAATATTGATTATCGTGTGATTACATAAACGTTTTTTTATAACCGAAACTGATTAAAAACAAATTGAATGAAAAAGATGCAAACAGAGGGGGAAATCGTGAAGGTATGTGAATAATATTATTTCAATGTTACTTCAATCAGATGATTCTTTTTTTAATTGAATTTGCTGATATCTGTCTAAATGGTATACATTGATACCAATCCATGTAAGTTGATTGGCCGTACGGCAAATACAGTGGCATAGCGTATGATTCAGAAAATACTCGTCGAACTTACGTATATGGCTACGGATACTCTGAAATTTGTTGTATTGGCGCATAGCAATCTGAGTGGCAGAGTCATATAAACATAAAACTTAAAAGTTGGTTATTTATACAACTCATTAACTAAGAAGTCATAAAAATAATGACAATGGAGACAATTTTAAATAATCAAAAAAATGGCTTCAAACGCATGAAAAAAAGCCCCTGCATATCGGCATATTTCGTTCGCACTTTCTCAAGCTCTTGTTCATATCGATGTTAAATGGAAGCAAAACCGGAACAACTAAACACAAATCGGAGTCGTTAAGGAATTTAATCTGCATATAAACAAACCGTCCAATATAGATAGTCTGAAGTGAAACAGCAAATGTAAACAGTGAACTGAAAGCAAAAGTGTGTACACTTCTCATTATTTGATTCGATTCAGTGAACAATAATATTCCTGAATGGCTTTCGGATCGTTCATTTCAGGCTAGTAAATTCGTTCAAGCAATATAAGAGTTCAAAAGCGAAAAAAGGCGGTAAAGTACAACAAAAATACCAAACTATCAATTATATACTCTAAATGCATAAATATATATTTCAATAAGACTATAGCTGATATTTTTTGAAGTTATCGTTGTTGTTCTTGTTATTTGTTATTATTTGTAGTTTTGTTTTTTTGTTTGTTTTTGTTGTTTGTAAAATCAAACAAATTGTGATGCACATAACGAGATATGTTTCAAAAGAGATTGGCGTTTAAATGCGGGCGCATAAAAACTTTCACTGGCATGCCTATGATATAATAATATACGAATGGAATAAGCGCGCGGCACAGACAGATTGAATTACCTGTGCGTGCTTGATTGCTCAAGACAAAAATGATATCAAATAATCAGTTTAGTCATAATTGTATAGTGACAAAATCGATAGACAACTAAAACATTTGATAAAACAATTTTGGAGCGGACACACAAAAGAAAACAAACGGATAAATAAACATTAAATCAATACCTAACTAACAAAATTAGTTTAAGTGTAACTGTATAACCCATTTTTGCCCATAATGGAAGTAGTATTTATATACCCAAAATATTCTCTTATTAAATAAAAGAGTTGAAAGAAAGAGGTCATCATTAAAAAACCAAAATTACAGAAAAGAAGTTTCCGCATTGGCTTACCTTTTCCTCCAACATTCCCATTCCGTTGAGCCGACGCAATCGAAAAACAGATCATCAATATTGTAACGCGGATCATCGTGAAATTTCGTATGTGTGTGTGCTTTGTTTCCTCTTCAAATTCGAATTTTTATGACAATTTTTACGTATCGAAAACACTTATTTCAAGGCACTCAATAAAAATATAACAATTTTCTTCTTGTCACATAATAACTTTCACAATTTTTCTTATTTTTAAAGCACTTTCACTCTCCGATTCTTATATATATAAAACGTATTGATGCTTTGGTTTTTACTTGATGCTATTACTAAATAGTTATCGTCGAAATCTCTGTCAGTTGAATCTCTCCTGGAAATGCATGTTAATGAGTTAGTAATTTCTTTGATTTGAAAAAAATATTGTTATTTCACAGAAGAATCGATTTGAAAAGAAATGAGATAATTTGAAGAGAAAAAAAAAGTGTCAAAAATGTTTGATAGCGCCAATGACAAAAGTGAAAATAATTTGAATAGAACTCTTGCAAGGTGCAGTAATAACAACGGATATTTTTGAATTGATAAATATAACGAATCTAATCACCGAATAACGAATTCAACGAATAACGAAACCAATGAAAGTATTTTTTTTTAAATAAATAAGTTAGCAGCTATTAACCGCCTAAAGTCGATGCGATGATAAAACTGTGCGCTGATTTGATCAAAAAAAGATGTTTATTGGAGGAAGGTCGTTTACATACTGTTTCGTATTCAATTCCAATTCATATTGAAGCAGAGTTAGCCTGAACCTCGGCCATATAAGCAGTAGCAATATCATATATTCAAAGCAGTGATACATCGTACTCGTTGTGTTACTGTGTTAGCTTTCATGTGGTTGAGTGTGTGTTTGCATTTTTTTGAAAGAAAACCAAAAAGAGAGACATGCAACATATAAAAACAGTATCAGTTAGGCCACATTACTTTATACCAGGCGATTTGTACAAAAAAAAAAACAAACTACGGCAACTGTAAGAAGAATAACAACCAAAACGATGTGGCACAAGCGCGAATATCGAATATCGAATTCAAGAATGGTAGTTGTTTCGCATTTAATAGCGCACACACATACGGCCGAAGCATAACCAAGCATAAGGTGGCCTGAGATGGTCGTCAGATGAGCAGTCAACATATTTGTACATACAAACTATATAGTACAGTGTAGAAATATCCAAGCGCTTTGAAGTGCCATACACTTTAACGCATCGAATGTCTAGCAACAGCATTCGGTTGGAATATTCGATGCATGATGTGCGCTCAGTTACAGTTTTGTTGAAATCGTCAATGGCAATAACAACAAGCTATTTTCCTTCCCCCGAAAAAAAAGTATCTCCTGCACTAGGTTTTGAAATGAGATGTTTTCATACAACTTTTTTCTAGCTTATTTTAACTCAACGACATGCACAAAAATGTTCATGTTGTACGTAATACATTTACGAATGAATCTAAATGAAAGCAAAATGAAAACGGTGCTCGAAAATTTACTCATGCACAAATCCACTTGGGCATCCATTACACGATATCATTGCATCGTTACTACCATTCAACTGTTTCGCAATTGATCCGCATATAGAACAAATACTTTACTAGCATTTATACTATAATATGCATTCGCATCCATGTCGTAATCTTTGTGAGTTACAGTTAGTTAAAGGCAAGAGAGAAGAAAAAAAAAATCATTGCACATTTTACCAAGAATCTAAACATTCGTTTGCTTCATCATGAACAAATTTTTAATTGGAATACTTTTTTAAACTGAATCTCAACAATAATAATTATTATTTTGGATGCTGTGCATTTTGGAATTATAAGATAAAACTTGCACATATGTTTAAGTGTTAGTCGAAATGTCTATATTCGGTGAGTCCAGTTTTTAAACGTTCCAAATCCTCTTTCACTTCAAAATTACCTTAACGGCCAAGAAATCAGGTATACAGTCATCATACTTCTATCTATCAAAAAATATCGTTTGAAAATCTTGATACCATATAGAATAAACCTAATAGAATCAACCATAAAAGTCCGTATATTCGGACTGTTATATAATAACCGGCTTTGTCCGTAAAGTATTCGGTGTCTTCAAAAAGTTCATGAGAATTTTATCATGCTAAATGCTTATGCTATTGTCATTGCATTCATTAGATAAATATCACCAGCTGATATTTACGTCACTCTCTATGTTTTTATGATTGATTTAAATTGGTTTTGTCTAGTTTTCAGTCTATGCATAAAATTTGATGATAATTTTTTTCCGGCAGACTTGATCGATTAATAGACGAAATAATGAAGCTTGATGGCCTTGATCGTGATCAAATACTCAGGAGTCGCTGAAAATTCCACTCTGTTTGGTTCCGTTTGATAAACTTAATATGTTCCGTTTTATTTTTATTAAATATTTTATTAAATATTCATTTCAATCTAAAAATTACCGCAGTCATACACCTCACCAAACTCACCACATTTGAAGTGCCAAATATAGTTGCTGGCCATTAAGTCTGGCTCACATTCAAGTCAAATGTCACTTGTCTACAATTTGACATAATTACTTCAATGCGAATACAATTGAAGTGACCAAAATTTTGCGACTCAATTAATTTAATACAGTCTAAACACACTTTATCGAAAATTGTGGCAAATATTTCGAAAATTCTAACAGTTTTGCTTTTTTATTCAATATTATATAATTATTAAAATTATAAGAAAACTTAATAGAAAATTTCAGTTTGTTTTTTCTTTTCATTTGAAAAATCCATACATATTTGGAGTGGAACCATTCGGCAAATAGAAAAAAAAAACAATATGAAGAAATCGTGATTGGTTTTTGTCAAAATACAATTTTGATGTTGGTGTTTTCATTTCGTGGCTCGTGCAGATCGAATCCATTTACCGAGAAAAGGTCATATTTATGAGGTTAAACCACACGCACATTTCTAAACAAAAATCAAATATTAATCATACGTAATATGGAATGTAAAGAATTTCCATACAAGTTATGGTCTGTCAAGTTCTAGTTGTAACACAATTATTGTATTGTTTATCATAACAAAGTCCAATAAAAAAAATCTGTGATGAAAACAATTGACAAAAAACCAACATAAATGACATTACATTGAATTGAACCGAATTTAGTTTACAGAATAATAACAAAAAAAAAACAGACTTGAAATTCAACTGCAGATTCTACCCGCAAAAAAACGAGCATCAAAAAGACCATTCCATCATTGTGAATTGATGAAATTGAATTTTACAACACAAACGCCAAAACTGCATTGAGCATCTAATTTACTTTATTTACTCATAAAATGTCTGCATTTACGGAAAGTGCATTGATAAAAAAACTATTGGAATTGAACGCCAGCCAACAAAGTATTCAAACATTATCCCTTTGGCTAATTCATCATCGCAAACATTATGCAAATATCGTGAAATCTTGGTACAAGGAATTACTAAAAGGTAAACCAATTTACAAGCAACTATTTCCCATTGATATGATGTTGATGGTATGGTAATTCACATCTCATATCAATTTTGGATCAAACTATAGTTCAATCATAACCTCAAAATATACATGCATCAATATTGAAGGTTAATAAATGCATGGCCGATGCAAATCGATATTTTAATATTATTGTTGTCTAAAAAAACAATTATAGTAAATAAAGTGATTTTTGTGATGCAAAATATTCTAATGGATTGTGTTCATTCGGTTATTTTCTCTTTCTCTCTCTCTCTTTCTCTATATTTATTTATGTTTTAGTGCCTCAAACAAAAAAGTTGACCTTTATGTACCTTGCAAACGATGTCATACAAAACAGCAAAAAGAAAGGTCCCGAATATGGCAAGGAGTTTGGCAAAATGCTGAAAAATGCGTTCACACATATCGGTGAAACATGTTCACATGACGAGAAGACACTTGGTAGCCTTGGACGCATATTGAAAATATGGGAAGAACGTGGAGTTTACGATGAAAAAATGATTGAAGATTATCGGAATGCCCTAAACAATATTAGCGAAAAATCAAACAGTACCACCACTGGATCTGGTTCGGGCTCTGCGGCGGCACCAAAACGTAAAAGTGCCACCATTGATAGAAGTGATACTATTGAAAATGGTCGTGAATCTAGTAAAAAACAAAAAACATCCACATCAGGTAAGGACATGATAACAATTTTATTCAGAGAGTGCAGTTTTCATTGAAATTGAGCAGAGTGTTTCTTTCAGTAAATTACAGAATTCTTTAAGAAAATTAATAATTTCACGGAAAATTAATAATTTCACGAAAAATTAAATGAGTTGAATCAATTAAAGTGGTTTCTCTATTTGCTGACTGTGTTTTCTCTTTGTTTACGACTTTTTTCATCCCGGGAGGATATTCTATACAAACTAGAAATACCATAAGAAAACAAAATTTGACCACATTAAATCACGAATAGAAACTGTTCAAATACTGTAGTCAAGATGATAAATATTGCTGAGTTTGGATAAAGCAACAAATTGGGTCAACTTCAACGACTAATAAACATTGCTGACTATTAAATTTGCAACTGATCGACCACATCTTGTATCTCAATTTTGGGCAATATTTTATGTTATTTTTGTGATTTCAGGATTTGGTCAGTTTTCAATCACTTACTTATAAATACAACTAATGCAGTGCAAATGCAGTCATTACAAAACCCAAACATTTATTTCATCTTCATTTCTTTCATTCATTTAATTTATTTCTTAAAATTTTATTTGTGATCTTCCTCTTAGGTAAGGAGCACGGTAAACGAGAAACCATTGAAGTAAACGGCACGGTCGAAACACATGTAATCCTCAGTCCAAAAGTACCAGCTGGTTTGTATCGATTTTTTTTTGTTGAAAAAATATTTTTTCGAAAAATTATGTGTTCGGTTGTTGAAAATTTCAATTTCTTTACAGGCGATCCACCTGAACCCGAAGAGCTAATCAAAGCTCTACTTAGTCTTGAAAATTCAGCATCGAGTGATGCAAATATTCGTGAACGTATCGCGAATTTACCTCCTGAGGTATCAGAAATCGCATTACTTTCCAAACTTGAAGATAAAGATGCAGCATCCAAGCTCATAGTTCAGGTAAATGTCAAATAAATTTCTTGAAAAGTCTTTAAAATAGAATATTTTTTAAAATGTTTGTATTTGCTTAGGTAAATGAAGCTGCACAAATTCTTCACGAATACAATACAAGGTTGTCTATTGAAATGGAAGAACGTAAGAAACTGACACAAATGTTAAAAGACTTTCAAGCTGAACAAAAAGAACTTTTGGTTCAGGCTGAACAGCGGCTTGAGGTAATTGAATTTATCAAATCATTTTCCATAGTATTCAATTCTGAAAATACAACGTTTCATTTGTTTGTTTTTTTTATGCAGGAATACAACAAAAAATTGATTAAGGTTAAAGATGTTCAAAAAGAAATAAAAAATCATCTCAACAATTTACCAGACCTTACACAGTTGCCTGATGTTACTGGCGGAATGGGGCTAGCGCCATTACCATCAGCCGGAGACTTATTTAACATTCATTCGGGATGAATTTTGTTTAGTATTTACTTGAATGAAAAATTCCTATAAATTGTTTAAATTAAAAAGTCTTTGTTTTAAATTTCGATTAAAACTTCTGCAGATAATTCAAATTCCATTTTGTTTATTTTTCGATTCATTTGCATCTTAGAGATCATATTTCTCATTGAATTTAAAAACCCGAATTATTTCAATTCATGTATCATGATCACAATGATATTAAGTCAATCAGTCCAGATAAAATAACCAGATATTAACATCGTTATCATACAGAATGCTGCATGCGATTGAAAAAAAAGAAAAACCGTCATACAAAAGAATCACCAAACTTGTACACAACATTCAATATCGGGATCTTATAATTGTATATTAATAACAATTGAGTTTTATTACTAGTAATTTAATTGAATTTTATTGATTGATTCCGTGTAAAATCAATAAGGTGTTTTCGTGTTTGTTGATACAATTGAGATAAACAAATATTAAATTCATGCAACGAACTCTAGAAATTAGGTTATTTAAAATGATATGACAATTTGGATAAACCAAAATCTGTATGGTATAAATCAGTATTTTCAGTATTTACTCCACAAAAGATTAATAATTGCGATAAAATTAACAATGTTTAATAAGCGATAAAATTAGCATGACCACACCATTTTTCAACAAATTCAATCACATCTGGGATGTTTGTGTGAGGTGACATTTTGGCAGAAACAGTTAGCTTACTCCAAGCATCGCGGTTGGCTTGTCGATGGGACCTTTGAAAAATAACGGGCTGTTTATGTTGAATTGGATAGCCTGTAATAATGCACTGTTGGTCATGCATGTCTAAACTAGATTCATATAAGTTGCGCTCGTCAGTCGGCAACACCTGATGAACAAAAAAAAAATAGAAATTAATATTGTAAATCTTTAAATTAAAAATGATGTTATAGTATAAATATAAATGTGTGACCTGATTTATTTTTTGATCCATGCTGATAGCTAAAATCCATTCTCTAATTTCTTCATGTACATTAAGTTCATTGTGTAAATGCATTTGTTCTGGTATAGGAACTGATGATGGAAAATCAGTTACAGTAAAATCGGAATGATCGACTAGATTTCCGGAACCTTCATCGATTGCCTCACATATATCTAAATAATGGTTTAAAATTACAAACGCTTCACATTCACGGTTTAGTGTTCTCAAATCCATGCCCGCCTCAAAAAATGCCTTATCAACTGGTATCAATTCGGTGTAGCGTAAAATTGCAACTGATATTTTAACACCAATCAAGTGGAGTGATGGAACCTCACGGCATGCAGCCCGTGTTGCATAGTAGTGAGCTATCATAAGCAATTGATCGAAACGATCGTACATTGTATCGTTGGTGTCGCTTGACTCGGCTTGAATGGACTGAGTTAATTGAAATAAAAAATTTCTTAAATCTTTCCAAATATGTACACCTTCTGCTTCACGTAATGCAAAACATTCCAATGCGATCCGCATGTAGATATTATAATTTTGTGGCAACGCCGGTGCACCATATTGCAAGTACAACTGTAAAGCGTTGACACTATCATGATTTTGAATCAGATGAGCTGCATATTGCGCAAGATATTTATGCATAACACTTAAATTATGTTGTTTAGCTTTCTCAATGCAGCGAGTCCATTGACCTTGCTCTGCCAGTAGGTCCAATGCAGCAATTACGTCTATACAAAAAAAACGAAAATAAATTATTGGCTTATACTGTGATCTAGATATTTTCTATTAGATAAATAATTGACTAACCGATATCAGCTAATTGTTCGATATTTCCTTCGCTTCGAAGCCGAATTTTTTGTTGATTTTCAACGTATGACAATAATTGTGGATCGATTTCTTTAGCTAGACGACGTGCTTTGCTCCAATTTTCCGATTGTATAAACACATCAACTGCTTCTTTTGGCAATTCAGCAGCCAAATAAAGTTGAACAACTGTTGCGATTTGATTTAGCTTGAGTAAACCGGGTGCTATTTGATAAGTCACTTCAATTGCATCATTTCCTTCAAGAAATTGATTGCACATTTCGGCTGCTCGTATCAAAGCCTGTTCAACCACTTGTGGATCAGCATTTGGTAGTTGGCTAATTTTCAAAAGACAATCGATCGCTTTCCGGAATTGTTCATTTCGTGCGAAATCAGAGGCTTCTTGTAATAGTTGACGTGAATCATTTGACAAGCCACTGGTTCGGCTGGCCTTCGCTTGTAAACGTTTTAGCTCATTTAATGAAGCTGGATTGTATTCTTTGGCAATTCGGATGGCATCGTCCCACATTTCATTTTCTTTATAATGTTGTAGAATGATGTCAGTTCGTTCAGCACGAATTAATAGAGCTTCATATTCGATGTAGTTTCTAGACTCAAGAGCATCATTTGCTTGGCTCAAAAGCACTTCGTTAACTGCTTCAGGCATGTGTTGCTCAGCGATGCGAAGTGCTGAACGCCAATCTCTACTATGTGTGTACATTAAAATGGCTTCTTTCGGTTTATTGGCTAAAAGAAATTCAACTTCAGCCTCGGCAAATTTACCATCATCTTCGTGATTCATTGCGATTTTCAAGTGTACATCATCAGCCGATATGTTTCCAATTCTGCATAGTTCAAGTGCAAAATCGTATTGATTTGCGTCACATGCAAAAATGATTGCGTCATTAATCAGCCCCATTTTTGAAAGTAACTTAAACGCACCGTCAACTGGCAATGTTCGTGACCACATGTAAGCCACTTGGCTCGATGCCCCATCGACACCTCTCTGCTTCGCCACACGATACGCTTCTTCCCACATATTTGCATTGCCAAACATATGAACAGCTGCTTTCCAATTTCCGCCCGCAACATAATGGATTTCCGCCGTTTTATATTTTCCTTTCGTTTCCAACTCTTTGGCTAAGTGTAAATGTGTACTTTCAACTAAATCACGATGGTATTGTTCAACCAAGCGAATTACCGAATCGTATTGTTCGACGCGTTTATACATTGCGATCGCTAAATCTGGCTCATTTATTGTCAAAAATACTTTTTCAGCATCACGAAGTTTCTTCTCTTCCTCTAATTTTGTAGCAATGTCAATGAACATGTCACGTACAATATTTTTGCCCAAATATTTTTCAGCGATGTCATACGCTTTTTCCCACTGACCAAAACGATTAAGTAAATCAACCGCTTCCTTGTACATTTCAGCACGAATTAAGACATCTTCAGCCGCAGTAATATTTCCCATTTGGGACAACTGTTCCGACAATTCCATAGCATACTGTTTCACTTCATCTGGTTCGTCGAGCACCTTGGCAATCTGCAATCCAACAATATAGATTAGATTTAAGATGATTCGATGGCTTATCGACAATTGTGACATTTTGATAAGTAGTTTTATTAGTACCTGAACTGCTTTTAGCCACTGTTTGGCATTGACAGCTGCTTCCAATGCTTTGGTTGTTGCTCCAGCCTCAATGTAATGACTTATTGATGCGTCAGCCTGTCGCCGGTTCACCAACCAATCACCCCATTCTTCTTCTAGTGTTGTGACCTCTTCGGGTGAAACGTTTCGTGCTAGTTCAATGGCCCTTGCAAACACTTTACCCTTTCGATAATAATCGATTGCTGCATTGGGCTGATTCATTTTCTGCGACAAGTCCCCAGCAAGCTCATATAATTCTAACCAAAAGCAAAACATGAAATATTTTTATAAATTTATATCTAATAAAATTAGCCTTATAAAAATCACCAGATTTGATGAGTGAAGCAATAACTCGGCTCAATAATTCCTCATCATTGAGTAAATGTGGTAGTTTTAGTAATAAACGTGCGGCTTTGGTCGGTCGGTTTGCCTTTAGATATAGAGTCATTGCTTGTCCAGTGTCACCACGACTTTCCAATACCTGACCAGCTTTTTCCTCTTGATTACTATTCAACAAAAATGACATCTGCTTTTTGAGTAACGTTTCAATATCTGAATAGCCACGCCGGTCAGCCAACTTGATAGCTTCATCCCATTTTCTAAGATCTTTGTATATTTGCAAGGCCTGTTCAATATTCCCTTGCTCAATGTAGATCATTTCAGCAGTTCTGTAAACATATAGAATTGAGTTAGATTCAGATTTTCCGTAGTAATTTTTCTATTATCTTTTCAAATGATTCTCTGTACACCTCAAATCTGCATCTAAAAGTGCTAATCTGACGCGAACTTCGGGACATTCCAAACCTGGCCCAGTTGTTTCCTCATATTTTTCAGCAATTTTTATGGTTTCACTCAAATAGAATGCTTTTGATGCATTCCCCAGTGCAGCAAAACACCGTTGGGCCACCTTCATGAAAACCCATTTAATAAAAATGTTCAATGTGTAGTAACTGTTGCAGCACAGATAAACATTTAGTTAAATATTTAATTACCAAAATAATTTGTTGCCTTAGAGCAACATTCGCTAAATTGTGCCACATTGCCTTTGCTGCTGGAACATCACCAAGGGTTTCAAGGAATATTATCGCACGACCAAAGTCATTATCATTAACAGCGGTGCCAAATTCGACCAAACCTTCATCCAGGTTATACGTGAATTCGGATGCTCCGTCACGGGTTTTCACTTCAGTTTTATCCTATACAAAATTTATTGAATTTAAAAAGATATTAAAAATCAGACCTTTCAATATTTATACTCACGTTTCCACGTACGATCTCGATTACTTCGCCCCGAACAGGCAATAGCGTTTTGTGTTCCGGCATATCGATATTATACCAAATTTCTAAATTATTATCCGTTTGAGCAACAACAACATCACTTTGGATAACCCATTGAACAAATAATGCTTTTGGCAAAAGCAGTTGTTTTTCTCCGCTAGCAACATCAACTAGGAATAAGCTGAAAAAGATGCAACAAAAATTGAGATTCAAATGTTATTTTTTACGAAAAAAATTTCGCGTGGTATTAATTGAAATTGATTGACAATATTGGGATCTCACCGCATCTTTTTATCACGGAACAATAGCTTTTGGCTCGTTTCGTTCAGTTCAAGCCAATCGACTTTTGAATTATGATGTATATGGGAGATGATAGCTTCTTGAATTAAATCCACCACACAAATTGTCTTCATGTCAAGTAAATATGCCAGTTTTTTATTATCTCTGGGTACATATTGAAAATCAGATAATTAACGTGTCGTTAGTCTAATAAATAAAATAGAAAAATAATGATATTTACTTGGAATTTCCACGTTCATTCAGCCGCACCGAAATTGTATGTGGATTAACGAATTCTGTTCGAACTGAGCGTAAAATAAAATTATCACCATATTCAACCAAAGATAGTTCACCAGCATTAAATATGAGGCAAACATTTGGATTTTCAAAATAGAATTTCTCATGATCTCCGGACTTCGTCCAAGATACTTCACTTGTTAAATTTCTCGTTAAATCACACAATATCAATGATTCGTCAGTTCTTGCAACCAGATAATTGTTTTTACCTGAGAAATATCCATATTTTGATGTCATTTTCAAAGGCACGAAATAAAATATAGGAAACAAAGTGGAATACCAACCCATAATGCGAACGTCGTAAATTTCCAGTCCCAATTGTGATTCGATTAAAACATTTTCATTCGGTGATTCTTGTAACTCTTTAATGAGAACTTGACTTGGTGCAACAAATGTTAATTCAAATTTATCTTGTAAAATTGTTCGCCGCAAAGCTGATTCAAATAAAATTACCGCACCACATAATGATCCGATCACTAATCTGAAAATCAAATAGCGTCAAGTTGAAATAGCGCAAGTATTTTGGGTATTTGGATAACTTTTGGCAAGGTAACCAACAAATAGTTGATACCTTGAACCGTCACGGCGCCAACTCATCGCAGTTACGGTATATAATTTATCGATTTCTTTCGTAGCCAATTCATTCCAGGCGGTTTGGCGTGGACTCCATGTGAATACTCGTACTTTGTCATAGCTACCAATTGCAACGGCTTGTCCATTTGGACTACTCGATGCAATTGTAAATTCCTTTTCATTCTCCTCACGCGAATAATCGAAAAGACGTGACTGTCGGCCCTAGAAATTGGTTATAATAATTCAATTATTATGAACAATAAAAAAACGTTTCCTCTGTGGACTAATTAAAAAAAAAATACGCGTAATAAATTAGAATAATTTAATATCGAGCAAAATTGAACCTGTGAATCATAAATTATAATCCGACGATCACAACCCGCAGCAATTATGTGGCCGTTGGCCCAAGCCAATGCCACCGGTGTTGTTTGATGCTGAATTATTCGTCCAGATACTTGTGAACCTGCATCCTCACTTATGTAATATCGAATAATTGATCCGTCGTCATGACCACAAATAAAACCGGTACCACGTTCATTGGCTGCCAGAGATACTACCATACTTTGAGTTTCGTACAAATTTTGGGACTTATTTGTTTTTGTGTTCAGTGCGCGCACTTTTCCATCTTCGAGTCCTATCAAATCAAATTGAAATCAGAATTGTGGTTTTTGTTTAATTCTTTTTTTTTGTTTGTTTTATTTGCATAACGACGTAACAACATTTTATTTTTCATGATAAATTTTTTAATGTTGTTATAAACACATTAAAACGTTATCACGCATTTAATATGGTACATTTCGAATAGCGTTGTTTTCCATTTGAACAATAAAATTAAATGGCGTGGGAAAGGGGAAATGTTTCGGTTCAATTTGTACCAATATAATCAGTGTTTTAAAAATTTATTGTTGGAGTGCGAATGACCGAATTGATGTTAAACATGTTCAAGGTTTTACATAATCCAAAGATAAAAATCAACTTAATTTTTAAATGAAATAAACTGAAATGGCATTCAATGGAAGCAAACTATTGTTTCATTCAATTCATAGATGTCTTAATGATGCTGATCAAAATGTCTTTTATATCACACATACTACATCAACACATTTCTTGCTTCCTTCAATTTGGGAAAATAATTGAGAACTTGATCTAAATGAGCATTTATCTGTTGCAATTTGCTACCGAAGTACTTTAGAGCGTATCTATTGAAACTTTCGTTATTGTCGAGATAAGTTAATTTATGGGTTAGTTATTAAGTCGTAACCAATAAAATCGTTTGTGCGTATCGTCAATCCTTATACAGCATGTTACTATACTAGCAACTAATTTGTTATGGTCAATTATGATGTTTATGACTGTTTACCATTATCTTTATAGCTATGTTTTGCTTAACTTTTTTTTAATTTACCTGCGATAATTGGTCCAACTGACAACCAGACCATGGCCATCAAAGACGTTGTTTGAGGAAATTTATTGCAAATCACTTTCTTATCAGACCACGTTTGTCCCAGTTTGTACACATAGACAATATTATCACTTTGGGCAACAGCTAGTTTCATTGAATCAGGACTAAAGGCAATATTGCGAATTGAATATGATTCTTTGCCATTAGATTGATCAAGTGGTTTAGTAGAAAATTTATCGCGTTTTTCCCCATTTTCATCGTATAAATAAATGACCCGATCTGTCGTAGCAACAGCCAATCTCTGTTGATTATGAGACCAAGATATGCCACACACTCTGTTTGGTTGACTCTAAAATTTCAAAAATAAATGTAAAACTTTTGAATAAATGTTTTTTAAAAAAGATCATGTCAGTCTAACCTGAGCATCAGTTATTGTTTTGATGTAATTTAAAATCATTTCGGCAGAAATATTTATAATTTATATATTTAAATACTATCGTATAAAAGAATTTGGAAATTATTTCGTGTTAAATGCGTTCTAACTAGCGAATGATGTCAAAACAAACGATTTGTTGTGTAATGGTTTTCATGTCACCATAGAAACAGCGCTTGCCCATTGGTTCGTTTACATGTTTGAAATTGTATTCTAATAACATAACAATTCGTATAAATGAATGCAAGATTTTGTGGAAATTATGCCGTAAGCGTTGCTTTTAATTGCGTGACTGAGAATAACAATGAGCTTACCGAAAAAAACTAGGAAGAAGCGTATCATGATTTTTTGAATGTATTTTTGAAATTGAAAGATAAATTCAGATTGCATGAATGTGCATGTGCGTTGTTTTGTTGACCACAGGAATGATGTTTCACTAAGCCCAGGAAGAATTATCAAATTTCAATACAAAATATTATATTTGCTATAAATCGTTTCACAAGTACGCCGTAACAAGTTTTCTGTACGTTTTGAAGCCACAGAAATACTGTGTAACAGCATTTAGCTCATGTGTTTGTGTAAGGCTGTTAAATTAACAGTTCCACGCGACGTCGGACAAAAATTGCAAGTCATGTCTCCGATTTGGCTGAAAATTTAAACATATTACGCGAATGGCGAAAAAATTAGATCGCCAAATTTTCAGCTCTCTAGGTGGAAGGGTTTGGCTGCTCGGGGATAGTCCATTTTTTGGATTTTGACCGAAATCGAAAAATATGGCATTTTTTGAAAAGCTGTATCTCAGGAACCCTCCGACCGATTTGAAACATATGCATACATGGGGCCTCCTACAAAAAAATGAGAGATCTATGAAAAAGAGACGATCCGTGGGGGTAGTCGTCGAACATTTTTTTAAATTGAAATTTCAAACTCAAATTTCAAATTTCATGTTTTCAGTTGATAGCCTTACTCAAACCACTTTTATATCAGTTTTCATTTCAGCGCCCCAAAAGCTATTTTTCGAGACAATTTTCGAACAAATCTGACGTGGGGTCGATTTTTCATGATTTTCACCCTTTCCACGTTAAGTGGCTAATAAATTTCCATTAAATTCTTTACCCCACGAATCGAGCATCCAATTCCAACGATGTTTTGATTGCTTATCCGAAAAAGATTATTGATTTCAAAAAGGGCCTTTCGTTTTTCTTTAAAGCAATGTTGTAAAAGTAATTCAGATAAGAGATTTGTCAAGATACAAACAATGAAATCAATAAAATCTTCTATTTCAATGCACAATTTCATTTTTTATAACGATAGGAAAGTGATGAAGTCGATCATTATTAGATAATGAAAATTTGGTTTGTTTTCCGGGTCTATTCTGAAAAATTTAAAGAATATTATTATTGCCCTAACCGTGATACAAAATTTTGAAATATTGATAGTGATGTTTTTGTTAGTTCAATAGTTTTCCACATTTTCATTCGGTACAAATTGCTGGCGTCCCTGAGTTTCAAAAATCCTACCAACGTTTATCGATATTTATAGGGAATTTTACATTTAGAATGATTATGTATAAATAATCTTTTATAGCTTTTCAGTGTTTTCTTTATTAATAATGAACATTGTTTGGTATTCCAGCCATTCACATATTAAAAAAATATTTTCTCTTAGCAATGAGAATAACATTTGCGAAACGCAGTTTATTTGAATGAATATATTCATCACAGAGTTCTCAACACATCCTGGAAAATTGAATGTCTCTTCACAACCAACGAATCAATATGGTTGACGCGCATGTCACCTGTTGCGAATTCTATGAATATAAGTGTGTGTTTGTCGTTTTCATCGTATCATTTTCTACTTTGGATTTATCTGCTTCACAAAACACTGATTCTGTTCACCAGCATCTCTTACATTTTTGGGATGAGAGCTGTGTGTGTGTGTGTGTGTGTGTGTGTGTGTGTGTGTGTGTGTGTGTGTGTGTGTGTGTGTGTGTGTGTGTGTGTGTGTGTGTGTGTGTGTGTGTGTGTATATGTATGTGCGCTAATTTTCTCCAACTTTCTGGTATTGCTTGAACCAATTTCATTTTATCTACTACGACTCTGAATGTGAGCGAAAAGAAATCTGTGCCATTTTACTCCTAATGCCAGTATATCCTGTCCTGTTACACTAGTGACAGACAACTAGACAGTCTAGGCTGTTATCAATCATATTTTTCCAATTTTAGCCTCCAAATTCCAGTGTTTTCATTCAGTTTTTCTGCAAAAATAAAATCGTAAAAGATTTGCTAATCCAATATATTGCAAATTTTTCGAAAAAATCGTAATCGGCATATTTTTTTCTATTCATCATATTTGGCTATAATTTGAAGTTCTTATTCTATTTCAATTTTGCTCTTGTTTGTTTTCTTCTGTTTCTTTTTCGTTTCACGCATAGTAATTAAAAAACTTTCAATTAATTCTAATTTAAATTATTAAGTTTAAACTCTATAGAATGTTCTTTAAATTATTATTGCAGTTTTGAAACGCCCGAACTTTGCTTGCTTTTGGAACAAATTTGAGATAATAAACATTGAAAGTGTCCCAGCTCTGTGTAAACTCCGAAGATATTAGATTTTAATGTAACATCAAAAGTATGATGCACATTCCACAGCGTATGTATTCAAATTCGGTAGTGGTCCATTGTGAATTAAGTTAATGGTTTCGTTTGCACAAACTGATGTAAGAACATTTGTTAAGCAAAGAGTAGGAAAATAATTTTTGAAACTTGAAAAATTGATTTTCAAATGATATAAACACTTTTTGCTAGACACTTCGACTTGCGAATTTGCATAAATGGACCAATGATTGCATACATTTACTAGTTCAGTTAAATTTAAGGTTTTTACTGAACGAAATCAAATAATTCAAAGCCAATCACACAAGAAGAAGTTTCAAATTATTTGTAGTAGAATAATTGCATTTTAAATGATTAGAAATTATCCATGTATAATTTTTATATTGTAATACATTATTAGAATGATGGAAACATATTTATGCAAGGCATCAAATGAGAGTTTTACGATCAGTAAATGAGGAAGACGAGATTCAACGAATTAAAGTACAGGACAATCTCACGTTTTGTGGTTAATAAGTATAATTATAAATGCATGCCCGTGGTGTGACAGCAAAATGGCAGAGTCGTCGAAAGATTTCACTTGGCCCCGTTCGTCGAGCTTGCCCGGCATCAGGTGAAAATGAAAAAAATAAGTTTAAAAAGCTTAAATAAAAATAAATGTATATATTTATTTTTTCTAGGAGCTACGTGGAATGTGCAAGTGGTATGTTGTTGTTTTTTTTTTCAATTCTCTTGGTATTGAACACCTCATTTCTATCATATTATTTGAGGTAACTGCGGGTTGGGGTTCTTATTCTGAAAGAACTGGCTCCTTTTTGGATTGACAGTTTCAGAATCGAAAGAACCAAATGTAACACGAAATTTTTTTTCGTAAAATTGTAACATGAGTTTGAATCCATTTTTGTTTGAAAAGATATTCATGTTGCGCTTCTGTGCAAGCATTTTAGAATATAATTATTCTCATGAATCCATCGTTAGGACATTCCCATACAAATATACAGTGATGATAGATAGTCAATGACAGACAGCGCCACAGCTAATGAACTAAATTTTCACTATAGTTTCTTATTGACATTTTTCAATATGGCGCCGGCATGCGGTACAAAATGTATGGAGCAGTTTCGAAAAAGAAGAAGCAGTATAGGGTACACTTGTGTCCTCACGATGCATGAATCTTGATTGGGATATTCAACTTGTGCACAGCAATTCATATTTCCGGAGTGCGGAGACCCGGAGTTTGTTCTTGCCCTCGGATTAGTGGCAGGAACACAAGAAAATATATTTCATCATTTGAAAATAAATCGTTTTAGGTAAGGGGCAAGATGACTTCCAGATGTCTGTGGCATGCTTGTCGTGCGCTAGCTTTAGGACTTTTACTGATGCTGATTGGAGCCGGAATGGCGACAATAGGTTAGTGTAAATTAAGTGAATACTGTTCATGTTCGTTGCATTGTTTAAACAAACAGTAAAATCCATATTTAACAATTCAAAACAAAATGTGAATTAGGCTACTATGCTGAGCACATATCACCGCACACTGAAACCAGAAATAATTTGACTGTACGTGTGAAACCCGATTCCAAAGGAATACATTTGCATAATTTATCATATGCAGGTTCGATTCAATATTCATTTCTAAATGGTAGAACTCTGATTTTTTTTAATTCTCTCTTCTCTCACTCTGTAGGACCTATCGTCATGGGCTGCGGAGGTAAGAAATGATATTGATTAAGGTTGGCCATGGTCAAATAAGTGTTAACGCATTTAGCAAACTAAAGTTAGCAATTTGATATAAAATTGATAATCACTAGACAATCGCAAAATTGCACGCTAATTTTACAGCGCTGAAACCGTTAACTCTGTACACATTGTTTTAGAGCATCAAATGAGCTACTTACACTCTAAACTATTTTGGTTCACTGTAATACTAAATTCAGCATTCAAAACTGACTTATCTGTAGCACAGATAAAAGAACGATGGTCATCCGTTATTTGGTATTGAGCGCATCCGCGCAAACATGGTAAAACACACAGCGCATAGCAGCTCAATACCATAAATCGGATGACCATCGTTCTTTCAATCTGTGCTTCTCTTCGATCGCTTGAATAAATATCTATGAACCATTTTTTCGCATCATCAATCATTTGACTAAAACCGACTAAAACGCAATGGTCATGGAATGCCCTAGTCTGTTCGATACAGATGGATATCGATATTCAAAGTAGAATATTCTATAAACTTGAATATGAACTGAATTGCTATTAATCAGAGACTACATTGGGCTTATTCCTATAGTTCGAGCTATATATAGTTCCTATGAGATAGGCGCTATGGAAGCGTAAAATAATGGATTTCATTGTTGTCCACTGTCCACTGACATCCAATCGTTAAATTGGATGTTCCCCATTGGATGTCAATGGACAATGAAATCCATTGTTTTACGCTTCCATAGCGCCTATCTCATAGGAACTATATATAGCTCGAACTATAGGAATAGGCCCAATGTAGTCTCTGCTATTAAATGTAATATTAACAGCACATAATAGAGATTAACATCGTATATAATATCTATTAAGATGATTGAATAAAAGATTGAATCTTAATCGAATTCAAAAATATTATTGACTTCCAAGAAATCCCAACACTTTTCCAAGAAATCAAATATTCACATACGAATTTACTTGGTAAGGTGTTTTGAACTCCTTATACACCAAATGAGTTGAATTTAGCATTGTATTATATACAAGGCAAGGCGTATAAGTTGTTTTCATTATGACGAACTTCTGCAGATGGCATGCGAACTGAGAACTCGAAACAACTTATATACAATGCAATGCTAATTTCAACTTATTTGGCGCATGAGGAGTTCAAAACACCTTATCAAGTAAATTCGTACAAATTGAAAGCGTATAAGTTGTGTTGGAAATTCCAACTTGGAATTTCTTTTGAGCTGTTAATATCGCAGTTAATACGAATTTAGTTAATATTCAAGTTGATAAAATATTCTACTTAAAAAAAAATTTGGCTATCAAAATATTAAGATATTTATTAAGATGTCAACTGTACTGTTCGAAGGTCGCCGAGTCTAAATCTGCCATTTGATGTTATAAAACAACATTTTGCCCCGTTTCGATTGCAATGTCTTTTTTCAAAACCATTTTTTATTATGTTGTTCTCTCGCATTCCTTTTTTCTGAGAGATTTCAATATATTTTTAATTTTATTGTAACCAAACTGAACATATTTCCGACATTTGTATAAAAACCACAACCGAACACTCACTTTTTATCTTTTCACTCTTTCCCCCCCAATATTGCACAATATATCCATCCCGAAATGTAACAAACTGTGAAACATCAGTCACATCAAAAATCAAAAGTATCTTTTCCATCGCACATTCATCTATCACAGCTATATTCCTTTATACCACCATTTCACGTGAACGCTTGAATGACACTTTTTTAGATTCCAAATAAAATGAAATTCTTGGTTGAAATGTTATTTTAAATTAGTACGTAGTTTGAAAAGAAATGGATTATCGTTGATGAAGATGATGATGGATATATGTATATTTTAATTGATTATCAAATTTCGTTAACTTCCGTTACTATCTTCTTGATTTTGGTAAAACCTTTCGTGATTGTAAATAAGCGATGTCATGTAAAAAAAACTATGTACAGCTGAAAAAAATACAATTTTTTACGGATTTGATGAACAAAAAAAATCTTCAAACTACATTCAAGTAATAGTAGTATCTCTTACTAGTTAGCCAGATCAATCCAACTCTCTTTCGTATTCCTCCTTTTTATCTCGTCAATCTTTTTATCAAACACGTGTAAGATGTAGAAAGCTATATATTTTTTATCCAGATGTCGATGGATTTTCCTTCTTCCGAATTCAGACTCTCTTTGTAAGTCTTTAAACAATTCCTCAATGCCTGATAACTAACTGCATTCCATGCTATAATTTTCTCATTTAATTTTGTTTTATTTTAAAATTGAACTTTGATTTGCATACGATTTTATGAAAGAAAAAAAACGTCGTTTTGTTTGCGTTAGTATTTTGTTTTTCATTTTGCCAATTTAACTTGAATTTGAATCGAAACATAGGCTTTATAATAGTTGCGGCATGCGTAATGACATTTGAAGCTAGAGACTCAGCAGCCAAAGTTGTACCAGCCCGATTTAAATTAAGTACGACTAACCGTGGTAATGGAAATCGTATGAATTCATCGAGGCGAACAACCGGTAAGGACATTTTCAGCTTAACAAGCAGAATTTAAGAATTCAGAATTCCGTTTCGTTAATTTCGTGTGTGTGTGTGTGTGTGTGCATCGAGTGGCGTTTACATGTTTATTCTTTAACATTTTTTCCTTATTTGCCATTTCATTAGAAATGCTTTGCTATTGCTCTTAAACAGAAAAAATCATAATCTCTTTAAAACATACAACACTTAAACTGACATGTCAGTCTTTTCAATTGTGTAAATAGTACATGGTACAATTGTTGCCTCCAAAAGTAATCTTTGATGCAATCTAATTTATGAGTGGCTAATTTCATGGCTGCTTATTTCATTTAAATTTGAATTTGTTTTCGGTTCAATTTTAGCTTCGGGTATGTCGGCAACAGTGGGATCTCAAACGCGTTGGGACAATCAATTGGGTGTTTTCCGAACGTCACCTGGTGAGAATCCAACTCAATCGAGAGTTGCTCAAACAGCAGCATTAGTACATTTTTCACGAATTATTGGGTTTGTTCATGAAATATTTTCATTTCGATGTGTCTCATTTTAATCGGTTTATTTATTTAGGTCTGCACATTATTCAAATAACAACAAAGAACATCGATTTTCAAGAAGTGGATCTGTTCCAAATTTGACGTCATGTACGCGATCACCAACAATAGTTAAACAAAGCTCAATATCACCGACGGCACAAAGAATCCGTCAACATCATCGCACATCGAAAAAAGATCGACATGCACGCGGTGCACGTACTATTCAACGAAGTAATTTGAATAAATCGTTTGATGAAACTGGAGTTTACTTCAATAATACAAAACTATCAATTGATTCACAAAATTCAATAAGTATATGAAATTCAATTTTTGTCAGTCGACGCCTATGGGTTTTGTTTTCTCAATAATCCACCATGACCGTTCATTTCAGACGACTTTTTTGGTAATAAGCGTGAACGAACCAAACGATCAGATACATCTAAAAGACATGTTTTAGCTCGTCAAAAGCAAATTGACAGCTCCGAAATAAATAATGGTGTATCTAAAACAACTTTATTGGAAAATCGAAGGTAAATCATTTAAAGTTGCCGTTAGTAAAAATAGAGTACTTCAAAGTTATGGCTGATTACTACTCTGAAAAAACATTTGCAGGGTTTTCGAATAAAACTTGTAGTGAAATGTCTTGTCACCACAAGTTTTTATATGCATTTGAAAAATGTGTGGGGTTTTATGTGTCAAAATGTATATTTACATTGAAAAGTTTGCATTTTGATACGTAAAACTCCACAAATTTTTCAAATGCATATAAAAACATGTGGTGAAAAGACATTTCACTACAAGTTTTATTCAAAAACCCTGCAAATGTTTTTTCAGAGTACTATCAACCCCGGAGACAAAATAATTATATTCAATCCACAACGTGTTTTAGCAATTCAACCAATTCCGACATATCAAATATTTTCCGGAAGGGTGGTAAAACGTCAAGCGTTTCACGAACACCCAGTGTTGATTCTAGAGGTGTGCAAACAGATGTAATTTTGGAAAAACCAATTTCATCGTATCAAAAGTCAGGTACATTAGTTACACAGATGTCCACACCATCTGTAGAAGGCAGATTCAAGTAAGTTTTAATAAGAGTTTTTTTCTCAAAATGAAAACTGTCATTAAATATTATTAATTAAATTTTTTCGCTGAAAACTCCGCATTCTAAGGAGCCAACTTTCGGTTTGTTCAGAGCCAGCAAATATTCCAACTTATCAAGTAGTACCAAAAGTGCCACAATCGCCAAATACATTAAGCACAGATCAAATATCAACGGTGGAGAAAAAACTAAACCATGAAGAACAATTAGTGCAAACGACAAAACGACCTACAACATTGGTGCTAGATTGTAATCGCGTTGAACCAGTTGTGTTGGGTACTGTATCAAAAATCTGTACGAATGAAATTATGCATACAGAAACAGAGGATGAATCGAGATCAATTCAGGAATCAAATAATCCGAAAATATTGTTTCGTAGCAATTCATCTAGTTTACATAAGCGACAAAGTACATTTGTACCGGCTGCAACAACATCAGCTAGCAATAAGTTTAAACTAAGCAGTGAACTTGATCAAATATTTGTAATTAGTAGCAACCGCCCGAACAATGATGATAACGATAATTATGATTCCATCGAAGTAATTGATGAACGGCGTATGAAAAATATGCCAAAATCGGATCGTGCACGACTCTATAAAAGTAATACATTTATTTGTGAAGAATATTACACAAACGAACAGTTGGCATGTGTTATGAATACAGAAACAAAGGACACAACAAACGAAGAGAAAATTGTAAAGTGAAGAATTCACGTATATAAATTGAAGTTATTCGTATTGTTAACATATCAATGTATCATACAGGTGATTTTATGCCAAATATGTATTACATATGTGTAAATGTCCTCCCGTGTATGCACAAAATAACACGTTAATTGAATTGAGACATTGAAACAAATTGCAAGCTCGTATACAGATTTATTTGTTTGTGAAATCATTGAATGGTATACACTAGTGTTCGCAACGGGGGTATATTTTCGAACCCGACTCCCGACCGAGACCCGACATTCTCGGGCGGGTTTAGAAGTTTCTTAAACTAGTGAACTCTCTTCTCATAAATTTCTATGAGCTACACTCTATATATGGCGTTTTTTCAAGTTTGGACATTTTAATGCTTCAAATGCATTCTAAAAGTTTAGAGCATCATTGACTCAAAATAATCAATTTCGAATTTCCACAATACAGAATTTTTGAGGCCGTTCAATGAGTGGAATCGGTGTGTTAGTGCCACTGAACAAATGAAAGAACAGTGTTTCAAAGATATACCATTTTTGGACTGTCACTTCGTTTCTATGTGATTTGAAGTCTCATTTCCACAGAGACTCAGTGACAATCCAACGTGATAGTATGTTCTTTATTTGTGGCATTGGAATAAAAAAAATTCTCGAAAGTCGATTGAACACATTCTGATTCGAAGAAATTTAATTTTTTTTTCAACGAAAATTTGGAATCGGCCATTTTGAACAGATATGACACTGAACTTTTTGAATTCATTTCAACCATTGGAAAATCAAAGCTAAAAAAATGGCTTATAGGGGATATAGTGTTTTGCAAGCGTTCGCAAAAGTAATGGATTGGTATGCACAGTATCGACGCACACAAAAAAACTGAACTGATGATTCAGTAAGAACCACACAATAAAAACACACAACCTAATAGTTGAGTTCGCGTCGTAGAGAACGCAGTATGCCGAGCATACGATATGCTTGCTGCTAAGCTATACTTTTGCGAACGCTTGGTGTTTTGTCGGGACTAGACCATTCCCGACCCCCGCCCGGGTTTCGGTCGGGTTTCGGGGATCGGGTGAACTTGCGAACATTACTATACACTGTACACTGAAAAAGCACACCCGAAGATAGTTTAGCCTGGCAATAACGGACACCGTTGTTTGTATGATTTATTTTTGGTTCATTGAAATGTGTTGCATACAAAATTACGAAAATCTACGCTCTCAAAGGCATATTGTTTACAATGTTTATATTCCAAAAAATGCATTGAGATTCCGATCGACTGGTTATCTCTCCAACGTTGTGTACAAGTGTGTCAAACACATGCGACCATCAGCACCCATTTTTACTAGACCTATCGCCGCAAATGTAATTGTTGCATATATATAATAGAAAAAATATATAAACTGATGATAAAACATAAACGCCCTTAGTCGACAAAATGAAAATCTGTCGCCTCTTTTTCATTCCTTCTTTTGATATACGCTTGGATTTGTCGTTCAAATTTATCATAATCTCTTGATATTATGAACAAATCAGAAAGACGCTCAAGCACACCTGGCAATTTGGAATAGATTGAGAGAATACGATAGAGAGCGGTGAGTGACATAGCTGAGTGCCTTTCCTTCTAGTTTGTGTTTTATCGTTTTGTAGTTTCGATGTCGTATTTGTTCAAAGTAGTTTAAATGTTACACGGTATTGGAAATTGATTCAAAAGATTCAAAACAAAAGGAAAATTCTATATTAAGTTCGACGCTAACTTGTCGTTCAATCCGTAATACATTGCGCAAAATGATGCCTGAATTCCCAATTTTCTTAACCTGGTTAACATGGGTTAACATATTCAAATAATAAGTGAAAAATGATTAAACAAGTAATCAATTGAATTGCATTTGTAATCTTGCTAATTGATACTCAATAACAAAAAGTAGTCAATTTGTTTTCCACAGAGGTCGAAAATCGCTGCCTGGTCCTTTCGGACGGCAAAATACATGAATTTCAATGTTCAGATTATTTACATAAACAGCACAGCATTTCAGTCTGCAGAACAAAAAACAGGCACAATTCAGCATCATTTTTGGCATGGAATTTTTCTTGATAAATAAAGATCTTTTCTATTGCATTTTTTAAGAATAAGTCGTTTGTCAAACGTCTACCAAACACTTTGTTTCGGATAAAATTGTACAAAAATTGCAGAAAACATGGGGATAATGGAGTCGTGACGCGAGTTTAAAACAATGCAAAATCAATAGACATTCAGTATTTTTGTTCAATTCATACCAACTTGAACAAAACGGAAAACACCATAATAAACTTTGCAGATTGCAGAGCAATAGCTTCATCCGAAATATTATCACAATCATAATCATTTGTGTATTTATAGATTCCTTAAAATGATGTTTTATGATGATTTATTATAATTACTCTTGAATTACAAGTTTGGTTTCAACGCTATAAACATTTGCACGCGGTGCACGTACTATTCAACGAAGTAATTTGAAAACTATCAATTGATTCACAAAATTCAATAAGTATATGAAATTCAATTTTTGTCAGTCGACGCCTATGGATTTTGTTTTCTCAATAATCCACCATGACCGTTCATTTCAGACGACTTTTTTGGTAATAAGAGTGAGTTGAATGAACAAAATTGTGAAAAATTGAGAAAAATAACTATTTTTCTTATTTGTGAGCCCATAGCCCCGGACGTATAACGTCGGTGTCATACCCGAAAAATGATTTTATTCACACTTTGGATCGTAGCCAGGTCCCAATGCTTAAGAAATTCAAGATTTTTGCATTTTTGGAACCAGGATGCATCACAAATTTACGTGCAATTTGTGGTTTATGGTGTTTTCGTCAATTTATATGAAAATTGAGAGACAATGAGGAAATAAAAAGCACATTTGGTGCCGTCAAAATAAAAGTTAGTGCTCTATCCCAATACCTATGGAAATGTTTACCTGATTATTTTTCAGTGCTAAATTAGTGCTTCCAGAATATATGTATATTTAATTGTTTTTTGTTCACTTGTTTGAATTTCACGTTAAACGCTGTTTTTCCTACTATTTTCCTTTGAACTATGTTCAAATGAGACTAAAGCAAAGCAGCTATGCAAATAGGTGAAAATTTTAACATTGTTCGAAAACATGATATAGAAAGGAATGTTCAAGAAAGTAATGCAAATAATCACCCAGCCAAATGTTAGTCTTGCTTCAGACATGCTCATCATTAAACCGGAACAAGTTTTAGTCTTGGCGCGCTGTTTCGTTTCGAATGAATGTTGAATTTTTAAATGGCTCTTTTCACTTTGGTAATCTTCCGTTTTTATGGTATTCAGTGAAAAACCATTAGAAAAAAATTATTAGGCGATTGCCAGGCGGCTATAAATATCTAATTTGGGACAAAGACGTCTGTGGTTTTTATTAAAGTAGAAAAAATCACAGTTTGATCCAGTGATGGGATTGGATTGACCAACGCATACCATAGACATTGTATATACCAGTCAATGTACAGCGTCAACCGCATGCGTCAGCGGCAATTTAGTATACAGCTTTGTCGCATCCCGCTTACTCCGTTCAGCTTGCAGCGCATGTGATTGACACTGTAAATTGTCAATGGCTACTTTGCTATATACCGTGTCGGTATAAAATATAGTCAAGTTCTCAACACTGGTTTGATCTCACTAATGGATTTTATTTTTGGTGTCAAAAATTTATGTTGAGATTTTCACCAGAAAATTTTGTTATTTTTAAACCCTTATATTCCGAAGATTCTGCAGCTTTATGTTAAGGTGAAGTTTTGGAGTAAAATATTTGAAAGAAATTTAAGATTGATCAAAAATGAAATTTATTGAATTTTCACACAATTATGATGAGATTAATTTGTATCATTTTTTCACGAACGGAATTAAATTTTTTTTTTAAGTATTTTAAATATGAATTCGGTTGCTGTGGATGTAAAATGGATGAACCTACTTTGGACTCTCAAATTTATAATGGAATGAGCATAACATAAGGGTGGCTTAGCATTCGAGTCCATATTCAACACACTTTCTATATATTATTTATGATATTCAACATCATTCATCCTCTAAATCTTAATCGATGTAATCGTCGTTCATCACGTCTAAGTGCTTCGCTTGGTGAAACTGCACCATCTTCTCCAAATGGTTTCAAGTCAATATTTTGAACATGGGCTCGTGCTGTAGCACCTGGTGGAATAGAAAAGAACGTGTCGCCAGAATTGATAAAAATAGTATCACCTCCCCGATCACGTTTTGGAAACTCTGAATCATTTCTATCACTTCCAGGTCGATTGCCTGACCGATTAGTGTCATCAAATTCATCACGAGTATCTGGATCTCCGAAAGGTGAATCAGAATCAATCGAATTAGTATCATCATTTCCGAGACCATCAAAGCCGTCCGCACCAAAGCCAACACCAGATCCATTTGAACCAGATTCACCTGCTCCAGATCCACTGACACCAGATCCCCCTACTCCAGATCCACCTGCGCTACTTCGGGGATCACTATCATCATTTGGAATACCATTGCTTGATGTACCATCACCACCTTGCCTTGGATATAAAATGCCAAACTCGACGACAGACGGTCTAGGTAGTAAATGTGTTCCTGGACCTGTGGTATCCTGAACTACGCGATACCCGATGCCAGCTCCCGCAATGTATTGTGTGGTTCTCTGAATACCCTTATCGTCCAAATATGAAAATGCACCACGTGTTACACCATCTGGTCCAAGACCTTAAGAGAAAAGTTGTATTTCTTGAAATGAAACATTGAATAAACTTTGCTAGTAAATGTAACCAGAGCTGGAAATATCACAGTATACAATTTGAACTTTTGTTCATTAACACCACTGATATCAGCATTCTTTCCTTCAATCAATTGATAGATATTATTTACATACTTTCCGAACGACGTTGATCAGGGCCAGCCGATATGAACTTATATTGCCGTCCAGGCCCACGTTCGTACGCAATTCTGCCTCGTGCCTTCGGAGATGTTTTATATAATGGTGCACTATATTGAACATATCGTGATGCATCGGGAACGGAGTTGAACACTTCAAATCCGCGATCAGCACTGGCAGCATATCGAACCAAATGCTTTTCACCAACATCATCAACAAATGAGTATAATCCTGAAATCAACAACACCATTCTATTTATCTCAAAACAAACGTACTCGAACAATGTTAGATTAACATGTTAGATTCAACTTCATTTTTTTGGCATTTACCATATAACCCAAAAGTTTCTTTGGATAATAATTTGAATTTAAATTACCTCTTACACGACCCAAGTTATCAGAGTTCTCTCGACGTTGATATTCTGGTGTTCTGAATGCGAAATCATAGCTTGGATCCGATTTTGGACCATCTGCTTGTCGTATTTTTCGCTGAATATCGCTTCGGCGTGTTTCTGAAGAAAAGAATACTCTTTGAATAAATCAACAAGATTTATGGATAATGTTTTTCGAACCTCGCTTATATTTATCTGAATTACTTTTTTCCCTTTGAGAACGAACACGTCGTAATTGATTTCTGAAAGAAAATTATCGAACATTGTAGATATTATTCACCTTCTCAAATGGTAATTGTCTGATTTTTACAAGATATGAAGCTACAATAACAATAACATATAATTTTTGCAGTATGGAGAACACAGTCGATTGTCACGCGCCGAGTGGCAGTTTCCACACAACAAAATCTCAAGCAATTGCTTGTTATGCGTTAATGTGTGGTCAACTCATGTATTATCCCTGTCAATAATACCTTTCTGCCTTTTTTCACTCTAATTTGATTGTTTATTCTTACTTGGTCACCACACAAACGCACGCTGTCTAGTGTCTCTCGCTGCAAGTGAGCGTGCATTTCAATGTATTGACTATTGATGATACATTTCTATTACTCTTCGTACTGTGTTTGGTGTTAGTTATTAAAAACTTATAAGCGAGACTGAAACATTGAATCTAATTGACCTTTTGAAGCTAGGTTTAACGACTACTCAATGACTCCGAACCACTCTACAATAATTCAGATGTACTGCAAAAGTACTCTGAGGTACTCTGAGGTACTCTGCGGTATTCCAAACGTATTGTGACGTTTCAAAAATATAAATTCTTCGCAAAAATAAGACCGAGTTCAATCCAAAATGAGTATTTTTTTCATTTTAGTTTGTCGATAAGCAATTGATATCAATAATTTTGTTACATTTGTATTTAAAAAAATATGTAGAGTGAATTAAAAAAAAAAGAATTCACGCAGCAAGGATTGAACTCGGGTCTTATTTTTGTGAAAAATTTATATCTGTGAAACGTCATAATACGTTTGGAATACCGCAGAGTACCTCAGAGTACCTTTGCAGTACATCTGAATTATTGTAGAGTGGTTCGGAGCCATTCAGTAGTCGTTAAGCCTAGTTTTGAAGGCAATGTTTTGTTATTAGTCCAATTGTGTTCCAAAAACGATTTGTTGAACAAATTAAAACACTTCACGTATTTACTATGGCTAGTGATCGATTTCTGCCCGAAATAACATCAGTTCGGAAAAAATATAACGGTGCGGTCTTTGATTTGCAAAAATGTAAAAAAAATAATGAAATTCTCGAAACGAAAAATAAAACATTAATTGAACAATTTGAGGATTTGAAGAAAAACGTTCTTCAATAAAAAAAGAAAAGAAGACAATAAATCTTATACGAAATTCGAATTCACGTTTGATTTATCGACGTCTTTGTATTCACCATTTTAATATTTCGCCTTTCTTTCTATTTTCGGACTTTAAAGTGATCGCATCGTAACAATTGTTCATTCTTGCAATTTCAGGTTTAACCATCAATCGAATCATTTCGCTTAAAGATTTTGTTAGACTGTGACAACACAGCAACTGCACTTCCATACAATATATAACTGCACAAGTGTGGTTCATTTTTTATTGGTTGAGCGCGATATACTTTTTTCATTGCCCACACGTAACGAAGTTTGAGCTACGAAGAAAGCATTTAGAGATTCACACGTAGAGATTCACATATGTGGTGTACCGAATAGCCGTTCATGTGGTGTACCGAATTCATCATATACAGATTCCATCCGATTTTAAAGTGAAACATAATTTCTCTAGTCAACAGATATTTTGAGATGCGCTTTTAAGTAATCTAAATTTATGTTTCACTTTTAATATAACAAAAAATCGTGATACGCTTTTCCATATCTTGTTTTGCTAAGCTCATTTTTATTCTCAGCCACTCAATTGCATTGTTGCGTTTTTCATATGGAAATTGCCCATCTCTGAATTAAAAAGCAAAATGGCATCTTGCAAGCAGGATTGAAGCAAGCAAAATTTGGGATTCAACAAAATAAAGAATTTATCAATATTCGTCTAGTCACACACATGGAATAATTTTTCAGATTTTATGTTAGGATATATTTTTCTCAAATGTTTAGATTTCTTTTTTCAGAAAAATCAAACGAATGCGACAATCCGCCCAATTGCAATTAAAAAAGTTAATCATTCCTAATAGACAAAAGCGGGACGATAATAATTTCCACGGATCTTGGACCAAATGGTTTTGTTTACATATCCGAAGCCCAATGATCGATTTCACAATCACTATTTCGAATGCTTGCTCAAAGTCGAAAACAGGGCATACTATCCAATAAATTTATCAGCTTGAATATTTTTATTAAATAAATTTATTAGATAAATTTGATGCGTCCACCGTATCGATGCGACGCTCCAAAAGAAAAACAATGGATTCCATTGATAGTCACACTGAATGTTTGAGTTACACGAGACATCCAACAAAACTCAAGTTAAAACTAAAGTTAACATCCAAAATTCTACTTCGGTCCAAATTTCTACTTCGACCCAAACATTCAGTGTGACTATCAATGGAATCCATTGTTTTTCTTTTGGAGCGTCGCATCGATACGGTGGACGCATTAAATTTATCTAATAAATTTATTTAATAAAAATATTCAAGCTGATAAATTTATTGGATAGTATGCCCTGGTCGAAAAGTTTTCCGGATCTACGCATTTAAAAAAGATTTTTTTTTTTCAACAGCGTGCTCGAGTTTTTGGCATTGCAAACTCATCACCAATTTAGTCCCATTTGTGGTCTTGACAAAGAAACGATGGTTCATAAAAATTAACTGTGAAAATCCTTGAGATCGTCGGAAACAACGTTGAAAAAGTGGAATCAAACGCTGAACTATTGAATAAGTTCACACAACAGCGTATGCTATTGAACTCTTAAAACAGTCTACGGATGAAAATCAAATAATTGTTTGACGTGAACATAAAATTTTATATATATTTTTGAGAGCCAAGTGAACCATACGTAATGGCTTTCCGCATTGTTGTGAATAGCTTTTTACAATATGCCCGTATTATATAATTCACATGACTAGAATTCTAATTCTTGCTAGTTTTTTTAGCTTCCTTCTATTTTGCACATCAGTCGCACATTAAAATATCGAAACATTAACTTAGATTCCAAAATCAAAATAAAATGGCCAATATTCAGTTCACACCATTTCATGTGTTTATTATTTAAATTAGTCATTCATTTTCCATGTAAGCCACAGAATAAACAATACACATTTTTAAGTTTCATCCAAATTTCATGAAAAATACATCTCACACTAGTATCACTGTTATTCGTGATCCATATTGTGGAAGCTGTGAAAATCAACTGAACAAATGTATAAAATTGGTATATACGATTGGGTTTTTTAATTTTTATAACAAGAACATTATCAGAATAGAATATCGAATCAAGTTAGGTTGGATTTTAAAATCGTAGATAGCGTAAATCATCGGACAACTTTTATAACTCTCTGTAAACTCATATAATTATAGCCTTAAGGCTTCGGATGTTGACTTTTTGAACTTGAAATGCAATGGTTTAGTTTCTGTTTTTTGAAGTTTCGCACTCTTATTCTCACAGCCATTCAATTAAACAAAGTCAAACAATAAAAGAAATAGTAGCGTGTTATAGTCAGAGAGATTCTGGATCAATAAATATTGATTAATTTTTTTTTAACCAATGAGACAACTTTCAATTTCATACAAATTAAGCTAAACCTTGATTGCATCAGTGTGAATAATAATTTGGTGCCATAATTGTGACAAAGTAAAACCTTGTAAAAATATGCGTACAACAAACCAAACAACACAAAACTGTATGAAAGAATATATATTATACAAAAAAAGATTCGCTTAATTACTTAATTCATTTACATACAATTCTCTCTTTATTCATACATATCCACTTTCAACCGTTTACACTAAACAAGGCGATTTGGTCGGTGATGTATATTTTGGATTTAATGAATGGCGATGCGTAGATTACAGACTTCACAGTCTTGGTTTTTTTGTCTACTTTCAAGAACAAAACTTAAATTCAGTTCTATCGACTCGGTTGACTTGATTCGCTTGGCACACGTGAACACTGAGTATGGCGTAATTCTTATTGTTCTCAGTTGTTTTAGACTTTGTTAACAAAAGTTACAGCCGGTTCATGCGCTTGCATGGCTTTACCATTCATCAATTTATACAGTTCATGGTGTGTTGTTGCTTGCACACATTGCTTCAACTCGATGCGCAAACATTCAATTTTAATTGCACTTGAGATATGTAAATGTGATGAAGAGAAGAATTGAGTTGCTATTTTTCACGCGCACCGCATAATAATTATCATAATTTCTACATTTAATCCACGACAGTGTATGCATGTTTCAAATTCAAATTAAATACACACGTTGAGTCCGATAAAAGTTGTTGTTATCGGAATGAAAGGGTAAAACAAAAAAAAAAAACAATACAAAGGGACGGTTGAAATACATGGAATGTGTCAGGTGCGCTCAAACATCAGCTGGAAGTTTGGCTCGACAATTCAATTATAAACAATTTCAAATGACATCTATTTATTCAATTCTCAACAAACGTGTTTTGTATTTTGCACAAGAATGTCCGTTTGTATACTTCACAATTAAATCATGAGTATTCTGCGGTACGTATCAATTTGCTCATTTCTTTTTCATCTCATTCATCACTTCAAAGTAATGATAATTAAATGCTTAATTTGAAAATCACAATTTATAAATTAATCAATAAAATTATCTTTTTGTTTTCGTTCTTCATTCATCCAGTAGCAACATTGTTCATTTGTTCATTCATATATTTTGCCTTCAATAGTCAGTTCGTTTATCAGAAGGCGGTATATTACTGTGGTGATTTAATTAACAAACTAGCAATGTTCTACTCATAACTGGCTATACCTATATAATATGATATGATGTCCGAAATAGTACATATTATTACTTAATCATCTTGATTATTTCACATAGATAATACTCGATGGAGGTTGATTTCAACACGCAAACTATTTGGATCTTTGGAACTAATTGTGTGATAGAGCACATACACACTAAAAACACACTGAACTTAAAACATCAGCAAAACACACAATCCGTTCAAATAAATGATGAGTTAAAGCCCAAATTGCAACTTCAGCGATTCCGCCCGCAATCGCTCTATGAACATGCAATGGATAAAGAATCGTGATGCAATTGTATCCTAATGTGTAATGTGGAGTTGCAAGTAAGACTTTTAG
Source organism: Aphidoletes aphidimyza (assembly GCA_030463065.1). Taxonomy (NCBI): domain Eukaryota; kingdom Metazoa; phylum Arthropoda; class Insecta; order Diptera; family Cecidomyiidae; genus Aphidoletes; species Aphidoletes aphidimyza. The sequence goes on from CM059998.1 coordinate 295,376, forward strand.
AATCAATCTCAATTCATGAAGACTATTGATGGTTAAAAACTATTCGCATAATGAATGGATTGAATGGTTTGATTTTAACTTCCACCACCAAAATACACAAAAATGTTAAATTACCCATAATTTTTTATTTGATCAGCTGTGGCGTATGAATTCAAATCAACAAATAGTAGATATAATGAAAACAGGAATTGCGACCAAATTGCAAATTTCATTATTAAACAATACTATAATATATCTTTCTTTTGATCAATCGTTCTTAGCTAACTATAACTTAAAAAATAATTTGAAAACAAAACAAAAAACAAATCACAATAATAATCCTTTTTGTTCTTGATGATGTAGAAATTCTGAAGTTGCACGGAAAACTTGCTCACACAAAGTTGATGTTGTTTACTATCCTTTTCCGAACCGTAAATCAAAATAATTAATTGAATTTATTCAACATTAATCGCCCAGTAAGAGTACAATTACGCGAACCGACTTATTCAAACTAAATCACCATCGCTCCCATCAACTCCTATTTATATGTTGTGATTTTTCGTTAATTTGTTCATTCATACGGCCCAAAAATTACTCACAGCGGTAAAACACCACTAACAACAACAACAACAACAACAAAATCATCATCCCACTAAACCCACCAGATGATTTTCAACACTTTGTTTCACGCTTCATATAAATTTTCGTGCAGTGTTTGTATACATGCTAAGTTCCAAAAATCTTTAAAAAATATAGCTGAAAACACACACAAAAACGGTTTAAGGTGAATAAGTGGTTTTCCTGTTGTTGTTTTTTTCTCACTTAAACAATGTAAAAAATCAAGTTGACGTTATTGTAAGATATTTTGGAACCGACGAAGAGATGAACCATGAGGAGAAATACAGAAAAAATAAAGTCCCAGAAAGAAGTTCCGCACACACTGCGTGTTTATAAAATATGCGGTTGTTGTTATTTACACAATTTGGACACTGTATTCGCACTATGACCGTACCGATGTAAACAATGCCATGCAGCTGATAGAAACTTAAAACAATGGCCAGTAATTAAGAGATTTTTTTCCATCAGACAGAATATCTTGAGCATTCATTATTTTGTTGTGGCTGCTGTTCATTGTGCCGTCCATTGGATTAAAGAGTGCGAAAATACACATGCATGAATATTTAAAAATATACATCATTTTGGCCAAGCGTGATATCCGTTCATCTGTTTCCATTTTTCATTAAAAGTCATAAGAATAAACCAAACTGAAGGTGTCAATAGCTTTCGAAGGTATAGGATAATATTATTGATAATTTCCAATATGATATGTGCAACCAAATTGATTCGATTAAAAAAAACATCAGTATTGATTCCTTCAGACTTATTCATTTTTATGCAACATTTTGTCTCAAAAAAAGATGGCATAGGCACAGGCAACATTCGATTTTCGAAAATTAAATTCAATATTTTATTGAATCTTATATTATGTTTATATTTGACAGACTTATTTCAGACTTATTCATTTTTATGCAACATTTTGTCTCAAAAAAAGATGGCATAGGCACAGGCAACATTCGATTTTCGAAAATTAAATTCAATATTTTATTGAATCTTATATAATGTTTATATTTGACAAAACGTTATTGTCTGCATAAGTCTGCATATACACTGTTTTCAATAATTAGTCAAACTAACTTATGCGGAACGACCTTGACGTTGAAGTCATCTTCAGGCAAATGTATTATTGCTTGCTACACAATGAAAACATCAAAAACGTTGGGGGAAAAATTGAAATGGTGAACAAGTTTAATTACAAGGAAAATATATATTTCGCATAGAATGTTAACATAGGACGTTTCGCTTTTAGTGTTACGGACAGTTTTACTCATAATCTGTATACCAGTATTCATACGATTTTCAATGACTCACCATTTACCATAGCCACGCACGCCACGCACGCCACGCACGCCACCCACGCCGAGTTTGGTATATGTTCAGCTTCAGCTTCATTCGGCATGAAGACAATATGAACACCACATAGACATATTTTGCTGAAAGCTAAGTTGAAGTAGTTCGATTTATGAAGCTGATTTACCTAACCGTTTAAACAACTGCGTACGTTACGCACATTCACATTGCATACATGCATCTAAATACCTTGCTATATGAGGCTACAAATACTGCAGATATTCAGGAATTACAGACACCCCCAAAGTTAGGTTCACAATCCAATTATTCGCTTTTTCAAAACTGGGGGAGAACCCCACTTTATTCAATGGAATTTATAGCGTGGAACTTTAAATTAGTGCAAGTTATTATTCTAAGCCCTTTAAAGCGTTTGTGATCACTAGCTTTCGCTAGTGTTTTTTCTAATGGCACTAATGTTTAATCGATTTGTGTTTCCTCATCGCGAATGCATGAACATTTCATGATAAAACTGAAAAGAGAATATAATATTATTGTCGTAATATCAATTTGTTTAAAACTAATTTAACGTTTTGGTGACGTCCAAAATTGGTTGTTTCAATTTATCAAGTAGTGTGAGTAGTCGATTATCATTAGTTATAAACTATTTTATTTATCAAAAACGTTAAATTAGTCTAACGTAATTGCATTCAATTTGTATTTCATTTCTAAATCTAAAACAATCAACAGCAAAAATCGGTTAAAATTGTTTGTTTATATCAATCAATGTTTTATGTTTTTTCAGTGAATTCAAGTGGAGTCGCCACACGCATTTTGAAAATAATTTCAAAAGTTTTCATGTGGTGAATAAAACAAGCTTTCACCAATTGCATTGTATTATGGTAAAGGTAACATCATGTTGAAGCAGCTTAATCGAAACATCTGTCTATATTTCCTCATTGCATCTGTTTGTTGGATCACCTTTTATTTACTAGATGGAGACTCATGGCTTCTATTATTCGATTAAAATACTATAATCGGAAACAGTTTTTAAATTACTTAATTTTGTGTAATGATCGAATAGAATTGTAAAATACTACAAATATGATACATGCTGTTTTGTTTTTTATTTATTCTTTTAACTCAAGTCTTTAAACAAAATCGATTCCAATCGTAAAAATGGTCATTGTTTTTTCTTTTCCGAACATATAATGTGCTTAGTAAAAATATTGGTTTTGTCCTTAAAACTCAACTCCAAAGTATCAAGTTTTCTCAAAAATGAGCTTGTCAATACAAATAATGGAAAAGCATACCCCAATTTCCGTGTTTTTTAGAAGTGTTTCATAAATGTAGATTGCTTGAGTGTGCACCTAGAAATATATCTGTTGATTAGAGAAATTATGTATCACTTTTATTGAGGCGTCAATCGAAAATATAAGCAAAATGTTGACAACGCCAAATCTTCATCGAGTTTGATTAACAAGCGCTCAGGAGTGAAAAGACATTGATAAAATACAAAAAATACAGACACGAACTTAATGCTATGGTTATTGTTTGTGAAATACGTGCGAACACTTGAAAATATTAACGACGATTGATTTCGAGAAACACTAGAACTAGAAGCTGATTATTGCGATTTTGCATCTCTCTGAAAAACCTCACGGGCTAACTTGAAACTGGGAAACATTCAAAAAAAAAAAAAATAAAAATAAATCTTCGAGCAATGCCGTACGAAATTCAACTACTATGAGGGTTTTAGGGGGTGGGGGTAATACGGGATTGATACGCAATGACACATTATCTGTGCATTTTGATATGTATATAAAATATGTACAAAACAACAAGTCTGTGTAACACAAAACAAGTCAAAAGGCCAAACATTCAATAGAGTTGGGATCTTATTGAGGCAACAAGTTTTCACTCATGGTCAATTGAATGCATAAAAATAAAACCTCCGCCCCGAAGTAGTGACTGATGGACAACGCAAGCAACATAACCATTCTCACATTGTGCCAAAAATTCCACTTTGTTGTACCACAAGAGGCACAAAACCAGCACGGTTGACAGTTGGAACTATAGCGCGGCGATCGGCGTTGCGAGCAACTTCGAGAGGGTGAATAAAAGAATATACACAGAAAATAATGAGGTTACGTTTTTCTCAACTGACAGTTGAAATTCGGTGAATTCCAACTTTTTTTATATGACGGTTGGAAGAATTCCAACTTTTTCTGGAATTCAACAAATTCAAAAAAATTGAAATTTGTCCAACCGTCATACAAAAAAAGTTGAAATTCACCGAATTTCAACTGTCAGTTGAGAAAAACGTAACCTCATTATTTTCTGTGTACGCATCACAAAAATGTGTTAGAGAATTTGCATATTTAGCAAAGAGAAATGGTTTTATTTCGCTTTGGTCCAATTTTTTTATTAGTTCTGCTTATACGCACGAGAAAATAGAGTTGTACTTTTATTCTCATGCATTCAATTGTATGTCGCTGCAAGTAGAGTTAGATCTTTCGATGGATTGAGATTCTATATTGTATATTGTAGATCGAAGTGAACAAGGGCATTTAGCAAATTATGACAGAGTATTCACTAAAAGAATTTACTTGAACCGATAAATATGTCACTGTCTCGGTGATAACAAAACAAGTAAAATGGTCGAATTTCGACCACTGGGCGATACTAGTTATTTTAAATTTGTAATCAAGGGGAAGTGCAAGTTCAAAAGAAAAGTTTCCATCATGTAGCTGATACTACATAAGAATACCACACTTCGGACGCCTGGATGTTTGAAGTTACCTGCTCCCTGTGATTAAACATGCGCGAACTGATCTAATTGATTGCTCACTCACTAAACGTGGAGTCGCGTGGAGTGTGGAATTGAACAAGATATTGCCACTGAATAAATTAACCGATGAGAATAAATACGTACTATACACAAACCGCGACTATACTATTTTTCAAATGCACATAAAATCTTGTGGTAAAACGAAATTTCACTAAGATTTTTGATTGAAAACCCGTCAAATCTTTTTTCAGAGTAGTAGAATCAAAAGAAAACACACTCAAAAATAGCACTTTTACAGACGTGAAAGTATTATTTGTATAAATTTAATGCGCTACTTCATCGTTAGGACATTTCCATAAAAATATACAGTGATGATAGATAGTCAGTGACAGACAGCGCCACAACTAATGAACTAAATGTTCACTATAGTTTCTCATTGACATTTTTCAATATGGCGCCGGCATTCGGTACAAAATGTATGGAGTAGTTTCGAAAAAGAAGAAGCAGCATGTGGTACACTTGTGTCCTCACGATGCGCCACTTTTGCAAAGTTCCGTTTTTCGTGCGAAGTACACCATAATACGTTTTCATTCCCATCAATTCAAATATTGATCATATTCGGAGGAAAAATGATGAATTTTACATGTCAACATCCACGAAGCAGCCACGAACTGAAAATATGTTTCAAACATGCAAGTCTAGTCGCCCCTAAAATTTGAGCCCAATTTACAGCAAATCAGGGAAATTGTTATATTCATCCAATCCGTGTGTCAGTGCATAGATGCTGTAATTATGCAAAAAAAAGTGTTATGTGTTGGTGCCTAAGGTAGATGAAAATCGCATTTTGAAATTAGGGACTGTTACCAACAAAAACATCTATGAAAATAACTGCTATTCAATATTTCCAACTTCTAATTCTGTCTGTGGTTATCACAAAGTTCACACATTATCAGTTATACAGATAAATTCAGTTAAAAACAACCTCTGTTTGCAGAGTTCATAAATTATGACATTTTATAAAATGTATGTTTTTAGTATTTCACACAGAAATGATAATTGTTCGAGATGTACATCTGTCTGTAATTTCAAATTAGTATTATCATTACAAATGATTCAGTAGAAATGCGAATACGAGATTACTCGAGCAAAAGTGCAATGTAGTGTATCGTGATGGAGCGCCCGAACGAGTTCCACTACTACGGAACTCGGGCGGCTCCACATCTCATTTCCCCTCTTTTTGACTGCGCTTTGCTATAAGCCGCATGAACTTGCGCGTGCAAAGCACAGTCACAAGCAATCTTTTAATAACCTTAAATGCCACTTCATAGTTGCATTCCGATAGAATAAGAAGTCAATGTAAAATAAATCGACAGTTAAATGAATAAAGTATAACAGATGTCAATTAACACTACAGCAACATGAAAATTGTTTTGGCAAAAAAGCATCATGATTTTGGAATTGTGCTGCGTGTTTACGAATACATTTTTCTTGTCGCGCAGTTTGCATGGCAAAAACTAATTTTTATGTTGCATTTTTTCGAAAGATTTTTTTTGGTTGCACTTCTGCTGGGGTAATCCTGTACTATCATTTCTATTCTCAGCGACTCATTTAATATATAGCATCATGTAAGCACAGTGAATATATTATATATATATGTAGGATTGACACAAAAAATTACGTGAAAGATGTCACTGCTTAGAACAGTTGAATGATATAACAATATTTGGGCACACACAAAATTCTTCGCTTTCGTCTAAACTGCAAAAAGACACCCATACACACAGAGAAAAGTGGTATGGATACCAAAATTGGGATATCCATACCAAATTTTGTTTTTCGAAAAAAAAATTCCAAACAAATTATCATCTGAAATATTTAAATGAAGTGCACAGCTCTGCACGAGCTGAGTAGCGAGCTGTGTGTGTATTTATAAACTAATAAATGTTCACCGCTTTTGATGCTAGTTTGTTGATACCACATCGCACACGCTTGTTGTAACACACTAAGCTTTTAGTGGTGAACTGTGTTTGTGTCTATACAAATATGCTCTTTTCAAGTAAGAGTGTCTTTTATTCATCTCTATTATTACTTTTCAGACACTGGGCTGACTATAGAAATATTATCGATACGTATCGCTACATACTATAATACGCACACTATATTATAGACTATAATATAGATTATTCCAGAGAATATTTCATTATGCAAAGCAGAGACGAAGGATATCCACACAAAAGAGAATTGGCAATGCGATTTTTGGCGGCCCAAAAAATCATCTAGTTGCCCATGCTTATTCTCTTTTATGCGATATCCTTCGTCTCTGCTTTGCAATATGAAATATTTTCTGGAATAATCTATATTATAGTCTATAATATAGTGTGCGTATTATAGTATGTAGCGATACGTATCGATAATATTTCTATAGTCAGCCCAGTGTCTGTTACTTTTGTGTGGCCAACTTGACGCATTGGAATGCTTTATTTCGTTTTCTAGCGACTGTGTATTAATTAGATTCCAATATTTGAGTACGTTGCGTTGTGTTGTATATCTCATTTCAGTATCAAAATCTGTTTATGTAGACTATCGTACACTTTGGTTTGACGGCGTCGAGCGCTTCTGATGCGTTCCATGCGATTGATGCAGATGGCGTTCACATTTAATGGTCTGCAATACAAAGCAATAAAGTCTGTGTTCTGCACGCCATCTAACTATCACAGGCAAACTAAATTGCTATTCTATACATTCTTACTCAATCCAACTCAATGTCAGCTGTCAGTGTGCTTTTTACATTGCATAGTTTCTCTAACACTTAGCCTGTTTTACATTGGTGGTCTCTTGTCACACTTCTGCAGTTGTGAACGCCTTTTGGATTGGTGTTTTTTAAAGCAATAAATATATTGATAGTGCTTCAGTTAAATATTTCATATAATAATTTATTTGGAAATATTTTTTTTCGAAAAAACAAATTTGGTATGGATATCCAAACCTTGGTTTTTTTTTGTTAGAAAAACAATTACATTACAAAATATCCATACCACTTTTCTCTGTGTATAATATTCAGTTCGCATATAGAACTACATACATAAAAGTGGCCCTACTATAGTAGCCACTGTTTAGTATTTCGTTGCGTACACAGTACAGCAGCCACAGCGTTGACTCACACACGCACGTCACTTCAATACACTGCGCACGTTGTGAGAGAGCATATCAATCATTCGTTAGGAAGGTATTAAATAGTACTTTTCGATTGCTTATTTAACAGAAGTGGTCAATTCTATTCTTCGGAAGATTTGCTATATAATCTAAGCCACCGACCTCTACATGCTGATCAGGCAACGTTTGTTTTTGGTTTCACAAAAATTCATTTTGACGATGGCTTCTAGTCCGGTTCTAAGCTATAGTAAGCTATAGATAACTTACTCCTGTTATACCAATAAGTTCGGTCGACAACATATAGTCCGAAAATTCGCGTAAAAAGTGTATGTTTATGTGCGCCACTGGGAGAATTGACGTTCTCCGTGAAATGTTGATTTAATCTCACGCGAATCATTATTCTTTTTAGCTGTGTTTCGTGCATCACGAAACACTCAATCCCATCTGATTCCATTCAGCATTCATTCATAATTCGGATTAGGCTCGTACATTATTGTTCAAATTAAAAGCAGCACTCAATAAAAAAATGTGGTCAATTTTTTTCCTCCAGAGGTCGAAAATCGTTACTTTGTCCCTTTGAGAGATCAAATGCATGCATTTCGTCTCTTTGGAAGATGAAATTCCATTTTTGACAGTGGCTTATGATGTTTGTATATCAACGTCTGTACCCAAATGTCAAATATTGTGTTTATTCTTCCATGGAGACAAAAATCATGTTATTTTGTCCTCCAGAAGGATTTGATTTTAGACCTCTGGAAGAAAAAAAATTGACTACTTTTTTCTATTGAGCATTAATATAAAATGTCATTATATGCCAAAGCTGTTAATTTAATACACACTCAAACAAATGAGCAAATTAAATAACACCAAAGAAATCGAAGAAAACCAATAAAATCCATCAAAGATAGATAACACGTTTTCTCTGTGTAGCCGATTGTAGAAATGATTACCATAAACCGTTTTATTAAAAAAGAATGTTCCATAATAATTTCAGCCGATGCACAAATACATTCACCTTTAAACGTAAAACAAAAAGTCTTCACATTGCAACATATTCACGCTTAGAAACTTCAGGCTAGAACAAGGAAATATAAAATGGACAAACTAAAGTTAGACATTACCAGCGATGCAATATTGGCGATCTATTGTGGCGATATCTTGTGCTTTGTTGCTGTAGTCTTGTTTCAATCGGCAAATATGACTTCATTTAAAATGTAATGCTTATCGAACTTTGATACTAATAATAAAAATTAAGTGCTGTAATAATGGCTGATGATTGATAAAGGTCTCTCAATGCATTGAACTTCAGTTAATAATTAATGTAATAATTAAACGTTAAACTATGTTTTAATCCGTGGAACACTGTGCCCGTCAGTTAAATTGAATATATATGAATTCAAAAATGCTTCTAATTCTGACATTTTTTAGATATTCGTTAACTCAATTGCACTAGAAATTATAAATACAGAATTTTGAACGTATAAATATAATTGTCAAGTGTTTACGATTCTGTTGGTTTTATATGAGTTCACTGTTCGAAAACAATAACAGGAGATAGTGTAGAATTGTCCATGCTTTGAACAATCAAAATTTACTTGGTAAACCGACACAAAAGAGAAAAAAAAAACACAGCATGATTTTCGGCTATGGGTTAAACATGGTACTGTATGTATGCACCTGAATGCGTAGGATTCCTGTGATCAGAAAGAAAAAGTCTAAATTCACTCAATTTTTGTCGAATATAGAATATGGTTGCAAATTTCATAGATTTCTCTCATTTCCCCAGTCTGAAAATCTTCCAAATCTAAACTAAGGACTAATTTTCAGAGTGAAGCCAAAATTCATGTTGTGTTATTGTTCATATATGAAAAATCATCTTGCACTATTACAAAACGCTTTATTTAAAATCAACTTGAATAAACAAGACAAATTGTTGCGTGCACCGCTGTCATGTGGTTTTGAACATAATACAAAGGACTCATTTGGCCAAAAACCACTTTCAATCGTCTTTTGTTATATATGTGTCTATTTTGGGTTTTATTGTCGTTCATAGTTGAATCAATCAAGGCAAACGTCAGCCGAAAAAAAACTGCTTTGCTAAAAATTGTCATACTGTTATGTGTTTCAATTCTTAAAATCGAATAAGTATGAAGAAGTCAAAAATGTATAAGTGTGCTCGAAAGTCAATACCAATTACCCAAAGTTTACACCATTGCCACATTGAAAATTGTATTCATCTTTAATATGATTAATTGTATCTCTCAAAACATATTGAACTTGCTCAATAATTTAATTTTTTTTATGAGACTAACAGCCGGAAATAGCAATTGGCGGCATTTTGGTACACACAAATGATTCACGCAAATACTGCGATAGTGGAAATTCACGGTGCTTGATCTTATCGAGTGGCTGAGTTGTTGACAACAATCTAATTAGTTTGTTTCTTTTGGTGTTCACTTCGACATTATTGAAATGATTGATGCATTAACTTGAATGCTGTAAACCAGAAAGAAAGAAATTGAAATTATGAGATGCATAAACTTGTCATGTGGATGATTTAGTGAGCGGAAATAAACGGTAATCAAATATTGAAATATAACGATTATGAAGATGAATTTTAATAGATTTAAGTTAAAGTTAAAATATTTAAATCTAAGAGCTTTGGTCATCATTCGATAGATTTGATTTGATGACTGCATTGTTAAACACATTTAGTTCAAAAACTATACATGTACCATATTGCTTTCTATCGCAGTCAATTATATCAACTATTCAGCCAAAAAACGTTGAATTATTTATTGATAAAGGTACTTGGGACTTGTGAAGCGTGCAGCATAGCAGCAATAAGAAACACGGATCTATTTATAAATACATAAGCGTCAGAACAATTGTTTCGGTCTCTCGCTTCGACTTGAGTATATATCATCTGCCGCACGCACCATGCTTCTCTTAATATGGTGCTGCTGATTATAATATAAGTGTCACTGTTTAGTTGAATTAGGTAGACAATTTTATACTTTCAAAAACACTTTGAATAAAGAGCGCTATGTCATCATCATTCACGCCTATATTTTTTTTATCCTATGCTGGTCTTCTTGGTCTTCGTGTGCACTATTTTCGCTTGGCTGCTCAGGTTGGCCCCCTTTTTTTCCTCGAAAATAAAACTTAATGAAAATAATTTCTCATTTCATTTCAACAATTCAAATGTCCCCCATTATGTCAGCATATATGCGAGCCACCTTCATTGACTATGGTGTGGTCAACCATGTCAACAAGATGGTAAATATATCGTACAATTTATTATATTCCATTCGAATTAAATTAATTTGATATGTTTTAATAAAATGAAACCAAAATATACTCCTACTATAGAACACGTACTTTTCCACACTCGCGACGTTAAATTCTTGACCACCAAAATATAGAGTGCAAACATGTGCATTTAGTGAATTTCGCTATAGGCAGACATAATATTTGAAATACTTGTAAACGGTTCATTGCTATGTAGTAGCGGCCTCATTCGTCGTGACCATCGAAATTTCGATTTTTGAATAACGCATATAAGTTGGCAAGTGGACATGGCCAATCGCCTCAGAACTTCAGCCAGTAGTGTAGTTAAGTTAGATTTTTTTGGTAAAACCAATACTTTTTACCCTCAACTTTGTGTGGTCAAGTAAAACAAAAATTAAAGTTGACCCAACTTCTATGGAAGGCCGATAATGTGAAAATGATTGCTCATAAAAAATCAACCAAGAAGCGACATCATGTTTTGAAAAAGTGAAAAAAAATATATCCAACCGACCATTAGTTTACAAAATTTTGATGTATATGTGTAATGTGTAATGGTTCTGGCTGGAAACCATTGAAATTTTTCACTATTTTTAGAAATCATGAGCATCGACATCGACATTCTACGCCATTAAAATTGTTGATTCAAAATCACAAGGTATATGATGAGAATAAAATATCTATATTCGACTAACTACGAATTCAATCGACTAATGTGATTTTTCATGAAATTGCTTTTAGTAACATTTGTCAGACAAATTTTGTCTCAAAAAATTCACATCATAAAAATTGAGTAGTTAAAATCCGAAATCTTCTTTGTATACCCATAGCTCTCATGCTCTCAGCTTTATGTGTGCATCTACAATGATAAGCAAGACCTGTTAAAAATGCATTTTTTGGTATTTTTATGTTAGCTCTGAGATACACAAATAAATTTAGCGATATCAATACTTTCAATTTACGGACAAGAAAATGAAACTTATACCCAAAAGCAATTATATCGCATATTTCAGTACCGTGCAAAACTGTTCGAGAAGTCAAAGTTTAAAAAAAATAGCTTAGAATTTGAATTTTTGTGTAAAGTATTCGAAAGAAGGAATCGACTGTGGCTTTTAAGGTTAACCGTGCCAAATCGTCTTTTCAATACATCGACTGGGTCATACATTGTTTGCATCGAAATCTGTATTGCATTGAAACCCAAGACAATATATATCCAAATATGAATACCAATGACAATAGCGTGACATTAGTGGGATGGTGCCAAAGGCTGTATGTACCAAATTAAGTCAAATTTTAATAAAACAATTGGCCACAACAAAAAAAGATGCAACATCAATTTGAACGCAATTGGCATGAACATAACATGGAAACAAAAGTATGTACAATGCATGCAGTGAAAAAAAATGTGCATATGAACAATGGTATTTGTATCACACAAACCACATTCCAGGCATTGTTGGTACTAAATCAATAGATATTCGGCTTGTGTTTTTTTATATGCATTTTCTTCCACTGATTGCAGTAAAATTTAAATTGAAACCACAGAGGACAGTAGTCAATTTACTTACACAAACATCATGTACTGGTGCAACAATATTTTGAGATCCACTTGCCGGAAATGGTCCTGGGAGGTAATCCCACGAAAATCATTGGAAAAACTTCCATCAGGCAAAATCTCGCATACCGAATATTTAGCGTTTTCTGAAAGAAACATTCACACATATTTCTCAATAAGTGACATCATGAATTCAATGAATATATTGAATTAACAGAACTATTAGAACAAAAACGATGATAGACCGCGGTCTATGTTCCAATTCAAATATAAATTGAATATTCCTACCCACGAAATGTGTCGAGTAATTTGAAAATGATCAACTCAAACTCAAATCTTTGATTAAATGATCTTCTCTACTATTTTTTTCATTTGAATATCATCATATGCGTGTGCGTGTATTTAGCTTCAAATTTTTAGTACTATGAATAATAAACAGAAAAAGGAAATGTTTTCATTCATATGTTGCTATCATCCAATGAATGGCTCGCAGGGTGAATAAAAACAATGACGACAATAAAGTCGGTTAAATAAAACTGGATTTTAAAAGAGCTCAAGATTGCAGGATAAACAATAAAATATGGAAACAAGTGAATGTATGGTATGATGGAAATATTGTGAGTTTGGTGGTGATACGAATAAAAGAAACTAAAACTAAACGAAACAAAAGTAAAACAAAAGAAATGTCTTACCAAGGCTTAATAGTCGGTTGGATAACATATGTTTTTGTGACATTTGCAGTCGTATAATACAATACACATCCATGCTTTTGCTATTGTTGTATATATCTCTCTAAGTGTCACGCTTTTTTGTGCTATATTTTACTTATAGATTGCCCACTATTGATTCCAGTGATCTTAATTGCCGGCAAAAATCGTTTTAGAGGTAAGCAAGCATTATAAAACCATTTAGCAAAGCACTGCACTGCATGGACAAATAAACAATAAGGACCAATATGGTAACCGTACAACGTAAAATATATTTGGACTAGAACATTTTTTGTTTTGTTCAATTTGTAAGATGCAGTCGCCATGAAAATTGCTACAACAATGAAATAATGTAAACAAACACAAAAAGAGCTCAGTACGATTCAATAAACAACTGAATGGGCTACACAGACGCTCAAATTTGACGTTGAAAATTTTCGATCTTTTATCTAAAAATTGGTTTTGAAATCTTCTTGTTCCAACTCCTTACATACATTTTGTTTGACGGAAACAAATTGAAGAAGAAATCGTCGGAAAAATACTATGCTGAAAATCAATTGAGCATGGGCTTGCATGTGATGATTTTGATCACATTTACCAGACAATGATATGTTCATAACGAATCGGAATTCATTAAACACTATAGCCTTGACTAAGAAAAATCCTTGAATTGACAAAATAAAAAATTCGCATTGTTGTTAAACAGCAAAAATTGACTTTGTTCGGCAATATTTAGAAATATTCCGTTCTTACCTATATTTTTCTTTGTCAATGTAAAATTTCGTCTAAACAAATACAATTGACGCACATTCGAATAGATTCATTGCAGTGCATCTGCTCTCTTGTTAATAATCATTTCAGAATATTCACCTGGGTTAGATGAAGTTTAGAATGAATGCAAGATGTGTGGCGTGTCAATAGTGTGAATTTTGGACGTATAGGCGTATGGGGTCGGATCGGATTCGAGCTCACTTTGAATCCCGATATTCCCGCTAAATGATTTAAAAATTCGTTCATGACTGAGAACATTTTCAATGTTACCAAATAAAAACCAAATCAAACCACAACAATTGCAACATGAATTCCGTTGATAAAGGGTGAAACACAAATGTTGCAAGAAATTTGGCTTCATCAAATTCAAAAACTAATTTAAATGTAGTTCAGAAAAAAAGAACGAAGCTACTTAGCGGCGATCTGAAATGTATTTGTAACTAGTATAATGCCATTTTACAGCCGTACATTTGTTGTGCCACTTTTAGAATTTAAATAGCATTCACCCATAATATCACATACACAAATAGATTAATACATCTTAGTTCCTTTGCCGCAAATAATTCGAGCCTCAAAAGCAAAATCAAATATACTTGATTTATAGACATTTTCATTTAAAGTGAAAATGGAAAAATATTGCTATTTATTTAAAGGACTTTATTTCATTTGCATTTTTTTACTTACTGGCAAAGTTCTTAAAATTGAACTAATTGTACTGTCAGTAAGGGTTGCTAAGCCAGCAGTAGCTAACCATCTCAAGTTTGTTGAATTTTTTTACTCGTTGAGTGTATCCGTCTCAGTGATCGTTCATGTCTATTCATATCTCTTAAAATCCCCTACAAAGTTTGCCCGCAAGCTAACAAAAATATAATTTGATCTTTCTGCAAAACATGCGTGACAATTCAAAGACGAAATTTCACGAACTGCCCACATTCGCTTCACAGTTCGATTTGGCCGATAAATTGCAAGTCACAATAATATGTAATAGTGATAATTAAACATCGGTTTCTCATTAAACGATCATTTTCTCTCTGTTATGGATGAGCTTATGGAAGATTTTTTAAACTCAATACAAGTTATTAAGTTACACTGTCATTTTATTCGTATTTGAGTTTACGAAATACAACAGATTTATGTATGCGTAGTACCAAAGGATTAAAACTAAATCCAATGAAAAAAAATTAACCATACATATACGTAGCTCTATTGGATTTCGTTTTAATATTTTGGTGCTACACATATATATACTATAAATGGTACATTTCGTAAACTGAAATACGAATGAAATGACAGTGTATAGATATATTCGCTAATAAAAGCCGAAAATAATCATTGTTGCCTTAAGCATTTGTTTTGAATTCAGAAATAAATTTCAAAACCCCCTCTAAAATTATTGTTTTCCTACGCCACTGATGAGAAATCAATTAAATATAGACTGTAACTGTGCTGATAGAAACAAAAGACTATGAACAATAAACATTAACAATTCGTAAAAACATGAAGATCGCTGCTGATTATCCTTTCAACTTTATAAGGTTCGACATTGTCAATTTACTTCACCATGCACCATTTGTCTAATTTTTTTTAAATGATTAGGAATAAAATTATTATTATTATGTAAGTTGAAAGTCAACAAATAAGTTTTTTTTCAGTTATATACACATTTTGATCGGTTTACGACGCCGATAAAAAAAAACTCCTCGTCATTTTTCAAGACTGAATTTTCATTCCAAAGGAACCATTTTGGTTAGTATTGAGAACAAAATGCATTTTTTAAAAATACATAAAGCCTCGGCTTATATGACATAAGCTTGCCGCTATGGGTTGTTTCATGAACAGAAACAGCCAAGAACGTAAGACCGAAAAACGAAACCCAGACCAAGGCTGAAATTGAAACTAAGAGACTGAGACTGAGACTGAGAACGGAGAATGAGAATGTGAAACAAGAACGAGAACGGGGAATGGGAATGAGCATTCTGATCACCAAATGGAAGTACTAATAGAAATATATTACAAACGAAAAGCAGATAATGATGAAACGATGGACGAAAACAAAAATCAACGAATGAGTGAGACAAGATGGGATACAAAGAAATTCGAATTCGATGTTTGGATGCATTTATAAGTCCGCCGCGCTTATTTCATGCATCATAATAATATTTCCTCTAAATGTTTTTTGTTGTTGTTTCTCTCTCCTCGTTTAACTCATAGAATATTTTGGTATTCAATACCTGTGTGTAAACGTGTATTGCGATTCGATGTTCTTATCTTCGTTATTGTGGCTGCTGTTGCACATGGCATCATGATATGTGTAATGCCGGTATTGGATGATTGCAATGCGCGCATCAAAAGGTAAGAAAACCTAACAGAAAACCACATGTTTTATGTTCGCCTTATTTTTATGTTGTCTTCGTGTTCTTCTTTTGTTTCATTTGACTTTTGTGCCTTTTTTCGCTTGATCATCACATATTTGTTTGGCAATGCATGGGCATAAAAATATATCTAGAATTAAATAAACACCGATGTCGGAGCAGACGGCAAAGGAAAGGAAGAACTGAATACATAAAGCGAATGAAAGAGAATCGACAACAAAAAAGAAAGAGAAAGAGAGAGAGCGAGAGAAAAAAAAGAAGAAAAACGCACGAGACGAAACCTTTAGAACCAATTATGTATAATTCGCGGCATGTTGAACTCACAGAATAAAATGATTTTATATACAATTTAGTTTCTTTGAAAGGAACTGGTTTCATTCAGGCTAGTTATTCTTGCATCTGTGCGCTGTGATTTTGGTGAGTGAAAGATCGGGAAAACTGGTGAACCAGTGATTTATATGTACACGTCGCTCGTGTGTTATTTCTTCTGTTTTCGGTGGTATGTACTAAAATCATCTTCATTTAGTCTGATTCACGCGTATTTACTACATGGACATTTTGAGAGAGGCCAATAAGTGAAATCTTTCCAACTATGCGCACGTAGCGAAAAACATTACTAAATTAACGATGGACGATTGACGATCGTACAATGGAGGATCGAAAAACCAACGTACACATTACAATGAATTAATTTTCCAAACATTGTTATATTAATGGCTAAATAAGCAGCATGCATCAAATCACATCACATCTCAACGCGATCGATTTATTTCAAAAATACCACTTGTAATAACCTCACGGTACCTCAAGCGCATTGAAACAAGCATAACAGCGAATCTGATGAAATGTGCAGCTTGAGAACGAATTGAACGTCAAACGTAATATAAAGTATAACTGAACCGAAGAATATTAATAAATTTATTAATACAAAATGCTATTTAAAATGTTGTTCTTACTCACTCGTTTCATTTTATTGTCAGCATATTTGCGACACTTTTCATTGAAGCTTTTTTTTCAACTCAACATTATTTCAACATAGACTATATACACTGTGCTAAGAATGGTTTAGTTTGAAGAGTAATCGCGCTGGAATATTGTTTCAATAATAATGATAATTTCCGTCAACATATATTGAAAACTGTACAAAAGAAAACTATTTTTCTCTTTTATTGCATCAATTACCTCAGAACGTATGATTGAGATTGTTTTTATTTTTGGATGTGTTCTCTACTTTTATATATGTGGTAATTAAGATGTTCACGAAAAAGCTTTGAACCATCGTAGATGATCAACAAACGGAAAATATTTAGGTATTTCTTAGTAATAGGAGGTAATTTGCCGACGGAAAAGTGAAATTCTTGGTTATTAACCGGGACAACCACATTTGTTTAATATTTTCATTATAATTAAAGGCCAAAGAGTAAAATGCTTGTCAAAGTGGATTTTCACTTTGAGAATTGAAGGAATAACTAATAACCAACGGCATTCAAGAGATAACATTTATTTATTTTGAATATTTTCAATTCTTTCTCGGGAGGAAAAGACAAATCAAAATAATTTTTTTGACAAGCATTTTCCTCTCTCTAACACGCAATATCAATTTCTCCTGTCGAATTGGATATCGTTTTGTTCATTCCAACGAAATATTCTAACTGATATTTTTTTTCAAACTGTTCAATGTTAATTTCCTATCCATTGGATTTGACAAAATTTGAAGTAAAACTTTTTGAAAAAAATATGTTAAAATGATTTCGCTAACAAACGTTTCTAGCATTTAAATTTGGCAAATTTAATAGTGTAAAAACGCCATTATCGACATAGTATTTTTTTGCAAATAAAATTCTAAATTCAAAACATAGTAATATTTATTGCGTAGGGAGCGCCTGACCTGTTACAGCTTTACCGAGTTTTACTGTATAAAAAACACAATGGAAAAGAAACCACATAATTATATCATTAAATCTCATCACACAATTACGCGAATTAGTATATACGTCTTCGTTCATTAAGTGAAAATGCGTTTCTGTTACCATGTCCATAGTTGTCATAATTGTTATGGTTGACTCTATATAATTATCACGTACGTGTTACGAAGTAAGTTAACGCAATGTAGCTCTGCAAATATAGATTTCAACCATACAATTGAACTAATTTATCTATTTGTGAATAGTGGAAATTGAAATAACTGTTTGATACTATATTCTATATAACTTATCTTCACGTATAATACGGAAAGCCTCGAAAATCTTTAAAAAGTGATCAAAACTCGGTTTACAGTAGATAGAATGGACTTTGAAATCCCACGCACAAGTAGCCCTTTTTGATTTTAGTGGAATCAAAAACCCCTTTTCAACTTTTTCTCTGAGCTGATGACCTTTTTTTTATTTATTTTTTTAGGTCCTCAACTTTTTCTCAGACTCGGTTTACACTAGATAGAATTGACTTTTTTCGTTACCCCCCAAGAAATTTTTTCGCATAGGATCTCGGGATTTGTATAATATATGGATTGAAATTGTCTCTGGTTGGAAGCTGCAATGCTTAATGAATAAAGCGGGTGAGGTGAAACGTTCCAGTCGATCTTTGGGGAAAAGTTTTCTTTATCGATTATTCAAAAGAGATGATTTTTTTTCGGAAAATGCCAATTTTTTGTTCGTAGTATTTTGGCCGTTTTTATCAATAATTTATATAAATAGTATTAATCTCCTTTAAATGTTTGACAAAAAAATGTGTTTTGGATACACCCAATAGTATTTTTTAGTCATTCTATTTTCTCAGTGGTAAAATATGCTCCCAAAATTTGGGCTATATGTCACCCCCTTTAAGGTGAAATATATAGCTCCAAATATAGCCACTTTGAAGTGCATGCCACACCTCTAGAGAGGGGATTTATTATTACAATTTCTGCACGCTCAATTTCGAGTGTTCGTCTTGCGGAAGAATAGCTCTACAAAATCCAAAGACCTTTGAACTTCTACATTCGATACCCGTAAATTATTTAGTTCGTTAGAATCGTGAGATAATGATAGTGAAGTTAAAAAAATATATTGCTGTGTTTGTTAACAAGATAAATAAATGAAGTTGATATTTTTAGACATTTCAGACCATTTCATATGAAAAAAAAATGTAATTAAAATGTCTATTCTCCAAAATGTGCGTAAACAAAAAAACAAAATTCAATCGAGGATTCATGGTGCTGTGATGTACCGAAGAGACTGTTTAAAAACAACACCAATTCAGTTTGCAAACCAGTAAAAGAAAAAAGTCATTGGATTGCAAAGATTTCAATTGAATGTGCAAGTTTGATTTATTCTATGCTATTTGTAAACTGGATTTTGTATTTGTTTACATTGTTTTTACACAATTTCGGTAACTTTGTCGGCTTTATGTTTGTAGTGAAGGTTAATGTTTTGAACAAAAACTTCGGTAAAAATGTATTCTGCATTCATCGTTTAACTCAACAAATAGGCAAAATCTCTAGCTATACATAAAAGTAATTTTTATTTACTATGTGACAGTAGGTCATTCAAAAAGAATTGGTTACAATGTCATTTTTTTGCAGGTAAATACGAATCTCAACAGATACCACCTACATTTCAATGTTCTTCACTGCGACCAGATTATTTGACAATACGCACACCTACTGTGCACTGGAGAATGCATAAAAAGGTGAATGATTAATTTTTAGTTCACTGCATCTTGACTTCAAAGTGGAATCAACATTTTCGGCATACTTGATTTAGTTTTTCATAACCTGTGAGTTAGAAAAAAAATTATGTATGTATACGTACGCACGCACTAGTCTCGTGAATACTACCATACGAGTGTGATACTCATATTTATGAAGATAAAGATCTTGTCCTTCAAGTTATTGTATTATTAAATTATTATCGCATATTTTCTCATTTCTTTTTCTTTAAATTGTTCAATGTAATATATGAAAAAAGAGCACACATCACTTGTAAAAGTCATCAAAGATGGGAATAAAATTAACATAAAAATGTTAAATGAGAATGTTCACATCTTAGTTTATTTTGAAGTATCTCAATTTCACGGTTGAACTCATGCTTAAAGATGTACAGTTCCAAATCAAGAGATTTTAATGGGAGATTTTTGCAATATAAGAGGCTGCTGCACTGGGTACTCTATCACATCCAAATTAAATGTACATCTTATGTAGAGGATCATTTACGAAATGAATATTTATACATACGAAACAAACTATAGAATAAATCAACTTTCATCTTAGTCAATTGCAGTGGTTTTTAAGCATTCAGTAGTTGTCAGACATTTTTAGAGATATGATGGAACTGTGGATAGTGGATGCGTTATAAGCGCCATAGAAATCACTTTTTCCTTGTTTCTTAACAAGTGGCCACTGTGTGGTAGGTTGTAATGGTTGGGGCAAATTGTCCCATAAGAGTACGTTTTTTTTATAACAAAACTCATGCCCTAATGAAACAAATTGTGCCGAATTTTAGATACCATTTTATTTTTCGAACTAATCAAACCCTACGAAAACAGTAAAGAGAACCAAATTAACTGATAAAAACGAGCAAGGCTTGGTTAGCTTGTTTACACCTTTGATATAAAGGTACGAAATGAATTCTTGAAAGAATAAAACGATTAACATGAAAATGGTCAAAAGGAAGCAAGCAAACTAGAATAAAAGTTTGAAAGAATAAAATAACAAAGAAATTAAGTGGAAAATACTCTGGTGAACACCAACGACAACAACAAAAATTAGCTTTATAGTTAAGCTACACCTTTTTTTCCCAAAAAAACAACACACACACACGCTCATTATCAACATCTGCCATTGCTGATTTGCTTAGTTATTCGTTGCTTTGTGTGCTGTATTTGAGGTGTACAGTGGCTGAAATACTTTCATTGATACCTATACGGTGCGTAGATCTATAATCAACATGCTATAAATCCATGATACAAACAAATAGGTACACATCAAGTATGAAAATGCTATTATTTTCTGTAGAAGTCGGAAAATAGATTCAACAAAATGTTGCATCAATTTTACTAAGTATTCACATGTATAAAAGTTTTGAATCAATTGACGTTTGAAATGAAAATCAGAAAATTATGTTCACTCTTCTATTTTTAAAATGACTAAAGACATCTTTGCATATGCGAGCACTTCAGAGTCTCCTATTATTGAAAATGTTACGTTCTTATTATGTTCGCTGTGTCCCGGCGATACCCCCAGGTAATAACATTTTCAAGTAAAATTCATGAATTTTGGATTCTAATTTGGGTTACATACAATTCAGTTGCTTGTTTGCTCTAAAATCCAGATCAAATTGGCCTAATTAGAAAATGTGAAAATTTCATATCGCTTATTACCTCGCTTTCATGTCAGCGGCAGAATGCATTTATGTCTTCGAAGCAACTCTATAGACCCAACATATTATTTATATGCATTGTAAATAGCTGATAGCATTGCGTTAATTATTAGTTTTTATTAGAAGTTTAGCAAAAAATAAAATCATTTGTTGCATTTTCTCGAAGAAATGCAGATGATGATCAATTCTTAGTAAGTTTAAGCTAGAGTTAAAGTATTGATTCAGACTTGAAACTGCTCAATAGAAAAAAGCAAGCGTTCGCAAAAGTATAGCTTAGCAGCAAGCATATCGTATACTCGGCATAATATGCTTGTATATCGATCTGCTGCGTTCGCTACGACGTGAACGTAATGGATTGGTATGCACAGTATCGACGCACACACACAAACTGAACTGATGATTCACTAAAATCCACACAATGAAAACACACAACCTAATCGTTGCGTTCGCGTCGTAGAGAACGCAGCATATCGATATGCAAGCATATTATGCCGAGTATACGATATGCTTGCTGCTAAGCTATACTTTTGCGAACGCTTGGAAAAAAGTAGTCAATTTATTTTCCTCCAGAGGTCTAAAATCAACACTAACAATGGGAACAAATGGTAGCCATATGAGGGGGAACAATTGTTTTTGTTATCTAAAAAGAAGAATTGAGATCTTCAAATATTTGTGAAATCATTTCATGGGACACTTATTATTGCGATGGAGAGATACGCTTCTCAAATTCTATTATTTGAAGTTTCCACTAGTGGGAGGTTTTTTCTGCACATAACTATGTTGCTTAAACGATAAAATATACATGAATCTCAAGTAATAGGAACATTTGGGTTTTTAAACAAATTAAACAGTCACTTTTTTCCTAGCTTTTTTCACTTCATCATGAATCCATTATCGTCACCATAAAAATGCAATAACAGCCCGGTATGAAATTGTTCTTAATAGCAATAACAGAATCTAGAATATATGTTTTCATTTTTCGTTGGACAGTTTTGGAAACATTTTTTTTGCCGATGATGGTCTTTATAAATATACACTAATATTCATTGCAGCGTAGATTTACATATCAATGTCAAATCCATTGACTGTTGATAGACAGTGTGTGTGTGTGTGTGTGTGTGTGTGTGTGTGTGTGTGTGTGTGTGTGTGTGTGTGTGTGTGTGTGTGTGTGTGTGTGTGTGTGTGTGTGTGTGTGTTTGTGTGTGTGTGTGTGTGTGTGTGTGTGTGTGTGTGTGTGTGTGTGTGTGTGTGTGTGTGTGTGTGTGTGTGTGTGTGTGTGTGTGTGTGTGTGTGTGTGTGTGTGTGTGTGTGTGTGTGTGTGTGTGTGTGTGTGTGTGTGTGTGTGTGTGTGTGTGTGTGTGTGTGTGTGTGTGTGTGTGTGTGTGTGTGTGTATGTGTGTGTGTGTGTTCACTTTCTTTGTAATTAACACGCGTGCGTTCCACGATTTATTCGTTTATTTTATTTGTTCAATTCAAGCACTTTCGAATAAAACGAATTGTGATTCTGTACGGTCCGTAATTAGTGCAGATCGTTCGAGTAGCCTATACACGATCAATATGTATATTTGCGTATACAGAATTTTATTCGCCACCACCTTAATGAGAGGTATGCAACCCAACAAAGTGTTTGAAAATACTCTATAAGTAATTTTAAACAACAAGTCGATACGTTGCAAATTTTCTAATTCACACTTCATGTTCGTTCTTTATTCAATTGGACTTTTTTATTTTTGTGTGTGGATCGTTTTGGCTTTACTTTATGCTGTTTGCATTGAAGATATTCGTATCCTTGTATCGAATCGCTGCATATTTACGGACCTGCTTCGCACAATGCATTCGTTTGAATTTTGCTGCTATCTCCTCTCATGGAACTCGTTGTGTGTTTGTTGCAATTCGCCGTAATTGCTACTGTCTGTTGATTTTTTCGTTGTTGTTGTTCTTTTCCGCCTCGTTGTTATTTATTTGTGAACTATTTTCCCTTTTCATCAGTTTCCTTATCGGTAACGCAATTCATTCTTCGTTTTTACCCCGTCGATTTCTCACTTTCGTTTCTGTCTCTATTTCTGCCGACTCTCTGTGCATTAGCTTGCGCTTGTTTGACTCACCGAATCGCGTACAATTTATTTGAAAACAATTCATATTTGATGAATATCATGTGTATGCTTTGCATTCACTTTTGCGAATATGCCAGCAACACAAACAAACACACACACACACACACACACACACACACACACACACACACACACACACACACACACACACACACTCACTCACTCACACTCACAGTCATACCCGAGAATGAATAGATTACGTGCGGATGGCCACTGATATGCGCATGGTTCGTTAGGCACTTGCAATTGGCGAAAAGGTGTTGAACGCGCTAAACGCTAGCGCATGTTCACCATTTTGCACGAAAGCAGTGCCAATTTAGCGTAAATATGTATTTTCCATTGCCGACGTTGTTTGAAGGGCTCCGTTTTGCTATTCGGCAACATGATATTCAGTTTAGATAAACAGGCGAAAATTATCTTACGAGAAAGAGTGAGAATATGCTTTATTTACCTTGTTTATTTGGTTAGTTTTTTTGTTTGTTTGCATGTGTCTCATTGTTGTCCACTTTATTTCGCTTAGTATGCCGCGTAATAGCCAAAGCTGTAAGAATTATAGCTTGTCTGTCGTTTTGATAATTTTCAATTTAGTGCACCGTCTATTTGTTTATATCGGTCGTTATTTCCTTTGTTGTTCCATGTACAAATGTACATATAAATTCATTTTATGAATTATTTTAGGCAAATGCAAATAACCCTTGGTTTTACTGATGTTCAGCTTTTGTTTAAAAAAAAGGTACCAAAATATATGGAATTTCATTTTCAAGGAAATCATATTCTTCAATTTTTTTTTTAAAGATATATGTGCGTTTTATTCTAAGATATACGTATTTCAGAGCTTCCGTTGATGGTTTAACATTCGTTGATGACGTGAATAATTTATCATCAAACTATTCAGTTCATTGTAATCTGTTGGCGAATAATTCCATAACAATCCACACATGTACAACATGTGTTACAACAAATAGTAACTAACTATTGAACATTCTCAACAGCGTATCACAATTCCAAATTCGTGTGCCAGTTGCAGAGCATTTGTAATTTACGCCTTCAAATAATATGTATTTTGAACATACATCCTGACGCAGGGGTCCCATAACGCCCCCCCCCCCCCCCCTGAGCTGATATTACCCGTCAAGAATTTTACTGGAACTGGTTTACATTAGATAGAATCGATTTTCAAAACTGATGACCTTTTTTTAAGGTCCTAAACTTTTTTTGAGACTCAGCTTACACTAGATAGAAAGGGTTTTGAAAAAATGGCTTTACACTAGATAGAATGGACTTTGAAAAAAATCTTTCAATTTGCTAGAGTTTTTCGTCGTAATCTACCGGTAATAATACTGAACAAATTAGCTTTTGTCACTTTGGGATTTGAGACTCCGATCGAAAGTTATCGTGTTAACGTACATACACAGA
The DNA here is from genome assembly GCA_030463065.1 of Aphidoletes aphidimyza. Lineage (NCBI taxonomy): Eukaryota > Metazoa > Arthropoda > Insecta > Diptera > Cecidomyiidae > Aphidoletes > Aphidoletes aphidimyza. Next base: position 320,781 of record CM059998.1, read on the forward strand.
CGACGATGACGATGACGACGACGCCATTTTGCACTGGAGGTACCAGAGCCGAGTATCCAAATCAAAAAAGTGCTAGGACAGATTTGTTCCCATGGTGAACTGAGACTCTGGTCAAAATTTGAGCCCGATCGGCAAACATTTGCTCAAGCGCGGCGGAGTTGAATTTTTCAAGCGTTCGCAAAAGTATAGCTTAGCAGCAAGCATATCGTATACTCGCCATAATATGCTTGCATACCGGTATGCTGCGTTCTCTACGACGCGAACGCAACGATTAGGTTGTGTGTTTTCATTGTGTGGATCTTAGTGAATCATCAGTTCAGTTTGTGTGTGTGCGTCGATACTGTGCATACCAATCCATTACATGCAATACAATGCAAGCATATTATACCGAGTATGCGATATGCTTACTGCTAAGCTATACTTTTGCGAACGCTTGGAATTTTTTAGGCAAAACCAATTGGAGCACATTTCATGTGCGGAAAAGTAACAAAACGGAGAAGATGAGGCGCTCCAATCGGTTGTCGAAAAGAAGTTTTTTTTATCGATTATTAAAAAAATACGAAAATCGAAAAGACCCAAATTGGTGTTTGAAGCAGTATTTTGGCCATTTCAATTTATGAGATCATTGTTTTTTAATTTATTCATGTTGACAAAATGATTTGTTTGAAAAATGTTAAATTTCCTGATTTTTTTTATTAAAAAAAAAAAGATTCAATGAATCTGAAGTACCAAGGGTCAATGTAAAACCGTCACCAAATTCGGTAAAATCGGAACAATATTAGGGAAAATCGGAATAAAATTGGAAGAAATTTTGAACAAATTGATGAAAAAATGTGGAAATTTTCTCGAAATTGCGGAAGCATTTTATGGAATATAGGAAGATTTTTTTGGAAAATCGGAAGAATGTTTTGGAACTTGAAATATTTGAAAGCATATTTTTATACATTGAACCAAAGTTTACATTGGAAGTAGTGCTTGATGGATTGAATATTTCTGAAATTAGATTGAAACAGTTTGCCTGCTATTGTTTATGAAGCGAATCCACTTTGACACGCGCACAATTTCTAGAAACTGTCAGATGACAGTTCAAACGTCAATGTTTGATAACATTTTCGCCCTTAAGGTCTATCCACACCTCGGCTGACAATGTATACTAAAATCCATCCATATATGTTAACATCATAAGATTCAAAAATAGTGTTTTTTCTGCTGTTCTTAAACTTTTGGCCTGTACTGTACATACAACGTTCTGTTGGAACAATCTCCATTTTTTTCGAATGCAAATGCAAACTAATACAGGCACACACACAGAGTCGCGTACATCGATGTTGTGAAAATAGGAATTGCTATTAGCGCCTAATCGTTAGGATTTCCTATTAGGATTGGCTCAATGTATTCACTGCTAGGGGGAAAGATCGAAAATCAAATAAGTTTATTCGACGATATTTACCTGATTATATGGAATATTTGTAATATTTGGAATATTTAAAGAATATTCGCAAAATATTTATAATATTTATCAAAATTTATTTTATTGAAACTAAATATGACACATTCTGATATTTTCAGATGACGTCATTTGCAAATATGCTTGTAAATATGTCTCATATTTACAGTATTTGCAAGATATTTACGTTGTGTATTTGTTTCGATATTTCCCCCTCGATTGACTCCTATTTTTGGAATACTGTCTTCCCAAATGAATTTGAATGTAAAATCACAGCTTTCGAACAAAAAGAAAAATAATGTCCACATTATACCAGTGCTGCCAAGCAACGTAACTTAGAAAATAACGGTCTATCTGCCTAATGAATTTCGAATCATTAAAACGAGGGCTGATCAGAAAGGAAAAACCAAATAGAGTAAAATGTACTGTACTTGGAGGAAACGTGAGTACGGGTCGTGTTCGGTTAAAACGGATTTTTGAGAAAAATTAGTATTGTGAATGTAACGCAAATTATTGTATTCTGTGTTGAAAACGTTCACTGCTCACGAAAAGTGCGCTGATCCTATTGCTATTGACGTGCCAAAAGATAACGCACGATTTGCCGAGATCCATTTAAAAAATCGAATATCATGAATAGAGGGGTTAAGCAAGGGGAATCGTTCTACGCGTTGAATATATCTCCATATTACATTTGTGTATTATGCATGTGATGTGCCGAAATGTACAAGGAAAAAATAGCCAACAAAACAATCTGCACATCTTCGTTCATTTATTGTGATTTTGAATTTGGCCTGTTTTATTTTTTTTTATGCAACCAGAAAAGTCAATACAATAAAATACAATTTTAAGCACATTGCGCTCTTACAGATTCGCGCAAACTAAAACGAGAGGACGAATAAAAAAAAGCACACAGTTTTAAACGGTCAACAGTGAAAAAAACAGCAACAACAACAGAAAAGAGGAACAGAGAAACGACAGAAAACGGCAGAGAACGACACGAAATGATAGCAAATTAGTTTGCTTGTTGTGCTTGTTGGTTCATTGTTCAACTCGAACTTGCAGTGGCATGTGAGATGTCTTCGGTGCATACTCAACTTGGGTGGTCCAGCATGTTCCACATTGAGCAAAAAACCCGTGCATTAAGCTCATAGCATTTTAAGTAATTTTCATCTATACGATCACACGGTGGATTCAATGTACCGCGCGCGCAGCAAGCGTGCTACTCCAATGTTCTCTGCTTTAGCATTGATTTTTATAACCGGGCAATTGATCGTTCAAGCAAAGGTAAAATTCCTGTAACAGCATCATTGAAACTGAAAGCAACTGAGCGAACCAAACAGACAGCGGTGTACACATAGAACAGAAAAATACGAAAAAAGACAATTCAAATGAATTCTGAATGTGTAGTGTGTACGCACATGAAAATAAAATAAATACTTTAAAATCAAATAAAAAACGCGAAAATAACGCGCAAGTAACAAACAACTTGGAATATAAAATTTTTAGTATGAATAAGAATGTGTAATAAACGATTCTTCATATAGAATATAGATGCCAATGTATGTTAATATATGAGCAACGTTGCTTGCTTTTCACTTGATAGTCTCTCTCTCATATTGTTCGTTTTTGTTCGTTTTGTTCCCGTCATTTATGCCATATGAGATGAAAACACGTTGCGTTGTGTCTTTTATTAAACAACTACTGCAAATTTGCTAGGATGCTCTTCTCGACGCTATGCTTATTATAACAATTATTCACTAATAAACTCATAACCAAGTAAACCTGGCTATGAATGATTATCTGTCTCAGATGATAGATATTGATCTGTGGCCACTTCAATTGACTCAATTGATCACTTTTTCTATTAAAACTTAAGGGCTGATTGATGCTTTGGCTTAGTACATATTCCAACTTTTACATTTATAGATGGAAAATATATGTCATTATGCTTTAATTTTATCCAGAATAGTTGACTCTCTTGACGAAAACCACAACAATCACTTAGTATATGTCATTCTTTCACACTATGGTATGTGTTCAGTTATCTCGAGAACGTACTTGTAATGGAATCAACAAATTCAACAACAACAACAACAACCAAAACAAAAACAAATACCACCTATACATATAAGCTATCAGCTAATGAAGCCACCACTAAATAAAATATAGAGCACATTCGTGCTTGTTCTGTTGGATATCCAACATATCTCATAAGCGGCACAACATTTCAATTTGTTGTCTATGGAGAAAAAAACCCATGCCCAAGTTAACATGCTTATTCTGAAAATATAAAAGGTTATTTTGTTTTGCATAAATGCTGATACGTGATGATTGAAATATACCAGCCACTTAAATGTTCTATTGTCATGATCTTACAAAGATCTAAAACTATTGTATACTATTTATGTGCATTCATCTCGATATTGAACTGTTTTTTTGTTCTATTCAAAGAAAGGTAAACAAATTTTGAAATTCTATAAATAATATATCATTTAATAGTCAGACAGTTTTCGGCCTATCGTTGTATGAAAATAGTTTTTACATGTATTTATCGATATAAGTGACAGAAGACATAAGAGACGAGAACATTTGTTAAAGAATGAATCTATATACGGAGATTGGGCCAAAGCTATTATTTGCAACAAACGACTATGATAAATGTGTACAAAGATGTGTGGTTTTGGGTTTTCTTTTGTTGCCATTTCTTGATAGTGCAAATTTTACCCAAGTACTTTCAAAATTCCTTAATGAGAAATATTACATCAATCAATTCCATGTTGTAGTCAACAACACTTACAACGTTTACCACATAAGCAAACTTTTACAGAGTAATGTTTTAATAAATTCAATTAAAGATCATAAAATTCAATGTACTAAATATTGTTAGCTTTCTCTATTCAATATCTAATATAATTGTCACCATTGTGTAATAGTTATATCTTTTAAAACAAAGAAAATAGTATCGAACGGACCAGCCGACGGCACAACGGTAATCCAATGTCAGTAGCCGATCAGATTTTATAACAAATCTGAATATTCAATTAAATATTTCGCAAGATGTACAACACTTATAGAAACATATAGGAAGTAACCAATAATACTATCACTAAACACTCCATTCTTTTACGTGTGTTGTATTTAATCATGTGAGACGCATGATGCGACAAATGGCGTTGAAGATCGTGTTTTTTATAATACGTGTGCTATATAAGAAAAACACGGTGAAAACGAGATCGTATGCAACACGCAATTTTTTTTACCGTCATTCTTGTGCACCAACGGAAAACAAGTCGAGTAATATTTTTAGGGCATGCGCACAACAATTATTGTAAGGCAAACACGTATTTCGTATTCCATTATGCATTTCATTTGCACATGCAATCCGTAACAAGACAATCAAATTATCGCAATTATTCACTTTATTATTACTCTTAAGAAAATTGGTTTTGAACATCATTTCATCCGAAATCATTTCATTGATTTGAGTTTATTGGGCAAATTTTTAATTATAGATAAAATAGTTTGTTATATTCATCAATTCATGGCCTGATGAAATGGTGCGCGCTACTGTACTATAATGTAATTGAATATACCTGTGGGGTTCCAATAATTTTGGTCGTTTTTTCTGAAAATGCTTCAAATTTTTTTCGAGAATTCGATTATTTTCAAATATATTTTGAACATATAATGACAAACACAATTTGAGAAATAGAATAAGTCAAAAATCGCAATGATGAAGATTGCTATTATACTTAGTCTAATTTTGGGTTTCAAATTTTAAATGTTGTATAGCATTTTAGCGCCGTGTTAATGGTAGTAGACATGCCTGCCTATCTTTGCTCAAAATTGAATATACGTTGAATTTAAATCGGAGAAAAATCAATTACATTATTATTTTTAACCAAGCCGTATATAGTGTTCGAAGATCAACAGTGTGCATGTGTGTGTTGTGTAAGAATTTGTGAGCTGAACATGTGAAAATCCATTTTTGAACATTTATTTCTGTTTTATCGTTTCAACACGAACATTTTCCTACGCATCGATTAAAAACATGATCAAATTCACATTCTCTGATGCTATGGGATATTGTTCGATCGATCATGTATGGTCAATTTCTAGAAACACTCAACACATATTAAACTTCAATAAGTTACAGTTAATGGAAATTTAAGGGGCTTGTCAATCGATCCATTTATTTCAGCTCTATTCACATCATCCATACGTCGATGGAAAGCATAAATGCAGTTTTCAAAATATATCCAAGGTATGGGCGCTAGAACAATTGAAAAATGTCGAATGTAAAAGCCATGGAAAATAGTAGAACATTTTTGGAGACTCAGCATTGCAAAGATGCAAAGTAGCATGTCTTATAATATTTATCTTGAAATTTGAATCCTTGTATTGACAGATTTATTGAAACGTATCAACAGCGATGCTTCACGAGATGCTTCTGCACTTTATTGCATCTAGCCGAAGAAGTTCTCGAAATGATGGAGTATTCTTGAACCTGCCATTTAAATATTGAATGTGATCTATTTTTGTGTTTTTTTCGTGACGAGTTGATGATTGGAAACAGAAAATGAATACATGTACTTTTGTTGTTGTTGTTCTTGAACGAAAATAATTCCGACCCAATTTACTTTTGGTGTGGAAATTGAGCGCCGACAAGCTCATACAAAACAATTGTAATTTAATGGGTTTTGATGAAATTTAATCACCAAGAGACTACCATACGTTAACTGTAATTTAATGACAGAACAGCGAAAATGTACGAATATTGGAAGAGAGATTGAGAGAAAAAAAAATTGAAGATGACTTTCTCAAGTAATATAATATTTATCTGAAAGAACGAATAAGATAGATAATACAAATCGGGTGCGAGGCGGTTTTTTTTTATCGCATAATTTTCTGTAAACTAAGAGCAATGTTCTCTTCATTTATCGTGGTAGCAGCAATTTTGTTGATTGCGTACGGCGCTGAATGCGGAGATTAACGTGAGATTTTGATCTTGTAATAAATAATCTCAGCAAGAAAAATAATTTAAAATACGATATAAAGTAATAAAAGGTATGGAATAAATAGTGTTAATATAGTGCGTAAACTACTTACGAATGACATATAATGCTAGACTGATATGTGTTCATTCCTGGCCGCACATGTCGCCACTAAGATCATCGTTTTCAATCGCAGATTTTTAATCAATCTTTGCAAGTCAGCGTCCATTTAAAAAAAGCAAATAGGTTTTTGCTTTTTTGGCAGGCAACATTTTCGTGTGTGTGCGTGTAGACACACTCGGTCGATTCAAATTTTCGTTCAGTAGTAGTTTTTCTTCATCTAACACTTTCAAATCGACAACAGTTTCAATGTAAAGACATTTAAAAGAAACGCAATGTTTTTACAAGTAACACTCCTATTTCCGTTTGAATCAAATTTCAATTTATTGTGTTTCTTAGCATTCATAGAGTCATCACACGAGTGATGCAAGCACCAAATACATTGTATACAGACACTCGTGAACTTATGAACATATCAGTTGAACAGTATTCTGACGTTCCACAGTGTCGCCGCATAGGTACGATACAACCAAAAGCCTATAGAGGCGAATGTATATGAAGAGCTTCGCAAGGTAGCTGTTTTTCTTTGCTACTCTTCTCCATAACTATTTGAATTTAGAGGATGATGCTGATCCGAAAATACTATATTTTGAGAGAAAAAATGTGAAAATCAGCAAAATCTGCATTCTCGGAAATGACTCAAAAAAATATAATCGAAGGAAAAAATGTACCTGTGTAAATGTATGATATTTTTAAAATATATTAATTGATTGTACACACATTTTAATGCGGAAATTTCGTATTTAGTGTTGTTTTTTGAGTGAGCGAATTATTTTAATTAAAATTAAATTTTTTAGATAGTATTTATTTTTTTTGAAATTAAGTGCACTCAATTTGATTAGGCGAGCGAGATTGAGCATCGAGATTGAAACGTATCTAACTTGCTTCGCTTCCAGCCCTGGAAATGGGAGACCGGTGTGCTTGCGCAATATATTCATACACTAGCACTGTTCGGTAAACTCGAAATTTTCAGTATCTAGATACGATAATATATTTCTAATTTTAAAAAAAAATTATAAAAGTATCTAGGTAAGATCAGGTATTTTGTGTAAAGATCAGGTAATATAAGGTATCGTATCTTAAGGTATCTTATCGTATCGTAATAAGTATCTAGGTATTTTTAAGATACAAATTTCACTTTCAGGAAAAAATTTCACAAAAAACCACCGAAAAACGCATACACAAATCGTTGTTGTTTTTTTAAATTATTTTTCACTTTATGTTTCAAAGTTTAAAGAAATGTTGTAAACATAAAAATGAGCTGAAATGAATTGTATTTCTATAAAATGTATATAATTCATCGATTTTCTCTCAAGCGCATTGAGTATCTGGAAAATACCTAGGTAATTTGAGAAGATTACCCAGATACGTTTCTTATCTGGAATCTTACCTGATATCCTATCTTGTACTTACCTTTACTGAACACTAATTATCTTCAAGTGTAACACTAGTAGCGGATATGTAAGTGAACGAGATGTCAACCTTCATACTTCATGTACGGAAACCTGTAAATAATAATGTGTTTTTAATAGAACATTATTGCCATCCTTTGCTGTACTTTTTCTTGCCTTTGAATGAATCGTCAGTCTTTCCTCTAATGAAATATGTATTGCCAATAGAGAATGAAATGATGAGGAATGGGCAATAAGTAATTAAGCATGAAAAAATAAACAACCCCCCCCCCCCACCTGATCGATCGTTACCCCTCTAAGATTTTGGAAAGAACCTAGGAAAGAACAGTGTTTCAAAGTGATGTCATTTTTGGACTGTCACTTCGTTTCTATGTAATTTGAAGTCTCATTTCCACTGAGACTCAGTGACAGTCCAACGTGATAGTATGTTCTTTTTTCGCTTACAACATCATCACTTGTAATTAGCAAAGTTGTTAATGGGGGTTATTCCAGGTTTTGCCCCTTCCTTGAGAGCAAATCTCCTAGATCTGAAAATCAAGAAAATCGGGACTTGCCCCGATCTAGAAATCAATGAAATATCAAAGTAATTGGGATTTGCCCCGGTCTGGAAAACGTTTATACATATTATTGTATCCGCGGTGTTCATTGAGGAGAATTTTTAACTGGTTTTTTTCCCTACCAATACCATTTGCCCCCTCTGCGACATCGACAAAGTCTACGCATCTATGATTGGCTAGATTTGCGATATTTCGCCGCTATAATATATTAGATATGAATATAGTAAGATATCCATATATAGCGGTATGGCTATATCAGTTTTGCCCATCCCTATCTTAAAATACCGTATGTTCTGTTATGTCATTGATTCGATTCAAATTGAAATAATTAATCACTTATCATATATGCACACGAAACGAGATTCGAAATTGGCATTTATTCCAACGATGTTTACCCGAATTGTTATTAGACAATCTGACATGATAACGAGCTGAAACTAAATCAAATTTTACAGCTAGATGTGTAAGTGGAGGATGTAGATGTGGGAATTCGGACCTCACTTAGTATAAGTTGAAATTGATTAATAAATACATAGAATTAAAGAACTTATACACATATAAAGTGATGACATAACGTCAAAACAATTTTAATTTTTTTTATGAACAGGATGACAACATTAATGACTCTACTACTATTAAATTTAATTTGAATACTCATTTCAGATCGAAAATATGTGTTAAATGTGTGATTGATTTAATAACAAACTTTATCCAGATTAAATATATGATGTTGTGTGCTATGAATATATGAGTGGTTTTCTTTGTTTGGTGTTTTTTGCTGCTTGTCCGACCATTCCATTCCATTAAGCCATTCAGACCAGATATAGAATTGATAGATGAATAGTCCAATCAGTATTCTCTAGATCTATAGATCGAATATAAAGGAAACAAAACTTCATGAATGTGCAATTGTGTGTTGTAGCTATCAATCCATTCATACCACAGTTACCACAGTCACCACAATCAACAAAGATAATTGAATAATTACACATACACATGTATATTGCTTTCAGTTTGTTGATATAAATATTGAATGAACATAATAAATATAAAAATAGTGTATCGCAATGACAGTGAATCATTGTTTGCATGTTTAACATTACAAGTAATGCCAATTTTTTCTCTCTTAAGTCTTAACCTAATTAAGTTAAAAAGAATTGTATCCTCATATTTAATTGATCTTGATACTAATGTTAATGCCATTTTCTCAGTTAAAAGAGCTGATTTTACTCTCATCAGAAACAATCAAGCAAGGTTAATGGCTTTCGAATCGTTTTTTTTTGTTCCTCTTTAGCAGCAAATGCACGAAGAAAGTTTTTTTTTATTAGAGGAGTGTTGCCTCGTGCTAGCTTGATACGAGTACAGAACAGAAAATACCTTTCGATTCAATCGAATCGTTCCGCAATTATTTTTATCTTATAATTAGATTCAGAGTAATTTTCGAAGTTTTAAATTGACTTTGTGTAACTTCCATTCCGTACGTTGAGGTGCATGCAATTTTGATTTCGGTTAATGGTCAAATGAACATATGAATGTGAAATGTTCCTCATTGATAACCATTTGATGGCCAATATAATCATCAACCTTTTTTAATTGCATTGAACATAGATCTTTAAATCCAGATGAAATCTATGGATCCAGTTTCAAAGGAAAATTCAAAACTGAATAAAATACTGATTTCATCAATAGTCTATTTATTTGAAATAAACAATGTACTCCATTTATGTTCCATAAAAGAATAGAGACGATTCAACAAAAATTATAATTTTAATGGTAATTATTGCCTGATTTCTGAAGTTTCTGACAGTTGGAGACTACTGTACATCTAATGTAAGTAACATTATTAATATTTGTCAATAGATTTTAATAAACTTAATTGAAATAAATGGGCTCCAATCGTCCTCAAATTCTGTCTAAACCCTTTTTTCTACAAAATAAGCAGTTTATATGGGTTCGGAGCAGTGAGTCAAAAATCAGTGGTTCCACCTATTTTCTGAATCCAATCTATTGTATGACCACATATATGGAATGATTGTATTTCTTAATCTCAGAACCATTATAGTTTGTCTCAGGAAAGTCAAATGGGACCGCGAAAGACATTAAGTACGCATATTTGCGGTACTTTCAATATATAAATTGAAATTTTAAGCAAAAAGCCAGATTCACTTGAGCCGAACGTGCGCCGCAACGACTACTACAATATTGCTCAAAATTGGATGAAATCTTATTGTTATTCATAACAAATCATTTTTAATAGTGGTTCATGACTCAAAGATCAGATTCGAGCGTAAATTGATTAATAATTTTGCGTATGGCGTGCGTGTACTAATTTTATGAATTTCGTCTATTATCGCTGCAAATCTGAGAAATTTCAGAACAAATATGAAATGGTTGTATTTAGGAATCTCAGAACTAATATAGTTTGGCCCAGGAAAGTCACATGGGCATGCAGAAAACGTTTAGTACTCGTACGAACAAACCACGCTTCGTTCGAGGCGTACATGCACGTTTCTACGCCTCAGATGATCGTGTAGTGTTCACACTGCAACAAATGTGCGTACGACATTTTTGGCGTGAAATCATACATCCGAATGTGAGCGCTATATTGCCGAAGCGGTTCACGACAAATAGCGTACATATGTTCGGATGTATGATTTCACGCCAAAAAAGTCGTACGCACATTCGGTGCAGTGGAAACAGTACACGATCATCTGAGGCGTAGAAACGTGCATGTATGCCTCGAACGAAGCGTTCTTTGTTCGTACGAGTAGGCTTATTTGCGGTAATTTCGTTCAAAAATTGCATTTTTAGGGCAATAAACGTATATTCACTTGAAAGCATGGCCCGCCGAAACGGCTATACCAATATGGCTCAAAATTTAATCAGATCTAAGTCTAATAATTTCCAAAAAGTTGTGAAAATTTGAAATCGATCGGTGAAGTCGTTTTTGAGCTATCGTGGTAACCAAAAACGGAACAACGGACAATTGAAACTGGATCTCTGTTAACTGGGGAAATTATGTTTCACTTTTTTTTATTGAGGCAAAAAAAAATCCAACAAAATCTTGACTACACAATAAGTTTGGCCAACATGCAACTCAGTAGCAAAAATATATTGATAAAATAAACTGGAGCTGGTTATTGGCTCCGAAATATTACACATTTTTTTCAAAAAGTGGTTTTTTGAGAATTTCTATACACTTTAGGGATAGAATACGTTCCTATGCACTTTTCGGGGTAATTTTGCATTTTTTATCCGATTTTCAAGCTAATTCACGTTTTTTAATGTGAATTTTCATAACCGACGCACAAATGATACACGAACATTGGCGAAAATTTAAGAATTGTAGCCTGAGACCAAATTAATATTACATTTTTAACCGATTCTGTACCAATTCCGACAGTGCTATTCAGCCACTCGAACGGATTTGGTTTTACTATTTCGTTTTTGTTGAAAACTTGTACCTCATATTTTGATGTAAATACAAGAAAAAAATACAAATGATTCCATTGTCCACATGAATTATTGTAGTTTTGTTGTTGTTGTCTTTTTCATATTTTCTCTAGCTTATATTCCATCTTAAAAAAAAGGGAAATGGAATCGGTTTCATTTGACCGGTTTATCACTCATCCTCCCAAATCAGTTTGCATTTTCGATCTACTCATCAGACAATACGATTTACTTATTTCAAATTCCATTGGATTATGGTTTTTTTTGTTCAAGTTAAGGCGATAATATTTGACTCGTGAAAATTGTTATCCATGTTGAATTGGTCATTTCTAACCCAATGATAAACGAGAAAACCATTTTAATCGTTGCCCAATAATCAAAGTACAATAGAGCTTTTATGGTTTTAACCTAAGGACAAGAATAAAAACCCATTAAAATGAACTTAAAAGAATCCATTATAAACACATTATATACTCAATGATTATGTTTGTATCCTGTAGTTTCATGAACAAAAAACAAAATTCATCTATTTCTGGCCATGTAATGCTCGCATGTGAGATATTGACTATTTACAAATATTTTTCGTTTTAAATGATTAAATGTAAAAGACGATCTCCTACAATGGAAAATCATGTTTCACGCTTAACCGAAATCCACATCAATACTTTCGAAACTCAAAGGATTATTTTTGTTTACCCAACACGTGCTGAGATTTGTAATTTGTAATACCAAATAAATATAAACATTCTTAATACAAAATCACAAATTTTTCCAAAAATATTTGGCCTGCACATGTTCTAATACAAATCGTATTTAATATAAAGCCAATTGTGTTAAGGTTTTCTTTTCCCTGTTATATCATTTGCATGGACTATTGCATCGAAGAATTTATGTCGCAAAGGTGTGAATGTTGCATTTGAATTACCATTTGAACATAGCTTTGCAGGACATTGCAGTGCATAAAAAACTATCAACATTTTGCCGTAGCATCTCGAAAACTTCAGAAACGTTGTATTTTTCGCTCTATTTTTCGGAAATACCGCGAAAAAAACTGCATAACGGGGTTTTGGATATTTTAATTATGAAGATACACATTTAATTTCCGTTTTCTGTAATAATAAGTGTATTCGCTGTAATTGTAGTAAAAAACCCCCGTAATGCAGACTTTTTAGCGGTGGTTTGGAAACTTAATGCCAAAAACACAACTGCCTTTGAAAATGTCAAAATTTGGAAAAAATTTACGCACGGTAATTAAAATGCAAAAAAAAAATATTTTCTGTGCCAACGACACGTTTTTTCATGCATACATGGCATTTTTTTTTGCAGGATCCTAATTTGAAGATTTCATTCGCTGATTATGTCAATGGATTGCAGCTATGGCATGGCCTTATTCCGTTTATACTGAATAGTTTTTGATAAAAACAACTATCAACTGAGATGTTAGAACATCAACTAGAAAAAAGTATATAAAAAACTTTTCATTTCGACAAAAAATTTAATTTTTAAAAAATTGTTATCTATCAAAAGATTATTGATTTCGTGAGTTCGCAGTGAAAACAAATTAAGCTAATCACATAAAATCTTTAACGATAGAAAAAAAGATTGCCATGAAAGACTACGGAGCAGAAAATTGTTTTTTGAAATAACGGAAAAAAGTCGACAATCAACTTTTTGAGTGCAAAAATTGTGTTGGAAAGTTGTTAGAAACAAACGAACTTGTTCTTGTGGCCGTAGCAATCATCAGATATTAGAGTTCAAAAATAATCTCTTGAAAACAAATTGAAAAACGAAATGTTCAAAACCAGCGTCGAATTATTAAGGCAAATAAATAAATACTCAATTTCGTGTGGTTTGTAAAAAAAATAACAAAAACCAACAGAATCACAGAGACAAGCAAATTTTTCACTTGCTTAAGCCGTTTTCATAGTTAGATGAATCTTTTCTGAAATGATGCCGACATTATTTTTGTAATGTCGAAACGCAACCCGTGAAAACCATACAAAAGAGATGAAGATACACGGGAAGGAACAAAACAAAACAAAAAACCTTTAACCATCAACAGTTTCAGTGAAAATAAATATACGTAAAATATTTTGAGACCGAAATGAAGAAGAGCACATATACAAAATCAAAGAGCAAGAATCAAGCCAAACCAAGTCAAACCAAGGCAAGCCAAAGAAAAGTATTTATAATGGCCGATCATATTAATTTGTTATCTTCACTCAAATTCTCTGTTTTTTTTCTCGCGCGCGCGTTTTGACTCACATATGTGCTCATCACAGTCATTCTCTCCCGTTTCATTATTGCTGTTAATGGTCTATTCCCGAGCTGAAGTAAATACAGATATTGAGGATTGTTCGACGTCCGACTGTTTTTTCTTCTAATAATGAAGACTTGCAGCTTTTGATTTCTTTCATTTCCCCTCCTTTAGCCACGTTGCTTTGTGCATTAGCTTTTATAATATTAATAAAAAATACACACACACACACACACACACACACACACACACACACACACACACACACACACACACACACACACACACAGTGAAAAAAGAAACCATACAATTCGAATATATTGTTTCGTTCGGTTCGTTTATTTGGGCGCTTTAAGCGTGTTTTTGTCTTCAGCTTAATAAGCATTGCAGAACAATATATGGGCAGCAATCAGAATGGAGCGCACACAGTGTGTGTATTAACTTGTCTATAGCACATTCGAAAAACTTTTTCGATGTTGCTCTTTTTTTTCGTCTCGTACAAACAGCTCATACGAATATGCAGATATGTTTTCAAAATGGGAATGGCATAATATTTGTTAGTCTTCGGCGTGCAGCTCAGTGGAATGCTCTTCGTTTTTCGTTATTCTGCTTTCATTTTATTCGTGGCGTATTAATTTATACACCATCAATGACGTATTTATATAATGAAAATCTAAAATGGAACCAACGTCGCTAACGTTGAGATCTATTCAGTTTGACTATGATTTTTTTTGCTATTTTTTGTAAATGCTTTTATTTGCTTTATCACTTTTTATTGCGTTTTAGTCGTTTCTTAATTTAGACAAATCCCATCTTCTTTTATATACTTGAATTCATTTCGACGGTGTGTGTGTGTTTTCCATTTTATAATTAATTCGTATCTAGGGGATGATTGCAGATTATCAGGCAAAAACATGCATCAATATTTCCTAATATTCCAATTTATTTATAGAAATGTACACAAATTCACAATATTCACGCACGGCAGTGAATTGGGAATATTACTACATACAGTCAAACCTCCCGTTAGTGGAATCGCAACGGTCAGAATTTTTTTTCCATTATCTCGAGGTTTCCACTATTGGGAGCTTCCATTAATTAGAGGTAAAATGAATCAATTCAACAACTATATTTACGATTTTCCATTATTTGGAGGTTTTTATTTATTTATTTCTTGTTTAAGTGAATTTATCGATATTTCATTCAATTTTTAGCGTGAAAAAAATCTTCAAAGTGAAATTAAATTTGGAAATGAAACGAAGAATTAAATGTGAATCAAACAACTCATTGTTTAATGTTTATTAAAATAATCCTCAATCGACTGGGATGCGGCTTATTGATTTCAAATTCACACTCAGAATGAATACATTTGACATAATTTCTGATTTTGTTTGTTGCTGAGATTTTGCGAGTTAAAAAAAAAACACCATTTTAGTCTTCCATTATTACTTCTACAAACTTATATTGACAAAATGTGAGAATCGACATGAAGGCATCGACACTTTGTATTTTTATATTGCAGCTTATTTTACAAAATGCAGCGAAAATACACATTAAATTATCACGATGATATAACCTACTCAAGCTAATGATTTTTTTTGGACATCAATAAAATTTAAAAAATTCTAGCTAATTCTTTCAATTTTTCGACTTTTGGTTCTAGAAATTTTGAAACACTTGGTTTATCTTGATATAGATCTCTATGGTCTATTGGGTTTAAAGCTGAATCAAAATTTAACCAAAAAAACAAACCCAACTTTATATTTCAATTGAAATCATGGCTTCAAATTACACATATCAAAGGTGAATATGTGTGTGTGTGTGTGCGTGTGTTTTATTTTAAACGTATACATTTCCGTATTCGAAAAGAATGTTTCCATTTCTCGATTAGATTTATTATTCATTATGTTCTATTGCGTAAATCAATTCAATTCAATTCAATTCAATTCAATTAACCATATTCATCCCTATTGCATCTGCGACGCTAACACACAAATCAGCTTAGGGTATCATAAAAAAATAAACAACATATCTCTTTGTATTTCGTATGTAAACAATTATTATGCCTTCAAGCATCATGTTATCGTATTAGTGAGCTATATACACATGCGATGAATGTATCAAAGAATACATAAAGGTATAACGATTGTGATACTGCATATTGTTGACTACATTACTAATGCGCACCCTAATTTTGATTTGTAATGGTGTCCAAAGTACCGACATTTCCCTGCTCCTTTCCACACACACACACACTCGAGCCATTTTGAATATTATATTTTCTCTGTTGGCATATTTTGTGGCCAAATTTCGGTGCGGTGCCTGTACGTATACACTTAATCAGCAGACAATTGATTAAATTTGTGTCGTTCCCTTGTGGTGAATGGTTGTTATTTCATGGTTCGCGCCATACGAACCTTAAAAATGTATAAATATAGAAAAGCGAAGCGCTACATATTCCAAGTTGATACTGAAAATTTCGTAAGAAAAATCCCAACATAATGAACATCAGCCAATAAAATACGGCGACAAAGCAATATAATGTGAATATTATTCGTGCGCATTAGCATCATTTGCTATCAATTTCGTATAAAAACAACTTAGTAATATTAATGCAACATAATGTATGAATAGAGGGAAACAGCAATAATGTGATGTGCAAAGCGCACATTAGAGCAAAAAAGACGAAGAAGAGAGAAAAAAAACACACACACACACATCCAACAATAGTCGTTCACACCAAATGTGACAAAGTGGCAAAATTAATATCAACAGTGAAGAGAAGAGCACTACATCAAGTGGATAATTTGATATCTGATTAAGCAACATTTACGCATCCAACCAAACATATGAAATGGTTTTTGTGGTGCATGCTGTGTGGTTTTGTCTATATTCAGGCCGATCTCTAAGTAGCCGAAGTTTAGCGAAAAATTGAGGGGGAGTTTTTATATTGTTGTTTTTACGATTGATGATTGTGGGAAATGTTGCCTGATTTGTTATCTAAATCCCGTTAAAGTGTTTTCATTTTGGATTTTGCGTTGGAATCGAATGATTTAACCATCTACCCTAAGTTAATTCATCCACATTGAGCAGTAAACTTATAATTACGCTTACAGCTTTTGGTGCATGAAATTTGATCAACACGGATTCGTTCGGTCGCCAGTTTTTTTTCGGTATGGTGGATATTGTGCCATTGAACGAGGGTAAGTTTTTATTCGTTTAGAGTAAATGCAACAGACTGAACAGCAATTCAGACATGTAGTGCCTATGTACAAATACATGTATGCCCTCACCGAACATCACACTGAGTGTTGAGGCATTCATAGACTAAGAGTGGTAGAGTGTCAGAAAAACACGAAGGCGGGAACTGAATAAATATTAGATAACAACATATATAAATGATTTTCCACTCGAAACTCATAACCAAAATTACAATCTATTCTCATTTTTCGGCAATATTTTCCGTTGCTATTGCTCCACTCCGCATTCTGTGTTTGCTAAAAAGACAAAATATCGTGGGCTATCTTGCATCACATCAAATTTACTGTAACGATGCGTAAACTTTGTACCCAGAATTCTTGCTCTAATCTCACCGCAGGTATGTTATTGTAGCTATATAACAACAAAATAAAAATAAACAACCTGACGTTGAACTTGGAAGATGTCGCTGACACTTGCAAAGCATTTTAAGACTATGCGCTCACTGAACAAATAGCTATCATCAGATGTTCCTTATCGAAAAAATACAGAGCGTGCCCAAACAAAAACTGCCGCAAAAACTGTCTCAGTTAAAAACAGGTACCTTTAAATTTCGTTTGAAATATATTCATTGTTGTTTTTCATAATTTTCATGGGAAACCAAATCGGCGAAATTTTTTGTAAAAACTAGTGAAATCAGCAATAGTTATACTTTATTAAAACAATGAACGACGTCAAAATTGAACATTTTACTTTGAGTGCAGATGATTCGAATATATTTTTCAATTTGGATCATGTTTCATGTCGATTGTTCGTGATTGGGCTCCGATATGACGATAATAAATTATAAGATTCATAAAAGTGTCTATTTTATAAGTGAGTCTACGTATGAGAACAAATCGAAATTTATTATAGTTTCCAGGTTTCTCTCTGTTTTTCGTCTTAGTGTTTTTTTTCCTTTCATATAGCATGGATGATTGCTACAACAGCCAATACTAGGTGGCCAGGCAAAACAAATACCACAAATAATTTGAGCAGCATGTTCACAACACTCTCGGTTTTATCATCTGTCTGCGTAATAATGTACATTTGGGATGTTCCAAATGTGTTCAAGCAATGAAACAATAAAAACTCGAAACACCAATAAGCGGCATCAACATGAAAATCGTATCATCGCATCCCTAAAATGAAAATAAAAAGTGAATGTTGTTTGATTCAATCCTATTGTTACCACTCGTTCATCGTGCGGCATCTTTTGGTTATTATTCTCGATATTATTATATATAAAGCGACCGAAACGAAGAAGGAAGACACATCGGATGGGAGGGTTGGATGATGCACAACATAATGTGAAACTCATAAATACATATCTACCTTTTGTGAACGTTATTTCATTCAACATCTGTCAGCACACACATATTGCCGCTAACGTACTGAAACACACAAACACACACACACAACTTTCTTGGTTATATACATCGAATGAAACGGAATATTTAATGTTACATATCATCGTTCAAATGGCCTTAATCGTTTAACATTCCTAATGGTGAATATGGTATTTTATAATGTGTTGTAGCACCAATGCAGATCGAACATAATACAAATTACCCATCAGATTCAATATATTCCCAATTCTATTAATGATAATTACATATTTTCATGAGATATTATGTTGGCAGCTCAAAAATACTAGATCGTAATTTCTATTCTAATATTTTGTAGCGAACTTCTCTGGCGAACTGTCAGCTCAATATAATTCCTTCAAATGTATTTTTTGGCCTCAAAACTATTGAAATTTTTCTTCGGTGACGTCCTCGATTTTTCTTGCAAATGTCCTCGATTTTTCGGCCACTTTTGACACCCCCCCCCCCCCCAAAAAGGAATCCTGGTTACATCCAAGGTTACATCATAATGTTCAATACATAGCTTATATCAAAATCTATATCGACACAAGTTAAGCGATTGCCTTATTTTAAATACTTTATCAACTTTAGAAAGTCATTATTAGTCTATTCTCAAACATTTAAACTTGCTTCATGTGCACTTGAAGTCATTGGAGCGCTATGAACATAAAAATGAACGAACTCAAAATACGAATGAAAACGAAATCAATGTCGTACTAAATAAATCATATCATTAATATTTACTTATTGATTTCATTAAATGAAATATGTATAACCAAATGTGTTAAAATCGTTCCATCGCATCACTTTATTCAGAGCAAGACAACACATCACATGCGGGCACTTTTAAACTATATCTTCTTTCTCCAATATCAATGTACTGTACATCATTTTCTGTTGAAGTATCAATTGTTTATCAATGATAAATTAAATTATGTTCCCGCAAGTATTCAATATACACACACTATATACAAGCACACATATTGATTCAACATTGTCTGTAATCGTTATTTGTTCAAATATTATGAATCATAAATATAGAACCCCAAATATATGACGAGTTGCAGCCATTTTAAAATGTCAATCTCATAAATTATAGCTATTTTGTTTGTTTCATATTATTCTACTCGAATTCTTAAATGATAACTACCAATTGGAAATCAACAATTACAATGAAAATAAATTTGTTTTAAATGCCACGCTCACACTTTGTGTTTTGTTCATGTTAGATTGAGAGTGGGTTGAGTGAGGAAGATAGAGGCAAATGGTGCGTTTTAAGTGTTCATGTTTTTTTTTGTTCTGATTACGATTGCCATTGAACATTTCAAAAATTAATATTAATTTTTTTGAGTTTAGACGCTGAAGTAACTATGATTGATAGTTGAGTTGAGGATGAAATAAATATCAAATTGAATAATTTCAAGAAGAAACAAAGAGTTGTCCAAATTCAAAGGGATCAAGCTTATTAATAAGTTTTTTTGCATTTTTATACCCTCAAAATTGATGGACGTCGAGCCTGAAATGATCAATTACAATATTTTTCTATATTTTTCCACGTAACATATTAAAATTTTCATATCGCAATTTAACGAACGAATTTCCAGAGAAAAACTTTTTATATGAGTCATTCGGCGAACCAATGCCAAAAGAGAGAGAGAGAGAGAGAGATTGAGAGAGAGAGAGTCGATGTTTGGATGCGCCGGAGAGGTAATATTGAGTCACATCCAATCTCTCGTTTGATTTCGCACCAACAATAACTCACAACGCATCGCTGTCAACTCAGTCATGATTTTGATGATGGAATGATAACATTCCGAAATGCATTCAAAGGGTGCATTCTCTGATTCTATTTCAGTTTAATTTGTTTCAAATAAGTTGTGTTTTTCCAATGGAACAATTTCACATAAGTCATTTACCGAAAAAATTTCCTGAGAGCCTAAGATTGGCGAATGCTGAATGAATTTCGGCGGAATACTTGATGTACGCCCTCAAAAAGTGTTGTTACTTTTAGTTTTTTTTCCAAACAAATGGTCTAAGCAAAACATTGACGTATTTTCGTACTAAATTAGTTTATCATTCTTACAGCCACGGTCTTGTTCAATATGTATTTGGCACATTTTGCTTTTTCCTTCAATTCAAAAACATAATAAGTATTAATTTTCCGAAGATGCTTTCAATTTCACAAAAGAGATTAATATAACAAAAATAGTATTTCGGTTTTTCTGAATTGGTGCTAGACGTTTCATAGTTATGAAGTAGTGAAATGTTCATTCTTTTGTGAGCAACGCATGAGCCATTATTTTGTCCGGCCCTAACTTGAATTAGAGATCTTTTTTATTTTTGGCTAGTTTTGGCTTAATTCACATCAACTTTTGACATACCTTTTGTCAATTATGATTGCCAGCTGCAATCGTCAACTAGCTGAGCTAATTAATAGCTATTGCATTCGACTGGTTCTGTCTACATTGGTTGTTATATCTAAAGGTAGATCACGTATATACGAAACAATTCTTTACAAGCAACAAATTGAAAAGAAAAAACCACTTGACAAGGGGTACATGATGGGGGATTCGATTGAATGTTGCAATTTTGCGAGTTTTCGTGAGCATCACGAATACGTTCAAATTTCATCAATCCATAGTTGCAACGATAATTATTTGTTTTTCTCTTTTGCTTCTCAAAGTGTCGCCATTAGATGATTTATAAAATGGGAATTTTATGCTGAATTTCCGGAGGATAATAAAAATTAACTGAATTAATAAAATTTTAATGAATACAGACAACATCGAGCCAGAGCATTTACCAGTATTATGATTGAGCAGCAAATGGCACACGAAAAATAAGAATACCAGAAAATGCAATGACAAACAACGATGGTTTCATTAAAATTACATTTGAAAATGAATGTGTTCGTAATTATGTTTTTCAATAATCCTCAATTCTATTCGCCCATCAACATAGATATAAAATGGATAGAGTTTGTTCACCGCACAACATTTTCTGTTCAAAATGTTCACATTAAAAACTTCCATATGCATGTTTATATGCATACGAAATTGTTAGCAGTACTTAGTACTTATTACTGAATACGGTTACCTAAATGGTTACAGTTGAAGCTATTGTCCTGATTCGAATTTTGTAGTCTTTTTATTCCATCGCTGTACTCAATGATGAATGAGTAAAACTTTCCGAGTTCGAATTCTTTGAGCTGGAAATAAAAATACATTGATATTTTTTGACTATGCTCAAATTGGGTGAAAATTTGTCAAAAAGGTGCGTTTGATAAATTCAGATCAATTGAATGTTATACATCATCATTTTTCATCAACTGATGCTCCGATGTCCCGATGGTTCGATGGTCCAAACACAAAAATTCAATTTATAAATTGTTCGTGTAATGAAAACCGATAAAATGACGTATTAGATAGATAAAATAGTAAAATGGTCAGAAAAAAAGACAGAAAGAATGGCTAAACAACAAAAGCAAAACACACCAAAAACGTCAAAACATTTATTGTGTCTTGTGAGTAGTTATCGATATATGCCTGCTTTGTCGGTGCTCATTTCAAAGATTAAAACCGTTTTTACGTGTTTCTTTCTTATACAATTCGAACTGTAGCAGCAAACAACAACAACAAAAAAGAGAAGGGACTTCACGCTAATCTTTTGAAGTTTGTATACGACCGAACAGCTATTTATCCCATGGAAAGAACAATACACTAGGTGCGATAACAAAGCGATACAAATGTGTCACAGATAAATTGAACATTCACCAAAAAACGGATGGTTTATGAACGATTTTTTTCCCAAACTCACAATAAACTACTACTTTTTATTTGGTTTGTTGTGTGATTAGGGTGTAGCGTACTCGAAAATCGATCTATTTGAAATTTGGGTAGTGTGCTTCTGGTGAAGTTTGGAAAAACAAACACTTTTTGTTCTGGATTTTTTTTGATCTTTCAAAAAAGTTGAGACCCCGAGTATTTGATGTTTCAGGTTTTTGTATGGAAGACATCGAAGATATCCTAAAAATAAGATTCCACCACTTACCATGCATTCCAGAAGTTAGTCACTCAAAAGAGAATAAATTATTCGACGGAAAATGACTCAAAATATTATTCTTGTTAAAAATATCGAAGAAAAATAATCAAAATTGTCAATTTGAACATTTTGCCAACGGACATATCATGGCTAAATGCCGGACAGTTTGGATGTTTTATACTAAAAATAACATCTACTCATCAATAAAACTAGTTTACATATATAAGATCTGTAAACAAAATCTACGATTTTATTGACATTTTTGATGATTTTCCTTCAATTTTTCAGCAAAAAATATTTTTATAGCGACTAACCTAGTAGAGGAACGCAAGGTAAGTGGTGACAAAAGGATATCTTCGATGACAACCACTTGTGGCACAATAAAATGCCATTTCTGGCACAATGTGAGAATGGTTGCGTTGCCCAGCTGTCACTATTTCGCTACTGTGTCTTCGATTTCTTCCATACAAAACCCTGAAACTTCAAACGCTCGGGGGTACAACTGTTGTAAAAAAAACCAACAACAAAAAATGTTCGTTTTTCCAAACTCTACCAAACTCACACTACCCAAATTTAAAATTGATTGATTTTTGTGTACGCTACACCCTATATATATGTGTGTGTGTGTTTTCTTATTTTCAATAATATTTATAGTAGTTTGAATTTTCAGTCTCTTAAAAAATCAAGGGTTTTAATTTTATTCCACCATTTTCTTTCATTCGTTGTTGCGGCATCATAAACATCTAATCTCGTCTGAAATATGGTATTCCTCTGTTCACAAAGATGAAAATCAAGTAAAACATTGCCCATAAACTGGAATACAAAATATTTGAAAATTAGTCTGAATGGCCGGGCCAAGAAAGAATACGCTTTAAGAAGATACATGTTTTTTTCGTCGAGTCTATTTAAGTTGAATTGTTTAACAAATCGATTAATGGTAATATGGCTTTTTATGGTCTAATGAAGAATATAAAAAAACACTTCGATCAAATTATCATTAAAACGCAGAAGATGATGACGGGCAAAGATATGAAACGGAGTTAGAAAGTGTAAGAAGTCTCACAGAAGAGTATTTTGATGACAAAATGAACATCAATTTAAAAAAAACCACAGCATTCAAAACGATTACAATGACAGGCAGTGTAGCCTTTTTCACTTGTGTACTGTTGTCCAGCTGTGATATGGTACTGGAATTGTTTCGACTTTGTATCGATTATTCCCTTTCGGTATTTTTTGTGTCGCTGTGATGCCTTTTGGTTTCTTTAATCTTATTTAGTGGGTTTTAAGGACTTTAATCGAAAACAGGAGAGAACAAGATACTATCAAATATTCACAAAAAAAAACAATCAAACCTATGTCAGTGTGCGCTCCTATTGACGCATTCACGCATTGAAGATACTATTTAGATTTGTAAACTGTAGGCTTACAATAATCATTAGCTATTTTATCACACCGGGTAGCATTTGGAATGATTCGTTTGCTGTGCCGAAACAACTTTGGTGGTCTACAAACAAACAAACAAATGTCTTTTATTTGCTTCACTAAATGTTTACTCACGTGCTCGCTAGTGCTTGGCAACCTTTACCTTCTTCGATATATCACATTGAACACTGTTCAGTGAACAGCGCCGGAAACGTTACACTATTTCACTAATATTTAGTACTGTCTGATGTCTGATATTGCTTGACATCTGCGGTAATCCGCTGATCAGTGGCCTGTAGATGACTCACAATCAGGTAAAGGGGAGCGGGTGTGGTATATTGCAAGTTTGTGTAATTTTACCATACTATCGCAAAAACAGGTCTTGTAAAATTTGACTTACAGCTGGAAACTGAATTTCAATGCAGCAAATAATTTGAACATTAATTGTAACGTATTTCTCAAGTAGTAAAATTATGGAAATGAATTTCATATAGCGAACCAATGAGAGCCATTGTAATGCACATTTTTTAATGTCGATCGTTGCAGTGTTGCCGCATAGTCAAATATTCAGTTGTGATACATTAATGGAATTATCAATGTAACTTTGGTTTTGTGGTCAGTGAATTTTGCTTATTTCGCATCAGTTTGATCTGTAACTCACTGAACATGGTAGCATTGTTACTAATAACAGTTATCTTGGCAAAAACAATACTTTTCCTATCGATATTCCTATCGATCAATGAATTAATTGTTCGAAGGTAAAAAAACAAATTTCAAGTTACTGCAGAAATGTCAAAATTTCAAATGTAGTTCAATTTATTTAACGATTAGTTTTGTGACAAAACCTCTATTCCCATAATCAGACCACATGAATGGATGCGTGAAACTCAATGAAGTGTGTCTAGGACCCTAAATCTCTCAACATTTTCACTCTCTTTTCTTTTTTTTTTTTAAATACAATGCACAATGTACATATATAAATTCATTTATTCACAAGCGTACCTAAAATACGTGAGAAAACCACTCATGTTCAGATCATCAACAAATGTAGACAATAAAACAATCAAAGAATCATAACATAACGAAACGAAACAAAACAAAACCAAACAACGCTTGTGGTATGCAGATAAAATGATAGCCTAGATTTAAAATTAAGCACGCAAAACCGATTAAGAGTTGGTTTTTTTAAAGCGCAGAAACAGAGAAACGAATTGACAGTAATATTTACTCTGCATCGCATATATATTCAAGATGTAAACATTTGGAAAAACTATCACACACATAAAATAAAAACGTAGTAAAACTTACTCCAGTTGGAGTAAATTTATTTAAAATATATGAGAGTTTACTCCGAAATTCGGAAGCTTGGAGTAAATTTACTAATATTTACTCCGAAATCTACGGTATTGGAGTAAACTCCCATACATTTTAAATAAATTTACTCCAACTGGAGTAAGTTTTACTTCGTTTTTATTTTGTCTGCAGTCAATGGGCATTGAAATCATCCTTTTTATCCACTTATAATGTTGTTTTGTGATATTTGTATTTGTGTTGCTGATTTTGGGTTTATATACACATAAAATCAACATCATAAAATGTTACGAATGTTAAAAATGTTAACCCCTTAATTTCGAGCACGGTTCGGTTTGTATGGTCTTAAAATGGCTTGATATTACTATACGAATAAAAACAATTGTTAGTTTTTTCCCATTTCTGTTGGGCCGATTTGACAATAGTCAAAGATTACCAAAACGATGAGAC
Organism: Aphidoletes aphidimyza; assembly: GCA_030463065.1. Lineage (NCBI taxonomy): Eukaryota > Metazoa > Arthropoda > Insecta > Diptera > Cecidomyiidae > Aphidoletes > Aphidoletes aphidimyza. The sequence continues at coordinate 346,846 of CM059998.1, forward strand.
AAGCAGAGAGAATATTTTTAATGTGGCTGAAAACATTGGATAGGTTTATTTGTGATTTGGTCTATTTGTTGTGTTTTTTGTCGAACCACATAAAAATCCACTACGACAAAGAGTTTCCTAACAAATTCATCGATAAAAATTGAATCACAAAACACAAAACTAAATTATGATTTAAATAATTTTACTTCATTTTATTATGACGCCGTAAAACAGTAGATATATTTAGGTATTTCTATATTATATACTTTGCTGTATCAGTCAAATTTTATATAATTTTTTTCACATCACACTAGAAGAAACTCACATCAGTGGATGGTTTATTCATAAATGCGTGGCGCAAATTTGGCTCAAATCTAGAACATATACACATATTTCCAATATAGACTGGCAACACTTGGTCTATAAATGTTTTGAATGAGGTAGGGCAATTTTCTCTCAAAATTTCAACGTTCCTATTTCACGCACATTCATTAAAATGTTGTTAACATTATGAACAGTACAATTTGTACAGTATACTGTACACAATTTGAAATAGTAAATATAATATATATTCATTTAAATATTATCCTGCATCAAATCGTGTTAATAGAATGGAATTCGAATTCAATTTTAATCAAAAACCAGACCAAATAAGTATATAATATTTAAATGTTTTAATGTAAAGGCGTTCGTGGTTTTAATATGATTACGAGATGTGACTCAGACTGCGTCGTTGTCTTCGTCATCGTCGTCGGATGTACGTTAGCACGATAATTCTTGAACAGAGTGTCAAATCCCGAAGTGATCAAAGCAAATTTGTTCAGTTTAGTCACCGGATTTTTCCTATTTCATTTGATTAGCCGTTTCGGTCCAAAAAGTCGCTCTGACCTTGATTCAAAAGCACATGCGTTAGAAATTGATGAAATCGTATTACATTTCAAGCAAAAACCGATTTTCATATATTAGACTCTCCTGGCCTTATTTTTCTATGAAAATGTATGCAATTTATGTCGTAGAAAAGATACTTAATGCACTAAAGTTCACATACCGCGCCCAAAAACACAGCAATTTGCATGAAAAAATACAATTTTCCTCGTTTTCAAAGCAAAACCAATACATTGTCTCTTGAATAGGCGATGAATTTATTCAATCAAGAGTAAAATCAAATTGCATATCAATGCGGAAAAGTCAGGATCACGAATGTAATTCAATTGATTTGACATATAATTGCGTTTCTTATGTGTATATAATTTTACAAATAAAATTTCATCGCGAAAATTTTTAACTATTCAATACAAAATCAGTCGTAATCACTAATTGAACGGAGCAATATCAACAAATGTCAATGTTCACATAAACATTGTGCTGTTCCTCCAAAATGTTGTAAAAAAAATCTTTCGCATGGAGATTTGAGATAAAAGATCCACAAAGGAATACAAAGATGAGGCGTTCAAAATGGGTTTGCGGCATTTTTACAATTATTAAAGTAACAACAAACACTGCAGGAGATTTCAAAATCAATATTTTATCACAGATTTTATGTCACAACAACTTTTGGATAATAAGCCCACCAACAAATGAATCAATGACAAAGGCAATGATACCGCTTATATTTGTGTCTATTGTGTTCATTCGACAATACAATTTTTGCTTCTATTTTATTCGATGCTCCGGTTCATCTTTCTGTTTTGAATCACTTCAGTCAAAAAAAGAAGAAGACACCGAACACATAAAAACAAGCTTACCACCAGTTTGTGAATAAAAGAAAATTAGTCTAACAATAGATAGAATATTGACCGATAAAGCAAGCGCGGTAAAACGAGAAAAAAAAGAAGAAATGCGAAAATCTTCAGCATTAATCTAAACCATAAGCAATGGGACGTCTCAAATTGTTGTTATTATTTAGCGTACAATCTTACGGCAGTTAATAGATGCTTGTGCCATTTTTGTGTCTAATTTTGTTAACTTTTTTCCCTCTATCAATTGTAGAATAGAAACTACTAAAAAGATAAGACCAGGCCACCCATAAAGAATTTCTTCCCCTTTTTCGGCTCGAACTGTTTGATGATATCCGTTTCATCATGTTATTTTATATTGGATTGTACTTTCGTGAAAACGTCTGTTGCAAGTCACAACCAAATACAATAAATAGCAACAAATGTGACCAAAAAAAACACACCAAGAAAAGTAACCGATTCATTTGACATTGTATAATTTACTTCTCTCTCAATTCTATTTATAATGTTTTTTTTTTGTGTTTTTGTCAGTGCTGCCGACAAACGAAACAATATAATTGTTGGTGTCGTTTTGCAGTCAAAATGTTTTGACTTTTCTCGTCGCCGTTTTACTTTTTGTATCTCTTCTGTTGTACATTTTTTGTTTTGTTTTGCGCCTTACCTTGTTGTTCTGTTGCGTCAATTGTATTGCATTTGCAACAAAGTGTATTATTTAACAATGTGTGCGATACCAAAACATAAACATCAATTGTGGCCGATTCCTTTGAAGATGTAAAATGTATCTGATACATGAAAAAAACATTGATTCAAACATAATACATGACAAAAAAAATAAGAATTAAACCATTTCCGAATTTATTGGCTTAAATTTTAAATTCGATGGTGCTGTCAACGGACGCGTTCTTTAATCACGTGATTAACACTTTCAATATAAAAGAAATGTCAACATGCACGTTTTGTGTAATATCGAATAGAATTTACGTCACACAAGCCCAGGAGGTCGATAACATTTCTACCCCCTGACCTTCCCTGACCTTCCCTGACCTCTCCCCAAATGATGTATCCCCACCCTGAACATTTCTCCGGGTCCAATTTGAGAGTTTTGGAGTACCGTTAAATCCGTTTTGTTTTAGGAAACACTGTCGATTGAAATCATTGACTCACCCCCTGCTTACCTCAACCCCATATGCTGTGTTCCAATTTCTCACACCCTGAAATTGGTTCAAGCCCTGATTTCAGGCCTATGGAGTAGACGCTTCCCAAACCCCCTCCCAACCCAGGCTCATTTGACGATCACTATCTTTTGGGATTATTGGTTCACCTCTTGCCCAGGCACTGGGTTTACAATATATATAATAATAGTTCGTATCTACTGAATCGTATATACTGAAACGTATTTAGAGATGTTTCGGGTCCGTATAACTTGAAAATACTCCTTTTCACAGAGAACCACTGCTAAAACCAGTGCTTCAAAATTATACGGACCCGAAACATCTCTAAATACGTTTCAGTATATACGATTCAGTAGATACGAACTATTATTATATATATTGTAAACCCAGTGCCTGCTCTTGCCCCCTCACCCCCATATGCTGTGTTCCTATTCGAACTCCTTGTAATATTTTTTACCTCCTGGGTAAAAGACGGGCGATGCACCGAGGAGACTACGCGCCGTAATTACGCTATGCAAATCACATGGTGTAGCCTACAACACGCCCTAACATGGCCGCTGCACCGCTTGTGGCAAAAGTGCTTTACCCCCGGATAAAACCGAAAAAAACTCCTCCCTACCCCTCATGGGCGTAGCCAGGCAGCTGCCCCCCATTGGCTACGCCCATGCTACCCCCTGTCGCCCTTGTATGATTTACGTAACAAAAAATCAATCTAGTTTGCCCATAATTTACTCAATTTGTATACGAGATAATTTATAATACATCAATTCATTGACAGCACCAGTTTCTCGAGATTTGATTTGTAAAAAAAACAGGGATGCCTTGTCGACGTGCCAGTGTTTAATTCCATACCTTGGCTATGATTTATACATAATAACTGAAACAATCAATCGATCGAAAAAACATGTTAAATTAAAAAAAATGTTATCTATCATCGGTCAAGTTTATTCCGTCGTTTTTCAAAATGTCTGTAATAAATGATACTATTTGACTTTCAGATAAATGATTATTTTCGACAATTGTAAATCTTTTTAAAGAGTGAACACAGATAGCACAGATGGAACAGGTAACACTAATATATTTAATTACACCTTTAAATTTCTTTTTCTTTATTTTTTAACGATCGTTAAATTGAATAACAAGTTTCAAATGAATTTTGCAAAACACCAAGACGACGAAAAATAATGATAAAAAACTGGCTATTGCAAAATAAAAGGCAAGAAGTTAAAATGAAACAATAACAGATACTAATTTCCGTAATTATTACAATAGACTACATCACAAATGTGGAAGTTTGCATAATAAATTATTAAACAAAACTAAACAAAACAAAAATTTGTTTCTTTGTTAGTGAGTATGTGTGTGTGTAATTGTATTGTATTCTCTTCAACTAAAATAGAAACGGAAAGAAAATTCCGTTTTTTGTGTTATTCACATTTTAGGCTGCATAATTCAAATGCAACTAGTACTGCCAAATATGAAACTCACCAAGCAATAAAAAAGTATGCACAATGCACACCATAACGTAAAAATTTAACTTAAAGAAATGATCATTAATTGCAGAAGCTGAAATATTTGTGAGCCTGTATATTCATTGGAATATCATATTTGGATAGAGTACCAATCTAGGTACGAATCCTCTGATCAAAAGTGATATTTTAAATGTATACATTCACCGGGTGTTTCGAATTCCAAATTTCGATAATGATTGGGTCAAATGATAAAATAGACGAAACTACAGAGGATTAATTTAGTAAATCGAATACCGTTGTTGTATTGTCAACTATAGTCATTTTCTCTCGTATACACTAAATGAAACTGTCAAATTCCAAGTCCTTGGGCTATCTTTTATACGAAACGTCTACGATGATAACCCGATTAAATCATTTTCAAGTTCCACTATACAAATAATATATCATATCAATTTGAACCTATAGACCGCCCAATACGCGCGCGACACCCTGCATCATAAAAACAAACAACTGTATAAAAGATACAGTGCAAAATGTTAAGATGTTCTGCGCTTGGTGTTGTTTTTTATTATAGCGATAATATGCATAGCGTTTGCAACACAACAGCCCAAAAATGTATTCATAGTCAATCATTCTGAGTGCACGAGCACATTCATAAATACCATATTTAGCGGTAATAATGTTTTCTGAAGAAATTACAAGAAATAATATGTTAAAAAGAACACGTCCGAACAAAACAATGATTTCGGAATAGCGGCAGCGTGGAACGAGAGTATTTACACGGTATTCCTGTCCTGCTTCCGCTTCTTTATCTGACATGGCGCGCTATGCATTCTCTGTTTAGATTGAGAAAAGAAGATGCAAAAATGAAGATGAAAAAATATATATACACGAACAATACAGAGAAAAATTACAACAAAGGCAGCAAGTACTGTGTGTTGGGAGAGTGGAAGATGGGGAGGGGGGCATAGAAGATGGATAGAGAGTGAGAGAGTGAGAGAGTGAATTGAACAATGACAATAACAATAGCAATAACAATAACAGCTACAAAAAGCCGATAATTGCGGCACGAAATAGACGAATAAAACAGAGAGATAAAGAGAAGAGACGCGAAGAAAAAAATGGACGCGTTAGCATTTATGAAGTGAACACATAATAATTTTTGCAAATTTTCATGATTACTTATAGTTAATTGCTATCGCAAATACAATATCATTTACAATTATTTTATAATTACTAAAGACTTTATTTTCAGTTATTTTTCTTTCACCATCCATGTTATTACCACATTTATAGGGCATATTATAGATGAATAACGAACGAACAAACACAAAAAATTAGCTCTATGAATGAATTCCAAATAATAATAATCAATCTAATAGAGGCAAACGCAAGCTAAGTGACTCTAACGAGATGAGAAATATAAAAAGGTATTTCACGAATTTGTTTTTTTTCTCTTTCTCTATGCTTGGATAAAATACACAAGAACGAACAACCACAATTATTTCCAAAAGAGAAATGCAATAAATTGATAGAAAAACTACACTGAACAAACTACATGAACACACAAAAAAACGACAAGCACAATGACAAGCACACACCATAATCACAACAAACTAAAAACAAGACTTGTTAACATTATTATAAAAAAATGAAACTAAACAGAAAATTTTTATTTATAAAAGCAACAATTACAAACATGATAAAACTTACAATATCTTTAATATAAAAGTAGCATATCAAGTGCACTACACTTTTCGTTAAACCACGTTATAGTCTTCAGTCTTCGAAAGAAATAAGCAATGAAGTTAGAATATTTAAAAAAAAACTTTTTTTTGTTGATGAGCCAATTTTCCCCATAAATTATTTATCGTTTTTAATAAGTTTATTCCATAAAATCCAAAAGTTATCAGGCTATTTTAATATAAATGACTTTACTATCGGTATTTAAATGGGATATTTAAAGAATGTTCTTTGAACAGTCGTGATTTGGTAATCGTGAATTTATATATATATATATATATATGATTGAAACGAATGAAAAAAAACAAAACAAATCCCATAAAATTAACTCTGTTTAAATTTTCGGATAATTTCTCACCCAACTAAAAAGCGCTCTGCTTTGTGTATACGTTAAATAGGAATGAAAATCACGCGACAGGTTGGAATACACCATAATTGTTTAAACATTTTATTAAATGTTAATGCGCCAACACGGCCAGAATGGCCAAAGTGTAATTCGCCAGGACGAATGTGTCCATTGCGCGCGTTCATATCGAAAATGGAAATTATGAATAATTTTTCATTAAAAATGGCAAATAAGCTTGGCGCGGACAATCCGTATATGATTCGTAATTATCGATAGTGGAAAATATGCGCAAAACAATGCGATGTAGAGAGCGTATTGTTCCAGTGGAACACAGCCGTACGGCCATATCATAGGCCCAATAACTCAGTCCCATTTTAGTCATATGGCAAATAAATTGAACTGTTTTTTTTCTTTCGTCTTCTTCTTTTGCATTCAAAGTGCTTTATTTGGGTACGACATATTCGTTTCACCATTTTCACCTGTCATCTTTTAATGTCAATTTAAATTTTCGTTTATGTTTTCATTTATATTATATAGATTGCCTTACAAATTGCGACGATTTTTTGCGTTGTTTCATTTCTTGTCATCAATGATTCCGCAATTGAATTGATTAATTTTCATTTGAAAACACAGAGAAAATGAGTAATTTGTGTCTGAGATTGAATTGACAAACAATTGTGTATGCCTTTAATGTATATAATTGTTTTTATGGTCGCAAAAAGAAATTATTTGTTTACATATTGTTTACAGATGGAAAATGTGAATTGTTTTTTGGGTGAATACAACTTTTGATCGAGATGAGAGAAATGATATAGAATCGAATTGGTTGGCATTCAAATGAGTCAGTAACAACAACAAAAAACGGAGTCAAACCTTTGCAGCAAATTGTTTCTATTTCTTTATTGAATTTATAGTCGAATCAAAGTACCAAATAAGATATATATGCCTTCTGTGATGTATTCAAATGTCGACAATCGATTAATGGGTTTCTTTTTTTTCCAGTGATCTTTCTAAGATTAACCAGACTAATAAATGGTAAGCATTATGTTCCACGTTGTTTTTTCGTTGTGTATAGGCAGAAACTAATTTTCAAGCGATTCTAAATTTTTTGTGTTTTTTTTCCTGTAATTTGGAGGCTCCCACCCAATCAAGATACGAAAAAAAGTCTATCGAAGAAGGTGGAGAGAAAAAAGAAATAAAGAGCGGAAATAATGACTTTCTATCCTTTTTCTTTTGCCGATGAAAGGTCTGGAATGAGTTTTTTTTATTATTCTAAATACAATGCCGATTGGCCCATCAATGTATTATTCGGTCTCGTATTCTTTCTTTTTTTCCTCCATGTTACTTTTTGGTTATCACATACCGGCACCTACAAACATACCACATTGTATGTTATTTGACCATCGTAGTCTATCGATTAAATGAAAAAAAGAAGAACAGATTGAATGAGGTCCCAAAACTCGCCGTGAACAACAAATTCAAATATGAGTTCAAGACTATCGACTATTCACTACTGAGATTTTAAATAACACACACAAATAGTATACTACATTTCTAGTATACTAACATTTTCAACTAGCGCTATTCAAAGTTAAATTGAGATATGTATTTTTTCATAGATTTTTAAAGAAATTTCGAATGGCGGAATATACTTCAATCCAAATACCGAAAAAAAGAGTTGTCTCTTGATTCGAGAGTCTTGAATCTATCCTGCAAGCATTTGTATATCCCAATAGCGAAGCCAGTGTGGTGGAAAACGTCACATTATAGGACATGAAAATAGAAAAATAAATACAGAGCTTTCGCTTTCTTAGTTCTTTGCGATAATGGAAAAACATGTTGGTCACTAAGATTCTGCCATTTGGTGGTTTTGAGGTTTCACTGTATTTAATATATGTATGGATTCTAGTTGGCGGTTCAAAACGTATATTTGCAACAATGCGTTTTAAGTTAAAACTTTTAACCTACGTTTTAACGAATTGAATTATGAATTGGGGACCATTTTTACATGAACTGCATTGCACCTCTTTAGCATGAAAACTATAGGTCAAGATTTTCTGTGCTGTACAAAAACAATTGTATTTTTTAATGTGCACCTAGAATATTACCCCTCATTTTGTTTTTTTTCTTGATTCCCATGCGCTCACATGTTTAAAAAAATGAAATTAGTGAGAATAATTCATTGACAATTATCTCACTCTTTGTAGTGTAGTAATATTGAATATAATAATGTGAAAATAAAATCGGATAATGACGCCTATTCATTAGTTTGGTCAAAGTGGGAAATTACTGAAATTTAGATTAATTATTATATATGTTTTGGTTGTTGTTTTTTTGTTTCATGTTATTCCATTTTTATAAATCAACAATGATTGAATAATTTCTTATCATCTAATGATATTCGCATATGATTAGAAGGCAACCCATAAATTAATTTATGAAGCGAAAATGATACAATTGAAACATGGGTAAATGTGCTTGGCACCCAGTTTGTTCAGGCAACAACAACAACGACAACAAAATCAATTCATTTATAACTGGTGCGTTTCAACAAGCGTTTTTTTGTTGGTTCATTTCTGTTTTCTTCTTTGTTGTTGTCCGTTTTGTGTGTGAAATCTTCCAGCAATGTAAAGCACGTTCCTAAAAAGGCCATTGCCGTAAAGTTGGCAAAAATCAAAAACAGAAAGAGATCTTTTTTAAGAGATTATGTACGTTTTTATTTCACTCTGGAAGCAGAAAATATGCAGAAAATACGAAATGAAGTAATATTACTATCAAATGCTACAATATTAAAGATTTTGATACGAAGGCAGAGAGCAGATGATACATTCATCTCTACAGATTCCACCATCATCAAAACATCATAAAATAACAACAACAACCGAGTGACTGCGGTTGCAGAAGAAGAACCAAAAGAGAAAATGAACAAAATCCATATTCCGACCAATGCGTGTGCATGTTTAAGCAATAGGGCTATATACCTGCGGCAATATTCCCGAGTGTTGTTTGTTGAATGGTGTGTATACACAAACGTTAGGCTCGAGCATATGCTATTTTCGAAATATACATTTACTCTGTATGAGCCGCACATATATAACATATGGTGACCGCCCCTTTTCATAAAGTATTACAACTATCTATCTCTCTTTAACTAATGCTTTACATCCATCAGATTAGAGTTCCCGCTTTTATTTTGGTTTTGTTTTGTTTTGTTTTTTTTTTTTTCATTTGAGTTTCGGAGCTGTGTTTGGTTCGTTGATAGACCGGTGTAGAAATAGAAAAAACAGAGGTCTATCTTTGCGATAAACTCTTAATTAATCAATTTATGAAGACAATATTTTGATTGCTATGTTCACAGTGATATTTATATATGTTTTATGTAGTAGTGTAAGAATACATAGTGTTTGGATTCAAACGAGTTTTGATACCAAGCATTTGTGTTTAAATTTGAAGTATAGCTAAACCATTTTGAATGCTGTTTTACAAACAATTGTTTTCTTTTCTTTGTTTGAACAACAGCAGTTTTCTTTTCTGCGTGAACCTACGATTATGTTGTTTAATTTTAAAAAATGCATTGATTCGCTGATCTGACAATATTTGTTTTTCAATAGCAAATATATTTTTGTGTGTATCATTTGGAACAGTCAAACATTTGAGGAGAATTTTCAAAATTGAGCTTAAAAATTATCAATTTATTTGATAAAGCATTTGGAATAAGAGGAATTGATAAATTTGTTATAATAATCAAGTAAATGGAAGTATGATGGCTTCGAATTTTTTATTTAAAAAAAAACTGGAATGGAATGAATATGACATACGCTCCACCAGAAAACGAAATGTATATTTTTCGATGCTAGCTATTTGTTGTTGTCTGATGTGTTTGTTCGAGCTCATCTCAAGTCGTTTTATTTGTGTTCGAATCGCATCTGTCTTATTTGTTCGGCTTTAGCATACAAATATTATTTTCATTCTTTGGTTTTTGGTTTTAAAATGGTATTACATGAGAAACCTGTCTGCTATAGCGTTGATCAAAGTCAGACATAATTAGAAAGATTTATTGTTTTTCTTTTATTTATAACATCGGCACCGGAATGTTTTTTTTTGGAAGGGGGGGGGGGAAGGAATGCAGTTCGAGTAGATAGTGCGTTAAGACAGGTAAAGCCTTCTCCGTATTTAATCACTTTCGAAAGATATTTAGAATGAAATTAAGTCGCCATCTTAATATTGGTGCGGTTGCTCATCTTTTTTGTTGGCGTTTTGTGAGCTCATCACCGATTGTATTAACGAAAAAAAAAAAAATTATTTCATTTCGTTGTTTCGCTTCTTAAAAACGTGAAAAATTAACTGGCAAAACTGGTTATAAATTCGTAAAGCATTTACGATTAAAATCGCCGCCTTATCTACGTGCACTGGGATGAAATGTACCACAAAAGCTAACGAAAAGGTCTGGCAAAATGAAATGAATACAACAACAGAAAACACAAACATCGCGCATATAAAGTAATAAAACTTTACATGGAGCTGTGTCGGCTGGAACTGATTTTTCGCGCATCCGTTGGTCGCTGAATAGCTGTTTGCGCTTTTTTTTACTGTCTGAACCTTTCTTTTTCTTAAATTAATATATCATGAGAGACAATTCAATCATTCAAAAAAAACGGAACGATTGAAAACATTGTGCCGATTTGTTGTTGGCCGATTTTCATATTGTACATTATACGCTATTGCACTGCTATCGCTGTTTATCTTCTACTCGTTTCAGCTGTCGTATTGGGATTGTTACTCATTATAAGCAAAAAAACAACACAAACACATACACTTAAATATGAATATACTTCATGAATATATAAAACGATCGGAATCAAAATCACATGCAATCAAAGGTGTTAGCACGATGATTATTCATTATGATTTTTACATTAGACTGGTTCCCGGCAACACAATAGCTACAGACCGAATGAAAGCAATAAATGCTTCCACATTAAGTTCAGAATAATTTCATACGAAATGGAATGGTATTTTTTTTGTTCTTCTCGAATTTATTCTTCACAATTATGAGTCACTGTTGTTGTTTTTTATGACAATTTTAAAACGTATTGGAACAATTTGGAATCAAACAACTTCAAATGTAGTGCATTCAGAGCATTTATTTGTGAAGAATAAATTGTGTCATTGCTTGGGCGCTATCCGATGAGCTCCAGAATAAAGGAAAGATTAAATACCCAATGATAATATGTCGTGAGATGGCGGAGTGATTGTTGTACACACACACACACACACACACACAAAAGCTATCGATTTTCTTTAATCATTTTAATTATATATTTACACGTATACCCGAAATTGAAATTAAAAACTCTTTTATAGCTTTGTATATTAGGCATGGCTTAATTGGATATATCGAGCGAACCACCGCGCGCATATTTGATTGCTGTTACTGTTGTTATAGCTTCTTTGTTAATTGCTCAACTGGTAATGTTTGAAACACAAATGACAAACGGAAGCAACTACGAAAAAGAAAAAAAAACAACAATAACACATACCGCTCCTCACTGTTCAAGCGTATACATAAAATTTAATTTATTTCGTGCATGAAATTGGTAGAAATTGTAGCGGCACACGTAATTTCGGAAAAAAAATAATAAGTAAAAATGCGTAGGCATTTATTAATTTAATTGAATTATCGAAGACGGATTCGAGCATGGTCTTAATGAGCTAAGCTTAGAAGTTAACTTGCTTTCAGAACGGTATTACCATTGCTCGTTGGCTTATAATGTGACGATCCCATAACAAACGTGTACATGCATTTTACGTAGCAATCAGCGAAAACCGTGTATGAAGCAATTGGTAGCGAAGGCACTGAAAAGAATTCGAAGAAAATACAAGTACACACAATTGTTAACGCATTTCTAATGCGAAACAGATTTTCTACATTGCCTTGAGTTCGAAGAGAAGATTTGATTTAAATTTAATAATTGAAAAATCAGAGGCAAAGGGATACCGTTTGTTTCGTTCTGAAAAATAGTTGCAACAAAATACATTCGGTGAAAACATACAATCAACACACGCCTGCACGCCATGTTATTAATTAATCTGTATTGATATATGCATAGAAAGCAATGTCGAAGTGATCAGCCAACAAATTTTGTATGTTAAGGAAGAAATTAGATTGAGCCCTCTAGATATTCATTCTGCAATGTTAAAACATCGTGAGGACACAAGTGTACCACATGCTGCTTCTTATTTTTCGAAACTGCTCCATACATTTTGTACCGAATGCCGGCGCCATATTGAAAATTGTCAATAAGAAACTATAGTGAACATTTAGTTCATTAGTTGTGGCGCTGTCTGTCACTGACTATCTATCATCACTGTATATTTGTATGGGAATGTCCTAACGATGTGTTAAAATTGGTCAGCTAATTCAAGATTGTGGTCAACTAGGGTCTTCTCAATCAATCGCATGTAATGCGACAAAACAAACATACAAAAATATGTCAGCATCATCACCGGGAAGTGACCTTCAGAGACGTTTTTTTTACCTATGCGGTGCACATTTACGGGGATTAAAAAAATCATTTGTTAGCCTCAAAATTATCAAATTCAACACTTTAAAACAATGGATTTGATTATTCTCTGATTTTTCTTTTAAAAAACTTCTTTGAGTAAACTATTACGAATTTTCACACCAGGACTAACCAAGAACCACCATTTTTGGCTCTGTTAAAAATATATGCATGAGAGGGTTAACTGATTAGGTGTACGAATTGATAATTACGGTGATGAGACCAAATTGCATATCTTTCAAACGGTGTCAATCGGAAATTTTCGGAAAGAATCTCAACGAGATTGGTTTCAACGCAAGAATATTCAAATATATCAAATTGTTCTATCTGATGGATTCAATTGACAAACAATTTTTGAGGTGTATTTTTTATAGTTAGAACTTTATCGAATATCACATTGAATATCATTGATAGTGGAGAATAAGTCAAGTAAAAATGGATCCGTAAGATTCTATTATTGATAGGCCTTCCCAATGGTGCTTAACATTCTTATCTCAGTAATTTAAACGATGTGGTAGTCTCCCAAGACCACACCATCTCGTACGCCATGTTAAAATTAAACATTTTGTTTGTATTTTTGCATGTTATCTCTACACAGTTCGCCACCAGTGTGGAAGCAAAAGCGAAGTCGATTGCTCTCTTACACAAGTAAATAACATAGCGATATAGATGGCGTGAATTATATTTTCAAATAATTTATTCGAACCGTTAGGCGACATTGGGCCTTCCTGTATGCAGTTTTCAGTCATTGTTTTATTTCCCATGTTTTAACTGGACATATATACCAGTATAGAGTAGCTTTTAAGGCGCAAATATATAATCTGTCAAACTACACGATACTTTGCCCTATTTTACAAACGATAAATTCGTGAGATTTTTTCGAAAACTCTCAACTTCGAGAAAATCTCACTCACTCGTTTCACAAAACCATCTCTACTGTCATTGGATGACACATTCATCTTCGATTTCTTTATGTGTATCTGTCAAACAATTGTGAATTTCTTAAATTGTCTTTGTAGAGTGACTCTACTAGAGTCTTATTGTTTTGAATCAAATCTTTTGATTTGTGTGTCATAAACAAATTTAACATCATTTAAACAAATTTGAAGATATTTTCAAATGCTTATCGATCGTGTTTTTAAAAAATGTTTGATTTTTTTAATTAAACAATTTCACGAACGAAAATTTTACAAATAAAAACATAAGTTGAAGAAATATATATTTGAATTCATATTGGAAAATAATAAATGTAAATGAAAACAACGCCATTATTAATATGAGCTGTCAAAAACTAAGATCTTCTCATAAATTTCGAGATAGTTATCTTGCGAACTCGAAAATGCATGAGATTTCCTCGTGCTTTCGTAAAAATCTCCAAATTCTCAGCAGATTATCGTTTGTGAAATAGGGCCTTGGTATAACCAATACATAGGTTACTCCAATGCGGTGCAAATGTCAAACTTACATTAATGTAAGTTTGCATGTAAATTTACATGCATACCGATTTTGCACTGAAAGTAAGTTCTACATTTGCACCACATTGGGATAACTCAATACATTCTTATACCATAGTGGAGTGACCAAAAAATTATACATGTATGGAGTAATGTGCTTCACATTTATTCTCAGATTTGCTTGTGTGCATATATTCGAATTCTTAATTTGCTGACATCTTTGGGTGTTCACAGTCTATTTATTTCAGTCTATATATTTAATTTGTTTGAAAACTAAAAAATGAATTTAAAAAAAATTGCAGAAAACTAAACTTTATAAAAATTAAAATTGATTTGGGTTAATTTTGGTGCTGAATATTTCCGTGTTCAACAAGGATAAATTAAAAAAAAAATGGAACCAAAAAACAATGAAACTCTACAAAAACACAGAACATAAAGCACTACATAAAAACTTCCTTTAGCCATTTAAAATTTTAAAAAAATATCTTGCCTCCAGCTTTTATCTCATTGAATGCATTACATTTTTTGTTGAGTGAGGATAAGAAAACAAAAATATACAAACAATTGAATGCAACAAAGAAAGTAAGTAAGCAAGTAATAAAATGAGAAAAACGGGAAAGGATAGAGGGAGAGTGAGAGATTTAAAGAATTAACTCAAGCACTTGTTAGTATTCCCTTTCGTTCAGTCCTACAGCCTAATCCTACGCGCAATTCAATTGCATGTGGTATTTAAGTCCAAACATTGATAATGTAATAAAGAATAAATGGATAATTTCATCCCAGACAAAATGCAACAACAAAAACTACTATTGAAATTATCACATCACGTATGATGATTAAAGTTCGGCTCCCTTAAATTTGCGGACATGGGATCTAAGGGCTCGGAACTTCGAAATATAGCGTATAAACTGTAATATATTTCATATTGAAAAAAAATCCATATACAGCGAATAAAGTGCATATAAAATATGATTTTGTATAGTTCCGAGTCCCTAGCATAGAATCCAATGAGCTTACGATGAAAATTAAATCAAACACGAAACACCAAGCAGTCCAAATAAATTGCCCAAATCTCAAAAGCGTGGCTTAATTTAGAATATTGTTTGAGCCATTTGCTGGTCAGTCGAACAAGAAAAGAAATAACTCCATTTTAGTGCAGAGCAAAAAATTTAACAAAAACCATAGCTGTGACAAACTGTCAACAAGCTTATATATATTGATGAGATTGGCCAGAGGGAAAGTGAGCAAAAAGCCATCAAATTTTAAATAAGTATAAGCATATGTTATAACGTTTTATTGTTGCTTGTGAACAATTCGATAAAAATGAATCAAGATAAGTAGAGATTCAAACTTTATTGAATGCAGCACAAGATCACGAAATCAAAAGGAAATGCACATTCTTTTTACTTTTCTGAAGCTTTGCTGAGCAAAAACAACGTACACTCTTTTCGTCCTCTACAACATACATTTAATTATACACAAACACAAGTGACTCCGCACACATTGTTTGTATACACCGATTGCGTTTGTGTTCATAGACGAACGACAATATCCGATTCAGCCGAAAGTTGAGCCCTGAGTCTGCCAATTCAAAAAACGAATTGGGCTCCAAATGCTCAAAAACAGTTCATTTTATATCGACAATTCCATACCAAATTGATTCAAAGTTTCTTAGATGTGCACATCTAATTGACCATGGTCAATAAGTTTGAAAATTGTCCAAATTAACCAAAAATATAATGGTAAATAACATGATATACCAATAGAAAGAATATCACGGAGGACAGTGCCGGAAACACAAAGAAGAATTTGAGTGACTATACTCTTTAGGTTATAGTAATTGGCACGGTTACTCTGTTTTCTATTTCGTTTACTCCGATGTCAGTGCAGTGATACACATTACTCACACATTTGCAAAGCCTGATCTGAGTTGCACGCTCAGTGAATGTTGTTGGATGCTAAGAACTTAAGTAAGGTTGAGAAGTTAAAGACAAACAAAGGACAAATGTGTTTCATTTTGGAAAAGAATCCCTTACAAAATGGAATAATTTGACGCCAGTCTGGAAACCCCTAGCTTATCAAAACGACGATAAAATTATTTACAAATGCAATCAAAATCACACTTTCCTTCGATCCAATGCGCATTTGAAATTATTCAATAATTGTATCCACAAAACTCTACTCTTTAAAACCATGCTCAAATTGTGTTATTAGAATTCCAATCAATTTTTTTTTGCGTTCCGAGCGTTTACGAGTGATTCTTTAATTTTGTCTATAGACTGCAATAACACGTGACATAAATTAAGTTTTAATAATGAATATCCTTTTTTTTTATATTCCTACGTAAAATATTAGTTTTTAAATTGTATTTAATTTGCTAACCTGAAATTGAAGCATTTTTGGAACTACTACACCAGTCACAATACATATAAATAAGTTCACCTAGATGAATGATTATAAAACTATGATTTTTTTTAAGTGCTTCTCGATATATGTTTCATTGAATTTGGTATGGAATCGTCTATATGTTGCACACACATGCTCACAACATTGAACTATAACTGTGTGCGTCAAATCAATCTCCACCTATATTTAGTGCGCAGTCATGTTAACAACGTTCCAAGAGCTCGATATCTCTCTCCAACCTTTTATTGGTATTATGGTTTTGTTTTCTCACCGCAACCATTCTTCTTTCGATAGTTATACGCTGAGCACAGGAAAAGAGGGCGTTTCCAAGAACAACGAACTGTACACATACATACACGTTTCACACAACACACGTTTCACATACAGTTGAAATACAACAAAACGAAGATTGCATTTAATAGAGACACAACAAATTTAGTCGTTGAATATGAGTTCTTACTCAACTGTCTGTCAGATTACAGGTGACATTTGACTGTGTCGCGTCATACTTCTCGAGACGTAAAGAAAAGCATCGTGTTTTTTTCACATTCGATCTTCAAGTGTTGCGTGCCCAGTGAGAGTTCAATAAATTCTAGTGTTTAAAAATTATTCGTTTCATATGAAATATTTTTTATGTGCTGAGCTCATGTTCAGATAAGTTTATGTGTCAGTTTGTAATCAGTTCATTTTTTGAAAAAAAGGGGAAAAAATATATTTAAAAAAAAATAAAAATAAAATAAATAGATATAGTTTAACCATCGAATAAAAGATGTCAATGGCGCCGCCGGTAACGTCGACAACAGTTACAATAATAACAGAGCCAAATCTATCTGTTTCTGCGACAACACAGTGCAGCACTTCACCACCGTTGATCAATTCGCAAATCAAACAAGAAAAACGCGATGATAGTGCAAAAATTGAAAAATTATCGCCCAGACAACAAACTCCGAATACACCAATTTCATTCTCAATCACAAACATTCTGAGCAATAATTTTGGTCATACAAAATTGTCGACGAACAACAATCAAATTATTTTAAATAATAACGAAGTGATAAGTGAAAAGAGAAATAGTGCTCTATTTCGACCGTACGATGATGATTGTAGCGAGAATGGTGCTACCTCACCAAAGCAACAAAAAATGAACAGGAGGCAGCAATCAGATGACGAAGATTCAAATGGTGATTTGATGTTTTTTTTGTTGTTGTTGTTGATTCATTTTTAGTTTGAGTTCGAGGAAATAAGCCGCCTCTAATTTTGTGGCTTGAATGAAAAGATTGCAAGTTTTAAATACCCTGATTTCAAAGATTCAAAAACGAATTTGAAACAAACTGAGAGAGTTGTGATTTGTGAAAAAAAATATTTTAGATTGAGAAAAATTTCATCTAGACATAAACAAAGCTATCTCTCACCATTTTCCTGCAATTTATCAAAACAGCAATAGATTCTGTTGCCGGTATCTTAGTAATTCTTCTACGTTCTTCTTTTGAGATGAAGAAAAATTAAGGCTGTCAACTATGAAATATTGTAGTGTATTCAACACATGAATTGTGTGGCTAAAAAATTACTTTTCAATGCGTGTTTCGATTCGTTCATTTTTGTATTGTTTCCAAGTTAAGTGGTCGATATGATCTAAGTAATAATATATTATTTCTTTTTGGTTTCCAAACAAAAAACAAAGATAATGACGATGATGAAGAGGAGATTGATGTGACCGATGAGCGAGCGAAATTTCATCAAAATGTGGTCATCGATTTTAGTAATGCTCTTCCAAACAGTGATGTTCAACGTCTTGCACAAAATATTTTATCACCACAACAACATGCTCATCACAATCACTTACAGCATCAACAGCTATTGAGCCATTATCAAGCGGCTGTAGTTGCTGCACAGCATTCCCTTCATCGTGCTGGATCTCACAATTTTATTGATGGAAACACACTCGATGCGCATCATCGATCATCCATTTATTCGGATTTCTATAATCAACAACAACATACACAAACTTTGGCCAAAAATCTCCACCAACAATATTATCAGACAAGACTGTTAACGGATAGTGTACTATCGAAGTATCCACCATTAGGAAATTTATGTAAAACGGTATCACAAATTGGTCAAAGTTCCAATGTACCAATATCGTTGAATGGTGTCAAATTAGCATCGCCCGTACGCTCTGAGCATTCACCCAACAAAAAATCGCTTAAACGGCCGTCATTGCAATTAGACACAACACCCGGTTCGTTGCCTGGTGATTCACAATCAGCAACCGTTTCAACATCATCATCTGTATCAAATGAGACAACATCGGCAACAACAAAGGACCATCAATCGAATAGTATGGACTCAGGCATGGAATCATCGGAAGATACAAAATCCGAAACAGGAAGCACAAAAGATGAAAATGGATCTCAATTATGGCCAGCATGGATTTATTGTACGCGATACAGTGATAGACCTAGTTCAGGTAAGGACTTTTATTTTTTGTCAACTGTTTATTTATTTCTACTGTTTTTTTATGCATTTAGATGAGTAGCAATTAAAACAAACAAAACATTTCCGAAAAGTGCAATAAATGTCAGTGTTAAATCGCTACTTGATTCAATTTTTGGAAAAGGAAAACTATTTTGGCATTGAACGGCATTGGACCGGATTCAAAATATGTACAGGTGCGAATGTGTGTGCGTGTGTGTGTGTGTCAATATTAGTAAACAGATTGGTGGTAATGTGAAAATGAACATTTTTTTTAATAGCGCCAATGAAAAAGTTTGGGTTTTGAGTTCAACTCGCGCTGTTTTCTTATGGCGATTTCATTGTCCTTGTCCTCTAAGATTCTGCCCAAAACAACACCCAGATTATGAACAAAACATGATAACAATTGTTATGCACAATAGAATGCCGTAATGCCGATATGCTGAAATATAGAAACTATTGAAATATGTCATGCTGTTACTGCTTCGCTCAGTATGCAGCCAAATGCAGTTGTGTGGACGCATATGCTAGGCAATACACAAGCCTAACAACCAGTTCAATATGTTCCTGCACTGTTAATGAAAAGACCATAGAAAATCTAGTGAGAAACATGTCCTTCAACATTTATCTATATGTTTACTGGTTGACTATTCACGTACGTGTGATTTTCTACTCACTTTCATTTAAAGAGTTCAAGAAGAGCTCTTTAATTGCATTTACCTTCAAGTATAAATTTGTATGGTGCTTCAATGCTCATATCACAATAATTCACAATTTGTTTGTTGTTGTTCTGAACTCGTATTGCATTCAATCGAATTGTATTTTCATTTGCAATTATTTTTCATAGGTTCTGTTAAATGAAGTAAAAACCAGTTTTATATTTTCATATGCAGGCAATGCTGCCTTGTATCTCTAAAGTACTACAAACAGTTCACTTGTGCTTCTTTGTTGATTTGTCCAATCACCTCAAATTTATTAGATTGATTTGAAAATACCGTATAAATTATATCGTTTTTCAGATTTGCACTGTTTCAGTGTCTTTTTGAATCATCTTACAAACCGAAACAATCAACCAACATAGTAAAAATGCTTTTATATCTGTTTTTGTTATAATTTGACATGTTGAATTAGTTTAGGCACGATTCACCGACTATAAATTCGCAACTTCATCTTGTGATATAAAATCCATGATATCGTTTTTGTACATTGAGTGATTCGATTGTAGTCGAATTTGTTTTGTATTTTCCATCGTTTGAAATAAAATTTAGTTTTGGCCAAAACGAAAATATTCATCTGGTTGATTTTGGTTAAAAAAATGGTTCTAGATTCAAGTACATGTCAGGTTAGAAGTTAGTCATTTTTTTTCTAGTCTTCTAGTCGTGTTTAATTTATGTCTGGTTCATTGATTTAGATACATGAAATATACTCCTCCTTGATTTTTCGATTGTATTTTGAATTTTTACAGATGTTAACAGAGCTTATGATTCTTCATTTTTTTAAAAATTGTAATATATTTTATCAATTAATAAGTCGATAAAATCGCGTCGAAAAGTTCAACAGTGAATTGAAACCTTTCCAGCATATAAAAAGAGTACATAACAACTTTTACACACTTGAAGAAATGCATAACGCCACATATTTTTTATGAACAGAATAACAATATTGACGACTTCACCACTATTAATATTCATTTCAAACACAATGGATATAAACGTGCATGAGCCTCGTTTAAGATCACAAATGTGTGTTAAATGTTAGTTCAATGACAAACGTTATCCAGATTAACAATATGATGATGTGTGCAATGGATATATGAGTGGTTTTTCTTTGTTTCCTTTCCTTGTCTATCAGCTCCATTTTTATTTAGCCACTTAGTCCAAATATAGAACTGATAGATCGGTATTTTGTTTTTTATAAATTGTAATGAAAACAAAACTTGGCGAGTGTGTAATTGTGTGTTGTTAGTTACCAATAAGTTCAAACTGCACTCTACACGGATAATTAAATAATTACATATATTGCTGGCTGGATATATAAATGGAAGTTGTTGAATGTTGATATAAATATCGATGCAGAATTGTGATTACAATTCTTTTTATAACTTGATTATTTTTAACGCTACGACTGAAATTATTGCTCAATGTTAACGTTGGCCGGTTGGGGCTTCGAACCCATGAGGACATTTCTTCTTTTTCTCAAACCCAAAAACCCTTTTTTGTTTTTGTTTTGGTTTCTTATCGAAAATAAAAAAAAAATCTGTGCAGATCAGCAATGGCACCGAAATTCGAATCTACCGTTAAAGCTATTGAAAAAAAACATATTTCAAAATTAAAAGTTCCAGTCAAATTTGATCGTGTTACATAGCATATTCAGAATAACTCTAAAAATAATTGGTCTTATTTGGTAAATGATTATTTCCAATTGTATCTGAAGTACAAAGAGAAGAGAATTGGTATCTGTTTGAATTGCATGCAGACATGTCAAATCTATTGAATTCTCTGTCGGAATAGATTTTTTTTTGTTCAGAAAGAACAATTTAATTTTGTTTTTCAATTTTTTTTTGTTGGTAATCGATTGAATTGTTTGGAATAAATAAGACTTTTGGCAACAAATTTAGTCTGAATAATTGGCGATGAAAGACTAGGGGAATATAAAGAGTTGAATGATTCGGTAGGTTTGTAATATTTCGTCAAATTTGTTGTATTTTGGACGAAATGAAACACACGAATACAACACGATTCTAAATCGACGAAAAACCAAATATTTATGTGTTTGGTGGTAATATTTCGTCATTAAGTTGAAAATAAAACTATGTTGACATCAGTATTGCTCTGAAATTCTCAGCAAGTTTTTGCAAGGTTTGCATAAAATGTTAGATTTTGATACTTTATTCTGCATTGTTTAGCATGAAACAAATTACGTTATTGTCCCGTAGATGGATATGTATTAGCAATAGTTGAAAATGAAATTTTCAAGTAATTTGTTTCTTATTATTAAGAATACCAACAAGCAATTTCAATCGTACTTGTACATTGTTCTTGTTGCACTATAATAACCATGAGCAAAATTTGAAACTAAATTATGTATTGGACACGAGCAAAAACAAAATGATCATATATGGTACATGATTTCATGACAGGTAGCAGTGACAATGTTTTTTTTCCTTACTTTCATTCCTTTGCAATCCCACAAATTGATAGATCATCAACTTAATTGTAATAGACGCGTTCAAGTTTTTTAATATGTTGATATTTTGTCGCTGTAATTTTGTCGTTTTGACTTGTAATTTTCCTGAATTAATTTATGGCATAGTTTATTTTTTTTCAGTTTTTGTTTGTTTGTTGTAAAATTGGTTTTCTTTTTCACAACAAAAACCTATCGCAAAAAAAAATTAAGAATACACACAACCGTTTTATCTTAATTTGGAACGTTGAAAACACGATACAACCTCAAACAATCCAATTTCACTGATGAAAATCCATGGTTAATTATAATTTACCAAAGAAATGTATTATCAAACGTCAATTTCGATTTTATACATCGATGTGGTGGCGATGTGCATGGTATGGTGTGCCAGGCCACACATGGTTATATGTATTGACGAATTGCAATCGAATTCAAATATTAAGGTGGTAAATTAAATAGTGGTCGATAAAGCAACGATAGTTGCTGCCTACCAAACATGGAATGTGATATATTGGTTGCTAACAAGAATGTGCATGGCGCGCTCAATTTCGGTTGTGCATGACCGGAAGAATATACAATTTGAATTATAAATGCTGTAGGGCTCTAATTTGATCGTTTCTCATTTCGGTTGTGTTCCGTCTATTTGCCTATTTGTCGCTATTCTATAGGTTGATTTTGTCTCCACTTTCATACAGGCCATTACAATTGGAACATTTATTTACTCGTTTGCTCGTTCGTTTATTCGATCGCTCACTCTCTCTCACACTCACTCTTCGGTCAATTCATTGGGAAAAGCAAATAATGAATTTTCGCTTCGTTTACATTATTAAACATTAACTATTTATTTACATACGTAAAGTCTTTCTAATTTTGTTTCATGTGTGGTAGAAAAAAAACAACAACTGTATATGTATATGTTTCGTTGATGTCAGAAGGGTGTCGCACATATTTGTGTCGCTACTATAATAACGATATGGCCGTTGAGCAATTTAAAAAAAAAAATTGAACGCACAATAATTTTCAAATTCAATCGCTTCAGAAAGTATCATTTTCTGGTACAATCTCAAAATAGCACACACACACACACACATGGCCAAAACGAAACCGATATCTTTATAGAACGATATACTCGCTACCCTTCATGATATTGCGGTATAAAGGACTGCAATTACTTCTACGATTTATTGTTGTTTGTTATACTCTGAATTTTTGGCCAATACTTCGTTGCGTTTGGCAAGTGGCGATAATGATTATTGCTGCAAAACAATTTCTCTTAAGTTTTTCAATGTGAGTATTTTTCCTATGCGGTTTAATATGGGCGATACCACGCGTCGAGAGCGCAGAAATCAACCGACTGGTAGCGCAACAATGTGCAACAAGATCATCCAACTCATATATGAACGACGACGGAAAAAATCCGACTTTATATACACACACTCACTCACACACCACATTTACATATTTGAAATTTTTAAGCGAATCCAATTTTTAGGGTATTCAATTTGACTGCATATTGTCTGCATATAGAGGCGGCAATCAGCCTTGATATGTTCGGAAAAGCGCTACTCTCTATATCAAATGTGATTGTGTTAAATGGTAACTGGTTCAAAATTCAAATATAGCGCCCTAATTGAAACTGTAACTAATATCCCAATATAAAGTTTCTGATAAATTGAAATGCTCATAAAATGTTCTACTGTCTACACTCTATTGCAACTCCGGTTGATGAGCATGAATTAAATATAAGTGGTGTGACACTGACAATTATTTACAAAGTGATTTTTAAATTAATCAGTCAAATCATTTTAATTAGAGGGGCCAGGGCGACCAAAATGTATGTTCGAAATAGTTTGAGCTAAATGTTATTTCATTTTGGTCATTATAAGAAAACGCAAACCACCTAGCTTCATATATACGGTCCCCCCGGCTCGTTTACTCAAGAAAAAATCCAAAATTATTTATTTCTCTATTCAATTTTCAATAAAAGGATGTCTTTTATTTTGGGGTGATTAAAGTTGACTCATTTCAACTCTAATTTCAAGATAAATGGACACAGTAGTTCGTTTTGAAAACAGCATTTTATTTACCATTAATTAAAACAAATTTTTTGTAAATTGGTTGTTGTTTTTTTTTGTTCGATTAAAATGATGAGTTGACGGCAAGTACTCGCCACATATACTATATGAATATTGTACATTATTGAGTCTATGATTTCTAAACTTAAGCTATGAGAGAGTTATAAGAACATTAACCACCCGTAAGAGTGTTTTTTTCCAAAAAAAGGACAAATCAAGTCCCTCAATCCTTGGATTATGGTTAAATTGAATAAATAATTCAGAGCGAAGTGTTAACATAATTTTCTTATTCCCGAATGAATTTGGTTCTTTCGTGGGAGAGTGTTTCACCACCATCATAGACTTTTAGGTGCTGTTAATGGTTCTTCAAAGCGACAAATATCCATTGGTTGCGGTTTTAAATATAATTTCATAATTTCAACGCACACGACGCGAGACAATGTTTGGTTAGAAAAACAAACACCATTCAAAGACCTCGGTATTTAACGCAATTATGTGCATTTAATACGTTAATAATGGACAATTTAGCAGTATGCCCAATTAAAATATATATAAAAAATCAACGCGTTTGTTCTAAGAACTCGGTTAAAGCAGAATCTTTCAACTGAATTGAAAACTGAAAAACTGTTAAATACGTCACCGCTGCACTGCATGATTACATTTCTGAATACTGGGAATTAAATGAATTTTGCGTGCCGATTCTTTGAAATTTTTGTCAGTTCCACTCAATTTATTCCCATGGCAACCATTGTGAATCACGAATATATAATTGTAACAGAGTTGCACCGAAAGTGTCGTCAAACAAACTAAATGAAGAACCTCGGTTAAAAAATGTTTTCTGATTATCCCAGATGGTTCTTATTAATAACAGTCATCATATATTCTCGATAGGCACAACACCAGCTATTACTTATTGACAAACAAGGCAAACAATGTGCGACACACAGAAGCACAGAAGCACACAGAAACAAAATGTAAACCGCAAAAATTGGTGCACTTTAAATACTTGGCTGTTTATGCCATCAATGATATTATTAGCATAAAAACGTATTGAATGAACGTCAACCGACATACAGCATACTTTTAAAACCGTTACGATGTTGGGCCTTTGACATTAGTAATCACAATAATTATTCGTCGTCGTTCTCATCATTCACTGGCATCATCAATAGCTACAGCAATACACATAAGAAGGATCTCACCTTGTCACTTTGTCTTTTATTCTATATTACTTTTTTTAGTGCAATCAAACAGGTGTGGCACATTATTATGTACGAACAGAGGCAACATAAAAAACAACACGTAAAAGCCAATTGAAAGCAAGTATGAATATTGTGACATACTTATTACAAGAACAAAAGACTTCTGAAGTGTAGCAACAAGAACAACAACAAAAAACCTGTATACGTGAAAATGAGATGAAATATAAAATTACCCATAATGAGACTTTTGTTGTTGTTGTTGATTATTGAAACTGATCTGATTTTTAGGAATGTCTCAAATATTTGCGCCCGAAAAAAAATCGTTTGTCCATCTTCTACTCTTCCAGAAATCAACCAACCAAAAATTGTGTATAAATGTATGCCGAAACATTCTTGTCCTTATTAGAAACCTAGATATCCTAAACATTACCTACCTAATTATACTCATGCAGTAATTACACTGGGAAAAGGCAAAACACGCAACATTTCGTACTCACACGCCACATGCACATTCCCGTTCATATGGTTTTGCGTATGCTTATGCTTATGCCTTTGCATATAAGTGCCTTTTTATAGTCATCTTCACATACTTTGCTGGTGCGCACACCGCACATACATTACACTGATACAATGTACAATGTGCCCAAGTATCTAACGAAACATTTCTGAGCGCAAGAAATAAATATTAGCATTCGTCAAAAGTTTGTTATACGGTTGATTTTGGGCACCAACGCATTCCAAAAACAACAACAACTGAAATACAATGAATACAATTTCTACGCAACGCATATGTTACACGGCAGCGATAATAATTGCAATTGTATTGGGATATTTTTTTTCGTGACGCTTATACAAATAAATGTTCAACAAGCCAAAAAACTAACAAAATTGTGTATATGTTCAATTGCATTTATTGTATCTTCTCTTCTCGTTTATTAACTCTTTTTGTTTGGTTTCTAGTGTCAGTTAAACTGCTTTTCGGAGTGTTATTAATTCGAGCCACACAGTGAAATTCAGCCAAAAACCTTTTTTAAATACCTTCATTGCAAAACCCAAAACGCAAATGTTTTCGTTTGCGGTCATTTCCTAGTTATTTTCTGTCTCCTTTCCATCCGAAAAATTTGCGTTTTAGCTTTAGTAGGGGTTAAATTTCCATGAAACAAAGAAATTACCAATAATAACCAACACCATGCTGTAGTGGTCGCTGCAATTGACCATTTACGCAACCATTCAAGAAATTAAGTTAGTTATTTATTGAATTTTATTATTCAATTTACTTACCGCAAAAACTATTAAAGCATTGTTAATGTTTACGCATGCAATATTTTATAGTGAACAATGTTCTTCAAGGCACTACCAAATCGATACACAAGGCAAAAGACGACCGAACATTTTGTGTTGAAAATCGCACAGTTGGGCATTTTTATACTAATTAGAGCTCATATTAATACCATATAGAAAATATTCCATTTTGCAAACACCATAAATAATGTTTTCTTCCTTTGAAGCATTAATATTTTTTATGAGAGTATTATAAGTTTTCGTAGAAACATATTTCGAATACAGTTAACTGATTGAATTGTTCACTTCTAATTACAGGACCAAGATATAGAAAACCAAAAGCACCAAAAGTCAAAGGTGAAAGCGAAGAAAAACGTCCACGCACAGCGTTTTCGATGGATCAGTTAGCCCGCCTGAAGGTAAGTTTCATTACAGAGCCATACTAAATGTTTCCATACCAATAAATTTCATTAGTAAAATGCTGAAATATTTTAACGAAATTATTTACTAAAAAAAAGGTTGGTTTTTCGTTTTTATTTCTTTTGTTTAGCGTGAATTCAATGAGAATCGCTATTTGACTGAACGTAGACGTCAACAGCTAAGTTCCGAGTTAGGATTGAATGAGGCGCAAATCAAAATCTGGTTTCAAAATAAACGGGCAAAAATTAAGAAATCATCCGGTCAAAAAAATCCACTTGCTATGCAATTGATGGCTCAAGGTTTGTACAACCACTCAACAGTACCATTAACAAAGGAAGAGGAAGAACTTGAAATGCGAATGAATGGTCAACTGTAAAATGAAAAAAAAAGAAAAAAAAATATTGTTGTAAATGTATGATGTATATGCTACAGTGGAATGTAAAGCAGTACAGTCAAAATGTTGCCCACAAAATCGCAACATAATTGAATTCCGATGTCATTTAGACAAGGAAATGCACTTTGATTTTCTTCAAAGACTTGGAATTGAACTATCCTTCTTTAAATTGGTTTTCTTTTAGAGATTTGTTTTTATTAAATATTGTGCAATTGAATTAGATTTATGCTAAATGAAAAAATAAAAAACAAAATATATAAATGGAGCTCAGTTACAGTTCTTGTTGAAAGTACAAAAGATATCAAAATTAAGATCAGTTATTCGTTTTGTAATTGAAAGTTCACTCAATTTTGAGGCATCACAAGTGGCTAGCAGTCAGTCAAAAAAGAACAGAAATGTTAGCTGACTATAGCTGTCTAGATCGATCAAAGTTGTCTATTTTTCATGTGAATTTTAAAAATCCAATTCAAAGTCGGCTCGATTTGGGACGAGAGTCATTTAATGTTGAAGTTGATTTAAATCGTCTACTCAGTAAATACGAAGGGTCACATTTTATTCCTCCGGAGGAGTAATTATTGTATTTTTTCCTCGCGGGAGAATATGGGAGAATGTTTAGGAGGAAATATTCTCCCATATTCTCCCGCGAGGAAAAAATATAGAAATTATTCCTTCGGAGGAATAAAATATGACCCTTCAAATTTACTGAGTATATTTGTTCGAAATAAGCAATTTTCGACAGGAAATACTGGTCAGCTGACAATTTCACATGGAATATCACAGTACAATATCACAAGTGATAAAGTGGTTTTGTGTTCAATTTTGCATAGCTTCCTGTAGTAATTGAAATTCGTGATCGCGCCATCTTTCGCCGTCGCTTTACTTAGAAGCACTTTTTAAACACACATTTGAAATGATTGGACATCTAATATATTTTAAATACAGACCAGTTCACACAGAAATAAAAGGATATAGATTTAATTTGCTTTTCGAGAATTTATTGAAATTTACCATTTTAAATCTCTCATACAATTTTTTTTCTTATTTTATTTTAACTTTACGGTACACGGATTAAATTTTCGTCATAATGCATAAACATCAACACATCACGATACAATGTGTAAGTTGGCGGATTGAATGTACAGATGGCGGTAAATTTAAATTTTCATTAAATTCTACAATAAATCTACGGCCTTTTTTTCTGTGTATGAGATTTGTGGATTGTGCATTCACACTCAGAGTGAGAATACACTATTTTTGTGTCAGCGTAATGATACCACATGCATTTGTTGCTTTTGTTCATATATGAGATTGATAGATAGATGTGCGATAAATACACCCGTCAATAGTTTTATGTTGAAGTTTGAGTTTGTGATCTCCACAATCCTAAAAAATACATGGTTTTTCTCAGGTGAAAGAGAGAATCTATATGATAATTATATTTCCAATTTTTAAAAAACGGAAGCATGTTCGTATATTTATACTCTCTTTTCAAATTCATTATTTCTTTTGAATGTGTTTGATTGTGTGACGCACAAGCCAGCACTTTGTTAAACTCAAATTGAATAAGAATGTAAAACATCACGTGGTTTTCAGTTGAAATTCAGCGATACTTAGTCAGTTGTTGGTCTGCACGGTAATACAACAACAAAATCTAGCCAAAGTTGTAAAACTGATTTTGATTCGATAGCAATGAAACGTATTTTATTTCGCATTAAGTCTTCTTAAGCAAATAAAATAAGCAGATAGACGAATACACATTTTAACTGTTATAAGATATAAAACTAGTGATGGAATATCTAGTTGAGCCACAGTGAGTTCATAGTAGACCAAACATGCTCGCAATAATTAACCTGTGATCTGCATCGCCAAAAAATGCGATGCGTTTGTGTGCTATAATAACTTAATCACAACTCACTCATTAGAACGTTTACACATAACGAGCATAATGTAACGAATGTTACGTGTGAAATAACCAATCCACATGTTCAAATACGTAAATTGAAAAGTTCTTTTTTTGTTTGCTACGGGAAGCTTATTGATGAATTACACAAAATAATGTTCAGTCGGACATTACTGCTAAGATCGATTGTATAACATGTCTAACAAATAAATATCTATTGCAAAGCTTCTGAGCTCAATATAATGAAATCAATTTGAATTCCAAATCAAATTAATCAAAAATTACTTGAAACCAGATTAGAAGATACATTATTTTTTGTAAGCTGCCAGCCTGTGATTGGCTTTAGTTAGAAGCTAAACGTCTCTAAAGGAATTTTTCCCGTCAACAGCTCTTATTAAACGAATTACCAACACAATCGTAAATACTCGCCAATCGTAAATAGTGAACACACTAGGCACGCTAATCATACACAATTATTGTTTGAATATATCACACTGCGATGACAAAGCTCACTTTGTAGGGTTTTTTGTAGATGTGAACACAGAACAAAAAGAGATGGAAATATACATCTGTATCTATCCGTCCCTCTCCAACATTCTCTGGCAGAAAAAAAAACCCTTTAAAGTGAGCCTTGTCATCGCACTGTGGAATATATAATAATGAAAAGATACCTTACAAACTGGAAAAATGCACACATTTTAATGAAGTGGAAATTATTGGAAATGTAAGCACTTGCAACGAATTCCAAATCAATGGAATAAACTGCAAGAGAATACTGCTCTTTGGCAATGAGACGTTTAAATCGAATTGATAAGGCAAGTGATCATGACCACAATCATATAAAGACTAAATAATATATAAGTTAAGATATTTACCTGAGTTTTGTGTGCGAAACCTAATCGATTGTAGATCGATACACGATGATTGATATTCGAATTTAAGAAATAGTTTGAAATGAAAATAAATACAATGAAAGAAAACGTGTGAAAAATGTGTCCTTTTATCCATTTTTATTCTAGATGCAAACAAAAGTAATCTCAAAAGACTTGTCTTCCGTTTGCTAATGAGATACTTTGAAGTCAGTTTGATATCGATCGAATGCATTTCACACGTTTTATTTATCCAAAATGTATCAAACCAATTATGATTTCATTGCTTTATGTATTCATAGCTCTAAATAGCCGTAAATTGTATAGCTAGGCTTAAAATTACCATGAGGATTAAACTATTTACTATGAAGAGAATCAAATAATAACAAAAATATAAATCAAACCAAATTTGTCTTTTTTTTATTGAGTAATAATTTCATTTTTTTTTTGACAGATTGATCCAGTACTTTGAAGTAAGCTTATGAGTATATTGGGAACTAGAAATGTTTTAAAATCAAAATTTGCCGATGGAATCATTTATGATTGCTCACTCACCAACTGAGTGTCAATCAGAAGTTTGACATTTTTCATAAAAATCACTTTTTTGTGATTTCACTGTGGAACATTCCAAATTAAGAACATTAGCATAATATTGTCCGTGTATAGCGAAATTTTATTTTACCAGCACTTTTGTGCAGCTTCCTGTGATATTTATGGAGCCGTGGAACAAATTAATTATATCGCGGAAAACGGTGGTACGTGGGAATAGAGGTGTACAACGGACAAGGTGTTGTCCGTCCGTGTGGTGTCCGTCCGTCCGTTTAGTGAGATAGGACGGACGGACATTTTTCATTTTGTCCGACTTGAGAAGAAGGACGGACGGACAATTTTCATTTTGTCCGACTTGAGAAGAAGGACGGACGGACATTTTTCATTTTGTGCGACTTGAGAAGAAGGACGGACGGACATTTTGCATTTGTCCGACTTGAGAAGAAGGACGGACGGAAGGACAAATGCCTCAGGACGGACGGACAAAATTTGTGAGTTCGGACAGACGGACAAACAAGATTTTTTGTCCGTCCGTTTGCCATTGTTTTTAAAAATGTAAAAAAAACACACACACACACACACACAATGTGAATGTAAAGAACACCAAATAAATATTGAAATTTTCACAAATCATCAAGCATTATGCATGCCATTAAGATTTCTAATGAAATTTGCAAGAGCATTCAATCTACGCATCATTGTACCATCATATATATTATGCATATTAAATGGTAAATTGTATAATGTGGAACGTGAACTGTAGTGCATTCATGCACACAACTGAAGACAACTATCGGCATCAAAGCAGCGATAGAGCGAAAGGAGTATGCATAAGGCCGTTCATAAGTCTACCTCATGCAAGATTTTGCATCAATTACATAGAAAACTATAAAAATAAAAATAAACGAGAGCAAAGCAATTAAATTCAAAACCCGCTAACATGAAAGCGAAACCACGAAAAATAATTATTATAAATGATAATAGTAAGAAAACAAAACGCGCCTAATAGCCACAACTACAACAGTAATGCGTAACCATCTCTTTAATTTTTATATGTTTTTAATTACGTACACATATAATTAATTATCACTAATTATCTTTGTCTATTCCTTCCTGCTGAAGGGCTTTCGGTTGTGTTTTGTTTTGTGTTTTTTGTTTTTGTTTTTGTCCTCACATTTTCAGAATGAGTGCTCAAACAGCTCAAACACTCTCATGCACTTATTTATTTAGACAACATATTATATCTATTATATGATGATGAAGAATGTAGAGGGAGAGCAATATCATTTGAGATTTAATTTGTAGTAAACAAATTGAATGTTTGATTGCGTCACTCATTTCGATGTATGTTGATTGAATTATTGGATCAAAGGCGGAGCTGAGTGCCAACCAAACTGTGTTTCTTATTTTAAAATCACAGTAAATAAGCCCCGTATGATGTTTTGTTTTCTCATTGCGTACTTAAATCTGATGATTACGTCTATGGTATTGTAAAATGTGTGAAGGGTTCGCTTTTATCATGCATCATACTCGTTAAGAATTTAACCGAATATTTGATTTCACTAATTTTGAGCTTAAGCGAATTCACACCATTGAAGATCAAAGGATGTGTTGTTTTACTTTCTTTATATTTTATGACGGAGACAACACTTTATAAACCATCAAGAGTGAACAATTTTTGCTTGATTTTCTCTAATTTTGAATGAAAATATTTCTATACTATTTTTTGCATTTTTTATTCTCAGAACGTATCTTCATAGATCTTTCGTTGCGAATGTCTCTTTTCGCAAATGATTTCTTGCGTTTTATTTTATTTAAAAAAAATTGAACTAATAATAGTTCAATTTGAATGAATGAAATCTTATGGCCTGGTTAATCGTCGAATTAATTCTACTATCAGTCAAACTGTAAGATTTAACTCATTTTTATCGAATTAACTGAAGAAGTATAAACAGATATTGCTGATTTACATGCGTATAACTCATTTAAATAAAAATAAAACTAATCATGATTGGTGAATGTTGTTGAAACCCTAGTTGAACTGAACCCTACTTGAAGGATAAAAGAATTATTGGTAGTCTCTTTTTTAATAATGTGGTGTTACATTCAACATATGAGACAAAATAAACACAATAAAACCGGATGAATTCAAAAGTGGTGCAATTGTGAAAAAGTGGAGATCCAATTTGTGCCTTCAGTTTACAACAATTCATGGTGGTATTGAATTGTTTGTTAGCGATTTATATTTGCTTCCCCTTCAACACTTTTCTCTATCTTATTTAATGTGGTTTTTGTGTATCCACTCAAAACATTAAATTATTGATTCCGACGTTGACCCAAAAAAATATCGAAATACTTTATAACACATCCAATTTCAATTCATTCAATTGTGTGACAATTAAAGTTAAAACCTACAAATAGTTTACTCCCCTTAAACACCGTGAATTCTCATCAACGGAAAGAATGTCTCTTGGGCCGATTTTTAACACCTCTCAATAGGAAAATTCTATAATTGCAATTAATTGAATTTAGTGATGGGCAATTTAAACGATTTTGGAGATTCTGGAAGAAACATAAGAAAATTGAGGAATTTAATGGGTATTTATGGGAATTTATCCCAAATTGAAAAATCAACATGTCAAATTATGACTTGATTTTGTGGCATGAACGTGTGAACGAGACGCGTTGTTTGAGTTCATTTTGTGACTTGATGGTTCACATGGCATGTGGAAATCAAAACAACGATTTGATTTGAAATGAAATGTTGAAAAATTTGAATTTAAAATAAATTCCCATAAATTCCCAATTTTACAAAGGGAATTTATTTTGCGCCTCGGGAAAATACCCAGTAAATTTCCATTATTTTTCTTTCCATCTTCCCGGGTGGAAATTTACTGCCCATCACTAATTGAATTTGTGGTAATTAAGGTTGTGATGATTTATCTTTCCCTTAGATTGAAAATTATACAAACAAAATTGCGTTTGTAAATGTCCAAAAGTGTTATGTTGACTTGTCATTTCACCCTAGGGGATTTTAACACACTTCAAAAGTGAAATACGATTCACAATGTATTTTATATTGACGACCTTTTAAAGGTACTTTCCATAATATTAACATTGCAATGCAAAATGCATGGTAAAAAAAATGTCCAAGAGATGCGGATTTGCGTGAATATTCCAATCAGAGATTCACTTGCATTGAATAGTGGTGGATTTTGATAGATATTTGAATAAGAGTGCATACGCACAGATGAGGCGAATCTATTGAATGATATAACCCCCTAGATTTCACCATTATATTTTTGAAGCTTAACAAATATCATTCTGAATGTGCATTGAAGAGATGAAATTAATATGAAAAGAACAAACAAAATCGTCGAATGTGACGATGACATTTTTTTCGAACCAAATTTCAAAATGGAAATCGATTTTTGATCCATTAAGTTTTATCTTATATTCCATTGAGTGTGAAAAAACTAACGCTGACGCGCGACTAATTCGTCAGTAAAATACATTTTAAACCAGCGTCGTTTTGGTTCCTTTTTTGCCGTCAGTTCCCAAATCATCACATTCATTTTTCAACCACTCATTTGTTGATACTCAACATAAACGATTCCATATCCACGCCTTTATTCTCAGTCACTCATATTGATGAATTTTTGAACGAATTGTCAATGAAAACATAGACTTTATGATTCGCTTAATTTATTTTCATGTACATTTGGTCGATTCTAAACTGTGATAAGCAATCAATGCTCTCGAACGGCCTCAGAAAATACAAAAACGAAACACACAAAAAAACAGCAGATGAAAAGGAAGGGACAAAGAGAATTCAGAAGCAAAGAGAATTCTTAATAAAGTATTGAATTGTCATCGATCACGCAAATAATGTTGATTACTTTATCGATTTAATATAAATACCTACCCTCCAGATTTCCGATACCACACAGTTTATTGAATGACGTGATCATAGATCGCATCAATACCAATCATCAGTACCTTCTGAATTGTTTGTTTTGAAAACGAGACGGGGATATAAATGGCAGTGAGGCATCAAATTCCGGGCTTGGTTTTTTTCTTATTGAATCTGTGTATATGTCGCCCAAACACCAATTAATAAAATGGATAAATATATCTGTAGTGCAATTTAAAATCGTATTTCAAGAACGTAACACATAAACTGTACTGTAGCTGAACAGAAAAAGCCAAAACGGCAAAATGAAATGATTCTATTTCGACCACTCCATGTGGCGTCTAGTCATCACATATATCAAGTTGATTATATGCTTTTTAATTTGTGTGAATTCTGTGAATTAAAACACACATTTGTACTGCACTGAATGAGTGACACAGTCGATTGCATACCGCAAATATAAATATCCTTGAAAATGGTTGTGTCATTTCATCGGCCGAATACATTTGTAAATTAATGCTTGATTTATTATCCAGATCGAGACTTTTGATATCGACTGACAGACAGATGAACATTTATATGTGAAAATAAATAAATCTTGATTAAGTTCAAAATAAACTTGGAGCAGAGAGTAGAATAAGTTTGATCGCTCAACCATATTTATGATTCAAGTAAAGAACATGAACTTTTTATTTGAATATATCATATGCTGTGAACTCATTCTGCATCCACCAGTGCTTTTGCTTCTACTTCTGCTTCCGCTACTGCTTAGCATCGGAATCAGAGATTGTGGAACAAATCCAAATGGGCTACCAGATGACTAAAGTTATTGGTCTGCAAACGCCGTGTGTCGTTTGCCCAATATCAAATAGTGACCCGTCGCCACATACACTCGATGCGTCTTTATTTTAATACAGACTATACACACTCTTGCGGTGATGCGGCAATGCTAATGGTAAGGCTAATGGAAATGCTCTGTTAGCATTAGCATTTCGAAATGACAGATTGAAATTCAATTCAAGAATTTGTTTATTTCTTGTTTCGTTTAAACAGCAAGTGTTGTGTACAAATTTCAACCTTTATTTTTGCTTCATCTCAATATAAGCAAGCAATTATATAGCACGAAGCAATGAGTAAAACTGGAATTGAAAGTAGTCGAAAGTAGTCGGTATGAATGGCTATCTACTGCTCATATTTGAGATACACAAAGAAATGACACGTAGAGCTCATCTTGCACATGATGTTAATCTACCATTAGCTCCATTCATTACAAATTCACATCAATTACATTTCATTACTTCCCAATTTTGCGATTACTTGGAAGTAATTGGAAGTTATTATATGGTTTCTGTCAAGGTTTGTTTTGTCGCTGCGCCGCATCTATAAGATATTTATATAGGCACACACTCAATTCAGTAGTAGCAAAATATTTGCAATGTAGTGGTGAAATGGTATTTTACCGCCATTTGGTTTGTATGTGGCGGAAATTTCTATATAAAATACACAAATCTATTGTCAGAAATCTTACACACAGGCATTATCGGCTGTAGCCGAACACGTTGTAATATAATTTGAATTTGTCAGAGCGCAACAATATGATTTGTGGTTCAGCACCTCTCGTTTCGGCATACAGTGATACTTCGTCATGATGAAAGCAGTAGAAGAAACGCAATCATAGTAGCTATGAGAATGTTTATGAGTTCTTCTTCACCTCTTCGATTCCTTTTGCTTCTATTCTTCTATCTCTGTGTAGTTATGGATATCGGAGTGAGAGGTGAACACCAAACAAATGATTTTGTTGCACTCTGATGAATATAAATCATATATTTCCAATATTTTTGGCTGCAGTCTTTTACAATTGTGTGTGCGATTGTTGATAGAAAATTTTGAATTTTATATAGAAATTACCGCCAAATGCAAACCAAGTGGCGGTGAAATTCCATTTCACCATCAAATTGAAAATATTTTGCTACCTCTGAATTGAGTGTGCAGATGCGTGTGCGTCAGGCTGTCGAGACGCAAGCAAACGAACGCGATGCATTTACTGAGTTCGTTTGCTTGCGT
Organism: Aphidoletes aphidimyza; assembly: GCA_030463065.1. Taxonomy (NCBI): domain Eukaryota; kingdom Metazoa; phylum Arthropoda; class Insecta; order Diptera; family Cecidomyiidae; genus Aphidoletes; species Aphidoletes aphidimyza. Next base: position 384,042 of record CM059998.1, read on the forward strand.
CACGACAGCCTGGCGCACACACATCTGCCTATATAAATATCTCATTGATGCGGCGCAGCGAAAAAACATGCCTTGGTTTCTGTAAACTGTATGTAAACTAATTTTATTAGTTCTATATGGAATCAATATCTGCTATATTAATTACGACCATCTCGAACTAAATTTTTTATAGATATCGAAGGCAAAGTAAATAGTGCATTGTCGTCATTTGAACATTAGTGGGTGAATGTCACCTCATGATTACGACTTAACTACTCACAAAGAACTAATAGGATGTTTTACCCACAATTTTTAGTGTTTTGGGCAAGGGGGAATTTCACTTCAACTATTACTTTTGCTTTATTACATCTTTTTCTGCTATTAGTACCAAAAACTAATAGCAGCTATTACTTTTTTTCGGTCTATTAGTTACTATTACTTTTGAGTGATTTTCCCCCTGGTTTTGGGCGAATGCTGGGTATATTTTGCATTAACTTGTGATGTGAAATGTCTAAGAGAGACATTTTCAAATCAAAATATATAAATAAATATATACGTCCTTTCATTAGCTTAAAAATCGATACGATAGTGGCGTTTCGGAAAACCTCAAGATTTCATATGTGTGGCTGAGAATGAAAATGGGCTTATTAGCCGAAACCGCGCATTTGAATACATGTGATTTGTGAATGACTGATCAAAGATAAGAATTTCATATGTATACTCAGTAACTACATTACTCGAGAAGACTCAGTTTTTAATGAGACCTTTGGTACTCTTTTCTGACAACAAAACAATAAAGAGAGAAAGAAAGAACTACGAAGAGTACGATTTTATTCTCCCAGATGGCATATTTTTGAATATATTCTCCATGGGAGAATTTTTTCTCCTTTTTTCCCCATGGAGAAATTTATTTCAATTGTTAATATATTTTGCCTGATGTCAAACCGATTCAACAACAGTGTTCAGAACGAGGAGTGAATCACTTAAAAAATTAGTTTTGCGATTACTTTTTTCTCATCGATTACTTTCCGATTGATTTCCGATTAGTTTTCATTTTTATATGGTTTCTTGTCCGATCACCGATTACTTTGGGCGAATCATTAAGAAGTAATCGGTAATCGAACAAAAAAAAACTAATCGGAGAGAAAAAACTGAGGAAGAGGAAAAAAAAACTAATCGGAGAAAAATAAAAAGTAATTCTGAACAAAAGTAATCGAATGCGGCAATCAACATACACAATGTCAAGCATTCTCATTTGTTGATTCATTGTGCGCATTCGATTACTTTTGTTCGGAATTACTTTTTATTTTTCTCCGATTAGTTTTTTTTTGTTCCGATTAGTTTTTTCTTTTTGTTCGATTACCGATTACTTTTCAGTGATTCGCCCCTTGGTTCAGAATGTGCATTATTCTCCCGATATTCCTCCAAGGAGAAAAAATGCAGATTTTAGCCCTCTGGGGAATAAAATGATACCCTTTGTATTCACTGAGTAGGAGAATTGTGAGTAATGAAACGGTCGACAATATTTTGAAGTCATTGGTCCATCATCTCTCAATAGGAATGAGCTAAGCACACGTATCAACACGCGCGGTTTCGGCTAAGTCCACTTTTATTCTCAGACACACATACATGGAAATATCAAAAAAGCTGCCAGTCTATGATATGTTCTGAATTAGGTTTCAAATGCAGGCACTGAAAGATTTTCTTTAAATAGCCTTGTATTTACGATTAACTATTCATAGCCCCTAGGCTTTTCAGATTCATTGGTTTCTTTCTATATAGGAAAGGAGAAAAAGGAGACCGTAATTCATGAAAACCTTTCTAGTTCATTTTAAAGTGTCCACATAAAGAGCTGTCAAAAAAAAAGTCTTTCACGGGTCCATGTCATCTGTCGAGGGAGCTGAGCAGGGTATAAGCAGAGCATATAATCCGATAAATGTATCAGCATGAATGGATTTGTGCCACCAATTTATGTCAAATCAAATAAAAGAAAGGAATCAATTGTTCTATTTCCATCTATTTCGGGCCTCTTGGTCTATCAATGGAGTCCATTGTTTTATTTAGATTTATGACATAAATCGTGCAATTTCGAGTTCAAACTTGAATGTGACAAATGCGTTCACATATTTTACAATTTACGAACTCCCAGAACTCGCAGAATTTGCAAGAATTCGCAGAAACTCGCAAGAGTTATTTCCAAGGAATGTGAAACGGATGGATATTATCCGCTAGATACTACTAGCGGAACGTATGCTTTAGCATACGCAAATCGAAGTGTGTGTATGTGTCTATCACGTGCGCCGCAAGCTGAACGAACTCTATGGTAGCGTCAATCGCATGAGCCGCAAGCTAAACGAAGTGAGCGGGATACGGTAGCGACGCATGTTCAAATGCCGTATTCCATAGAGTTCCCGCGTTTAGCTTGCGGCGCATACGATTGACGCATACACACACTTCGATTTGCGTATGCTAAAGCATACGTTCCGCTAGTAGTATCTAGCGGATAATATCCATCCGTTTCACATTCCTTGGTTATTTCCCCCTAGCATAAATGTATGGACATCACATAAGAACGTACGTGTTCATTGCATATTGTTTTTTTATTCGCCTTCTATGAGCGGAGAGCATACGATCTCTCCGCCCTCCTCTTTCTGCGTCTTTGAGCTGAGAGCGTACGCGAAAGAAGGAGAAGAGAGCGTACACTCTTAGCTCAAAGAAGGAGAAAGGGAAAATCGAAGAAATAAAAGAAACGATATGCAGTGAAAACGTACACTCTTATTTGAAGTGCTTTATCCGGATAAAGTCGTTCAGGCTAACTGTTATCCGAGCCTAAACTATACGAAATACAATAGAATGCATTTGGTAGTGTTTTTGTCTATGAAAAATGTGAGATTTGGCTCTTGAAGTTTGTTTAAATATACATATATTTTTGTTGTCGCGGTATCAAAAAATGTATTTTATCCCAGGATAAAAAGTTATCATTTTGGGGGTTCACTCTTTGAAATCGGTAAACAGGTGGGGAAGCCATGGGCAACTCAGACAAATAGTGATTTTTCTCAACTTTTCACAATTTTGTTCATTCAACTCCAAAAATTCATCAAAAATGTCCCTTTTCTTTGTTCGTTTGTTCTTTTTTTGCCACATTACAGTAGCCAACAGAAAAATACATTGCCTCTCTAAACATATCAAGGCCAAAAAATCACTCTAGAAGGCGCTTCATAGCTCATAACCAACCTATTAGAAAATGATGTGTTTGCGTTCAGATGTTTATTAAAGCGGATGATTAAATCACACTCTACATTTATGGTAAAACTGTAATCCTATATTTTTCCACTGAAAGTCTCAGATTCGTGGAAAAACATGATTTCTCAGGGTATCTATGTGGTTATGAGCTATGAGTTGCCCTCTAGAGTGATTTTTTTTTCCATGATATATTAAGAGAGGCAATGTATTTTTCTATTGGTTACTGTAATGTTGCAAAATATGAAATATCTCAAAAGGCCCTCGACTTATGATCCATAACGTCAGTGTCATACCCGAAAAATGCCTTTTTTCACATTTTGGACCGTAGCTAGGCCCCAATGCTTAAGAGAAAATTGTTGCCTTTTTGGAACAAGGAGGCACCACACTAACAGAAAATAATTGGTGGGAGAATCGCGTAAAAATGCTGTAGCGTTGTGATATATATATGAAACAAGCGAATTAAAACTAGTGAGACACCGTGTGTTTTGGTTATCTGGTCTCTGAGACTATCTATAAAAGACTCGTGCATTCAATTTATATCAAAACCTAATGGACAAATAAAGCATTTGCGTTTTTATTTTGTTTTTGAATTATTTTCGGCTATTATCTAACATAAGAGAAATACATTTTGACAGTTAAATGTGGTTTGAATTAAAAAAGTACCGCATTAGTTCTGCGGCATATCCCATAGAAAACTATTTACTAACTTCATTGCGTTTCTATGTTTTTTTAAATCCAAATTTGGGTAAATGATTCAAAAATTATTAACAAAATAAATATCATATCATATTGATACTTTTGGTGGAGAATATAAATAAATTTAATTCAAATATTTGAAAATGAGAATGAAAACAAATAAAATAATCGAGCAATCCAGAACTGTGAGCCGTCTATGCACAATGACAATATAGAACAGAGAGAGGCGAAAAAAACGTAATGAATTGAATAATAAAAAAAAAACAAAGAATTAATACTGCTAGCCGCATTTATATGAAATGAAAATAAACAAACCGAATATTTGAGCTCACTGGTATCAACGTGTGTGTTCTACATTCATTCCATCCGTTTTAAAATGCTTTGTTATTACCGAGGACGCAGATTTTTCTCATCTGTCTTTCATTTTTGTAGATATTTATATAGCAACGTGTTTATTACTTAATTAATGCATAAAGTTCAACTGACTGTTCGGTATGTTTCATATTCAGTTTAAATTTTGAATCACGTCTTACATACGCGTATACACACAAAAATGGACTGCATACTTTTGCTACACAAAGTGTGTAGTAAAAAAGATATGTGACATAGTGTATGCAAAATTGTTTACATACAGTATGTCATACATCTTTTTTTCCATGCAAATTTTGCAGTGTAAATCATTTGCTACATACTTTGCGTAGCAAAAGTATGCAGTCAATTTTTGTGTGTAGGATCGTTGTAAGACTCCTTTGTAATTTTATACGAAATCTTTCTTAAACAGACCAAAAATGTGATGGTCTTCTGACAAAAAATGAGATTTCAATGAAGTTGTAATTGATTTTATATGAATTCTGGTGAAATATATTTAAATTGTGGCCAATGGAAAATCTTCCAGTATGAGATGATCAGATATGTCATTCAGTGTCCTCTGGGAGCCAGGGATGGTATTTTTACATGCTGAAAATCATCTACACTCTTTATTCTACACGATTTCAAAACACAGTGTTTCAACGTTATATCATTTTCGGACTGTCACTTCGTTTCTATCTAATTTGAAGTCTCATTTCCACTGAGATTCAGTGACAGTCTAATGTGATAGCATATTCTTTGGGATTTGAACAAATTTTAATGGCTTGACTGGGCAACGCTGAAGCTCATCTGGTCAACATATTTTGGGTGCTCCGACCAACTAATTTTATTCCACTGGCAATAAATATACTAACACAAAGCTGTTGGTCCCTCGTCCACCGCAGATCACTCTAAGGATTACATCTTCGGTTTCAAGGATGTATTTTAATTTACTTCGTTTATTGAAATAGTTCAGTGCGTAAATCCGTAGGCGGCTTAACTGTCTATGTTATATTGTGAACATAAAAATTCATTTATCGTCGATAATAATTTGAAAAAAAAACAGAATTTATTAGCTTGGTAATGGGACTAAAAAGCCAATACTTTGTATGATTATTTCGAATATTGATCATTTAAGAGACTTATTAACATAACAATTATAGCCTTTTTAGTTGTTGTTAGTTCACTTAGAATGTCCACGTCCACTCCATGTTGTTGACTGTCGTAGTCTAACAATCAATCGACATAAAGCCGCACACACTTCATGTGTAATATTTGTTTAGGCTTTTTTTTTCAAACATCTTTTGAAGTTATTGATCGTCTAAACAGAATGTATGCTGAAAAAAATCGTGAAGAAATTATTTAACCAATTATGATGGACAATATTGTGTGAATCGATAAATAATTTATTTAAGCTTTACTATTGCGTTTCGATTCTATCACATAATAATTGTATTTCTGTAATGGACAAGGCGTCCCACTGCTGTGAGGTGAAATGTTATTGTTAATGTTAAACCACTTTGTTGTTATATTGAACAACAAAGGTAGATTCAATGTTGAATTACAGTCATTTCCAAATGCTAATGCTAGCAGAGCATTCCCATTAGCTTTACCATTAGCATTGCCGCATCACCGCAAGAGTCTGTATAGTCTGTATTAAGCTAATGACGCATCGAGTGTATGCGGCAACGCGTCACTGTATGATTTTACTATTGGACTAACGACGCACGGCGTTTCCAGACTAACAGCGTTAGTCCTCTGTTAGCCCATTTGGATTTGTTCCGAAATCTCTGTTGAATTATGAGCTGAAATGTGATAATTTCTACACTAAAAAGAGTGTAGTACGAATAAGTTCGTAGTTTTCAATCCTAAGAAATGTACGAATTCTTCGTAACATGCTACCAAAAATTCATTCAATGTGAGAATATTATTCGTACCAATCTTTCACACTAATTCAACGTAATTTCGAGAGAATAAATTATAACAATACTTATTTCGCTATTTCGTCATCTCTGCTTCACATCGCTCATATTGAACATATTATCTTGCGAACGCATCACATCTTCTCCAATTGTGTATGCATACGCGCAGCATATATGCGTAGTAGTATGGCGCTGCTCACAAACTCTTTTTTGAACATTTTGGTTCGAAATTTTCTTTTGGTCTGAAATGCCTACATCCAAAATATTTTTTAATTTTGAGCAACAAAAATTGGTTCTAGTATATTACGGTTAGCAAGAACCATGGGGGCGACATGTAAACGGCGTATCTCGAACTAAATTTTTTTCGTGATTTGAATATTTGTACGATCAACGTCGCCGCTATGGCAAGAACAGTTTGAAGAAGAAACGAAAAAATCGTACTATTATGAATTTTTGGAATTCTCTTAGGATTACTTTTATTAACTTGAAGCCATCGAGAATTTGGTTTGCATTGGAATTAAAACAGAATTTAAATGTTTAGACTGCCCCTCGGAAGAGTCTGTTTTAAACACAATTGGAAAGGGTTTTCTTTGTCTAATCATACAGATTCTGTCCTTTGAGAATTACGATGACAACGCCACGTATTTATGCTACCATCGTGTTTTTGACGTGTTTTAGTTTTAAATTGATTTTGATTAACCATTTTAATTATTTGACAATATTTTTGGAGGCTTTGAAATAAACAAAAATCGAATTATAGCATTTTTTAGTATTGATTGGTTGTAGCCATAGTTCCGCACATCAACCTGGCATGTTGCGTAAGCGTAGCGGCACATTAACCATAGCATTTGTCGCACAATGTTATTTATATTCAATTCCAGTATTCAAAATAAATATACAGTGTCATTGATGTGGCTTTGTCAACTTATCACTCTAATTTCACGCTAAAGCGGTGGCATGTCGTTTTAAAGCGTAAATTTTTTGACTGTCACACAGCTATTCTATGTAGCATACACCAAACAGAGTTCTCGTGATGTGTATGTAAGTATCTCGATTATCAAATCGAACTTGGAAACGCGAGAGGAAAATGTGAATGAAGTCCAGTCGCATGATGGTTTTTGTCATTATGGTGATTTCTGTAGTACAATATATGTTTGGTAAATGTAAATCCAAGTGACGACTTCTACTTCTTAATGGCTGGTGTGCACAAATACCAGCCAAAAATAAGATTGGTGTATAGAACATATTGAATGCTAAGATTCAACCACACGACACTTGATACAATTCGTACATCGTTTGGTAAACCATTTTATGTGTAGATTTTCACATTTTAAGCAACTGTGACTTTACATTAAATTGTCCCCATTATTAAGTTGACTATTTTTATTATTATTACGATGTACGATTTGTTTTTACAATAACAGTAGATGCGACGAGATAAGGGAAAGCAAATATTGCGTTTACTCGGTTAACACCATAATTGTAACGTTGCATCACCCCTAAACGGATTTGGTACGGATTTAACATTAGAATTGTTCAATATGTTCAGCTTAAATATACGATTTGTAGCTGGTATTTTCCACAGAACAACAACAAAAAAACATATAGTTTCTAATTATGGCAATGTTTCCAATTATACTTCTCAATGTCATTGCTAAAAGGGGACGATGTGACAAAGGAAGTAATACTGTTTTAAAATAAAAACATTTTGAAATTCGACACAGCCAAATATTTGTTGTAATTCCGAGATTCTTTTCGGATATCATCAATTAGCCAATGATATTCAATATTGAAGGGGGAAGAAAACCAGAAAACAGAGATTGAAATTGATATTATTACAAGCGAAATATAGTGCATTCTGTTGATCTCGAGAAATGCGTGCGTACTGTATGTTTATATTCGAATTTGTACTGAACAGAGGTATGCAGCTATTTTGGCTGAATGATTGTTAACTTTCATGGTTCCTCAAGTTTTGGGGGATTGTAATCTTGATGATTAAAAAAGTAATAAAAAACTGCACATTTTCACTTTTAAACGTCACAGCAACTCACAGAGTACCCATATCAAAGTGTGAGATTTAATTATAATTTTATGTGTGTGTGTGAATCTGATCACACAAGTCCATCAAGTCAAAAATTTAATTAATTCACACTAGAAAATACGTTTCAATCCGTTCGTCTCCCTCGGCTCCTATGCACGACGCACTGAAATCAAATGCACAAAAACCAAACCAAAACGTTCAATTACCATGTAATCGTATGACATTTGAAAGTTTTGCATAGTTTGCAATTGTATGTACTATTTTTGTATAGTTGATGATGGGATGTTAATTTGAGAAACACAAAGACTTATACCCAATCAAACTGAACTTGTTTTTATCTAAAGAACTCGTACATCTCGATTTGCTTTACAATTTCGGTCATAGCTGCAACCCAGGCGCGTACCGTCCGATTAAGCACTCTTAGGCGTCCATAGAGATGTAGCAATAGAAGTTGATGATGTTATTGCGAGATTTGCTATGAAAAATAGACGTTTGGCTCTATGAATAACTTCAACATACTTAGAGTTTTGGTTTTTCAATAAGCAGTCTATATTTCGATTTGTTTTTCGTTTTTACAATTGAATTGTGTTTTTTGAAAAAAAAACCGAACCTGGAGTCACCGTACGCCACTGCTACAACCATTTTCGCTAAATTCCATTCAAATATTTGCATCCGAGTCCCCGAATGGTTGACTACACATTTTGCAAGTTTAAACGAGTATCAAGCCTTTGGCAGTTTAACTGTTTTTGTCATACCGTAGGATCAATTTTTCGTACAATGTATGAGCACTTTTACGATACTTAAGTGTTCAGTATTTGTTCTATCTCAAGAGAATATCAAAATATTATTAATTATCAAATTGAAAACTGTCAAGATTACGTTTACATCTCCTTTTCCATGGAGATGCCCAGGAAATTTTTGAATGCAGGTAATCATGCATGCGTAAATGGTTTATGTCAGGTTTCAATTAGGTTGAATGATGCACTTGAACAATATCGTACATCAGTTTTGAAAATTTCGGCAAGGAAGGAATAATATTCCAATGATATTGTTAAGTTAATGCACGAACCATGCTCTTTAAAAATTATAGCAGAGTGTACCATCATTCTTAAGTTTAGGCGTTAATTGTGTCAAATAAGAAATACCGAATCAAATGACGTCGTTCACATTCCTGCGGAAAGAAGTGAATAGATATAATGCCAAGCGCTCGGGTATGGTACAGTGTATGTTAGGATGGGATGAAAACATGACAAACTTTACATTGGCATTGCCAATTTGGTGCTTTACTTCCAACAGATTTAATCTGTCAGATTGATCTTATTGCGCCATCTATAGCTATAGTTCTCAGTTCTCAGCTTACACTGTCAAAATACAAAATATTTGTATTACCTTTGTTTTATGTACCACCGTAAATTTGACCATAAAATATTACAAATCGCATGAGAACCGGATCTCTAGCTCATTTTAGAGCTGTCAACACCGAAAGTGTCTTATTGGTTCATACCACTTTTACTGCCACCACCAAAAACATTCTTAACGTAAATTACGAATGTAGTTCTACCACAATGACTAACCTACTATCCTATAGAGATGGCATAACGATTTGAATGACAAATGGTATGTAGACTTGATGGAGACAGTGAAATGTCTATGCCATCAGTTCATTATAAATCTTTATTAAATTGGCAATCTTTTCGTCGACATTTTCGGGAGTTTTTGGACGAATTTATTGATCCGCTGTGACCTGTTTTAAATGAAAAAATAGACGGAAATATAACATCGCTCTTGATCAAATTGACTAGAACTCCACTACTAGTGAATCTCTATAGACTCAATTTTATACGAAATATCCATGGAAAATGTATCGCGATTTGCGAAATACAAAAACGTCGTCGATTCCCTCCTGCCCTATTGCATACACGAATCAGGAAGAGCGAATAGAAATGAGGAGAAGAAGTTTAAAAGGAATGAAAACGATGTGAGCTATAGATTACTCCGTGTACTTGTATTGTTCATACATACATTTCGAATGCATGCGCACACTCAGTGAAAAGATTAAATTCAGTGAATGCGGCATACTGGAATAACGTACATCGAAGACATTCAGTGGACCACCCAAGTTGCTGCAAAATATTTACATATAAAATATGTGCTGAATGATTCGACTTCAAGTGAGAAAGCGGTTGCGCGTAAGATCAACAGTAATGCGAATATATAAGATATAACCGCTTTGTATATGGATTTTAAGAGTATTGTTGTTGGTAAGGATTTTTATGATATTGTTGTAAAAAAAATCGTCAATTTGGTGATATTTAGTTTTTGCATTCCTGTTTACTTTACCCAGCTTGGAGATGAATTAGTAAAAATACAAAGGCTGAAGACGACATAGACAGAGATTTTCTGATAAATTAAAGAATATAAAAAACGACCACTCAGTTGCAATGCTGTCCCATGTGAAAAATTGTCGGCCAATTAATTTGAGATGTTTTGGACTGTCCAAAAGTGATTGTTTCAAATATAGACGATTATTGTCAACTTTGACTTTAGATGACTAACGTCCCGACTGCAGTTGGATTTGAACATTTCAGCTTGGACCGATTCTGTCAGCTAAAGTTGATAGTTTGTTTATAGCCAGCTAAAATTGCTTATTTTATCCACTTCTTTTGCATACGGGATTCAATCATAGATCAATAAACGTGTAATGTATGGTGCATGAATTGTATATTTTAAATAAACATGTTACTAATGAATCAAACCACCATTATTGTAGCAGTGCTACATCGTACAGCAAAGATGCAACTAAAATGTAAAAAGTGAATTAATTTCCTGCATTTCAAATTGTCTCCATAACTACAAAATAGAAGCAGAAAATGAAACATGTTAAAATAACTGTGGAGGTTTGGACATGGCCACAACTTAAAATACAAAACTAAAACGATGAGAAGCTAAAGAGTATGGCCAGAGCTTTATTCATTGAAAATAGTATCCGAAAATTATTTGATAAGATAAAAATATCTCTCTTTTATTCCCTTGATAGAGCGGCACAAAAGAGAATGATTGGCATCAAATTTTGCATGGCGCAGTTGCTGATTGAATTTTTTCATTTGTATTTTTATTTATTGAAGTCAAAACAGGACAATATGTTAGATTAGAGTCACTTTGAGCTATATAGAAAACAATTCTAAATACACGAAATTAGAAATATTTTCTATATTAACTCAGACTGAAGCTTTAATGAGTGAATTTAGTATTACTTATTAAGAGTCCAATACTCAAGTGTATTAAGCTAGTGTCTTTTAATAAATTCAACACAAATTTAAGAGGAACTTCAATGAGGAAATTCCACCGAATTAATATTGTACTGCACGTTGAAGACTTTATTTGCAGATATTTAAATTAAATTTAGATTTAGATTTTTTGGGCATACAGTGGACGCTCGGAATTCTTAAGTAGTTTGTTTTTGGGCTACTTAAGATTTCCGAATTCTTAAGATTTCTGGACGGTTTTCAAAAATGATCGAAAATAGTGTAAACAAGCAAATTTTATACAGGAAGTTCATTTTATACGTTTATTTGTTGTTCAAGACAAAATCATATGCTTAAATTACATTTCATGTGGTTGGACGAGAAAAATAATCATTTAGAGTGAGTTGTTTTAGTGGTTTAGTAAACTCCTTTTTTACAATGTCAGAGCGCAACTCAAGAAGGTTTGAAACATGTTTATTAGTATATTCTTTATTGTTTTCGCTCCATTTTATCAAAGTGTCCACTGCGTTTATTGCGTCGGTGTATGAAATGGCTGGAGATTCGTTTTTTGAGAAACCACTCGTATAATTTAGATTCTAACTCTTCATATTCCACTTTATGTAACGTTTTTTCTTCGCTTCTTGGTACGAATTCGACACAGCAACATTTATTGCATCTTTGTTTTTCTTTATTTGCGAAATGGCTGATTCTGAAACGCCGAAGTCTTGCGCCAGTCGAACACCACTCTCCAATTTCTTTAAAATCTTCGATTTCTCTTCAATGGTCAACCTTTTGAGGTGCCATTATGACAAATTACGATACATAGAGATAAAATTAAAATAAAAAAATGTGTTCGATTAAACGTGATGCGTGCATAACGAAAATCAGACTGGAATGTTGTTCTATTTGGCATCGGTTCGCAGACATGGCACGAGTGCAATACAAGTCAGTTATTCCAATGGACACTATGATGATCAGCTGGTTCAATGCCATCATGTTTGCTACATTGTTTACATGCTGTAGTGGTTAATGTTTCTGAGAAGAAGTGCATAGAAAAGCGAAGAAAAAAAACGTTCAGAAATCTTCTTAACTAGCCAAAACTTAAGATTTCAGAACGTTATGTATAAGGCCAAACCATCTTAAGTTTTCTGGATAATTAAGATTTCTGAACCTTAAGAATTCCGAGCGTCCACTGTATTTATGTTTTAAATATGGATAAACGTATTAATTAGGATGATTTAACATTCACCTAAACCTGTAAGCCTGAAAATTGAAATTTGTCTCTTACCTACTTATGGCATGTGTCATTTCAGTAGATTCAGTAGATTCTTGTCGATGCGTGTTTACTTTACGTTCATAAGTACGAATTATTACGATTAAATATTCGCAATTTTCTATATTCCTTAGTAGAAATACTGTTCAATTTTCTGAAGTTAATCATTTGTTATGTGACACAATCGTTAAAAGCTGAACACTTAAGAGGCTGACGTGGTTCATAGACTAATTCAATAAAATTATTGACCATAAAAATGACCTGAATTGCATTTATTAGAGGAACAATCGTATCATTTTGCTAACTAACTTTTGGATTCAACTTTGGATTACATAAAAGTCAGGTGCCTGTTTGCATCCCAAATGGTAATCAAATTGGCCTATCACACTAAGAAATGCGAAAATTTGACATCGTAATCCAAACATAAATCCAAATTCATTTCTGATGAATTAACAAATATCGACGGGTATCTTGTTTATTTCTTTTAAACTGTAACTTACCATTGAAATGAAAATGAAAGCATTTAATATTTGATGGTGCACATTCAATGTACTAATTTTAGAGATTTTAGTACTAATTATACCAGAGTTTAGTACTAAATACACCTTAGTACAGTTTATTCCACTGAAACACATTTTTCTGAAGCACATTTCATGATTCTGAGCGAACCAAATAGAATTTTTGAGATCTGCCGGCTGTTCCAAATTGTACACTTTTTGTACATTTGTACCAAATTGTTCACACTATGTACACTTTATTTAGATCGATTAGAAAAAAATTTGGGCAACCCTGGAAAAATTGGGTACTGATCCAATATATTATGAAACTCTATCACTACAGTACTTAACTGTTTTCAATTCTTTCCATTTTTCGAACAGTTCAGCTATGTCATCAATTTATTTTATTAATCCACTGTATGAGATACTAATCCGAATAGAAAGAAGAAAAAAACATTTTTTATGTTCTTAAATTCTCATGATTTATTCTCATGAGATTTAATGTGCGAACTCTGTAAAGTCCAGGAATTACTATGGGCTGACAATAGCAGCCTATCTGAAAATAGCAGATATTTTCCAAATAAAACAATGGATTTTATTGATGTTACACTGAATCTCTTCGAGCCACAAATTTTAAGATGTGGCCCGAAGAGATTTCGTGTGACTATCAATGGAATCCATTGTTTTATTTGGAAAATAAATCTTCGACCCATATGTGGGATGCATCTTTAAATTTGTGGCTCGAAGAGATTCAGTGTGACTATCAATAAAATCCATTGTTTTATTTGGAAAATATCTGCTATTTTCAGTCGAAATTTTTGCGATATCGGCTATTTTCAGCTGCTTTTTTTAGATAGGCTGCTATTGTCAGCCCATAGTAATCCCTGGTAAAGTCGTCCCTGGTAATTTTTTAAAGGATTTAAATAGTATTCATATGACATTTTTGAACTAATGATCTTGAAATGTGTTGAAAAATCTACAATTTCAACTGGCGATACACAGTCGGTTACATTTTGACTCAGGACACGAGCATAAAACAAAATATTTTCACGAAAACATTTGTCTTCGAATCAAAATGAAAACAATTAAAATATCCTATTGATGAAAACTTTTGTAGAATTCGAAACAAACAGATATTGCGTGGGTAATCGAATATGGTAATTGAATTTATGACTAGTTTCGTTAGCTTGAGGCAAGTATAAGCTAAAAGAAAACTAAACGCATATACTATATGGATTACGTTTGAAGACGATTAACCAGGAAATGGGTTTCAAGAGAGGATTGTGAAAATCTTCTTCTAATTATGATAAAACCACTTAAGAAATAAATATTTGGAAAAGAAAATACTCAATCGATAAGAGTGGATATAAATCGAACTCAGTAGAGTATAATACATTTTGTGCACGCTTGAAATTACATACACAGATATCATGTGTAAAAAATGCTGGCTGTTGAAAAGAAAATTGTTTATACGGTTGCGATACACTCAATTTCAGAACACATTTAATTATGAAGAAAGAATGGCTAATAAAGTATTTTATTATATACCGTTACTGTTTTTCAGGTAGAAACATATCCGATCATTTTGTTTCTCATCGATTGCATTCAAAGTGAAACACAATTTATAATAATAACAATGGGCGTACATTAAGTGCGTGTCTTTGTGCCATATATTCATAATTCTTACTTACCGTTAGTTTTTAATGGGCCGACGAATAATGGCACCATATCGGGTTTTTTTGGGTAAAGAATTTCTTCCACTACCGAACCGATCCTAATATCTCTCATTAATTTAAATTTACAAGCTTATCCCAATTAATTGAGAATGAACACAAATTTATTTGATTATTTTGTTGTTTTTTTTTCTTTTATTTCATATATTTCATTTTGATTTCATTTCATTGTTTTATCTAGTTCTATTTGTACACACAAACACATATTGTACTGCTTTAAAACAATTTAAATAAAAAGTGCTACATAAAATTGTAAACAACTTTAAAATGTTCTGGAATACGAACAAATTTCAATTTTAAGATATACAATGGTTTAAGATAGAGAAGACTATGGAGTTGCATAGCTGAAAATTTTTAAAGTATAATGTAAATTGTTCATCCAACAAACTCGCAAATGTCATATACATTTAATCGGAATTCAATAGCAAAAAAATGGAGATGCTGAATCCTTGGTAATCAAAGATGATAACTTGTTTATCTTGAACGATTTTTTATATTAGAATTAAATCCGAGTACACTGAACGTTTTCTTTCATAATTTTTAGCTAATTTTTTGTGTATGCATTGTACAAAATCTTCTTATTGTACAAATACATTTAACCAAGGAATGTGCAACAGATGGATATTATCCGGTAGATACTACTAGCGGAACGTATGCCCTAGCATACGCAAATCGAAGTGTGTGTATGCGTCTATCACGTGCGCCGCAAGCTGAACGAACTCTATGGTAGCGTCAATCGCATGCGCCGCAAGCTAAACAAAGTGAGCGGGATACGGTAGCGACGCATGTTCAAATGCCGTATTCCATAGAGTTCCCGCGTTTAGCTTGCGGCGCATGCGATTGACGCTACCATAGAGTTCGTTCAGCTTGCGGCGCACGTGATAGACGCATACACACACTTCGATTTGCGTATGCTAAAGAATACGTTCCGCTAGTTGTATCTAGCGGATAATATCCATCCGTTTCACATTCCTTGCATTTAACTAACATTCGTGCCTTTCCAAATCATTCGTGGAAAATAGCTAAAGAATTTTTCATTCGGTAAATTCATGTATTTATGTCAAATTTCGGAAATTACGACAAAGTTCGTCGATCTACCCAATTTTCGCCGTTTTCATTCATATATTTTGCAAATTGAAAGTCATACAAAGAACTTGCGGTAAAATGTCAAAGTTAAGTTTAAAATCTCATGTGAAAGAAAGATAACAATACGCCAGTCTCTACTTTTTTTTTTAAATTAGAACCTTTTTTCCGTATTCAATAAGATTCTGCGTATGCATTGCGCTGTGGAACACTTTTTCAAAATGAAACAGGGCTTTAAATGAGCGGTAACTGTGAAAAAACTGATAGTTAAGATTTTAGTACGGTAGTTACCTACTTGAGAACATATGATACTTGAATAAGACTTCAAAAGAAAGAAGAAAATAAATCGATAGTCAAGCAAAATCCTTATTTTCAGCAATTGCTACCAACTGAATTTATCAACATATCTGAAAATAGCTAATATTTAAAAAAAAAACACTTAGTTTTTGCAGTACACCAACAAATCAATTTATGTTTTGAAATATCAGTTATTTTAAGGTCGCCAGTTTCAAATAGCCTGGTATATTTAACCAAGATAGAGCATACCGAGAGGAACATTTTTCGTTCTAGAAGTCATCTCACAAAGTTGTCTTCTTTCTTTCTTTATTGATTTGTTGTCAGAGAAAAGTACCGAAGGTCTCATTAAAAACTGGGTCTTTTCGAGTCAGTACAATGGTGGATTAGTATGGGGGATTAGTACTTAGTCTAAGAATTTTAGCTAAAAATTAATTTGACGGTGCGACCAGCCTCTCGATTGACTATATCGAGGCCAACAAATCCATCCTGCAAAGTTAAACCTGGACTGCCCTGCCCGTTAGCCAAAGATTCATGGGTTTTTCCAGGTTTTTCTAAAAAATGTATAAGAAAAGTCATTCAAAGTAGAGAGAAATTGAGTCGATTTTTGGGCCATTTTTCACATTTTCCACTTAAATTTTTTTAAATCAACCAGAAAAATGTGTTGATTTATGTTAATATCATTTATTATGATCCAAAAATTGAATATAAAGTAAATGTAAACCTCAATAATTATATTTAGAATTACTTTTCTTTCACTTTTTTTGGAAAAAATCTGGAAAAATCCATGAATCTTTGGCCTTAGCGGGCAGTCCAGGCTTAACTTTGCGAGATGACTTCTAGAACGAAAAATTTCCCTCTCGGTATGCTCTATCAAAGCAGCACTACCCGTCTTTGATATGATTTATGTTTCAAAATCGGCCCACCCTATTAGTACTAAGTAGAACACACCATTGCTCTATCTGTTACCATTGCTCTATTGATTTGGCTAAGATATGTTCTGCAAAGAGTTTAAATTTGATATTGGCTACAGCTTTTCTGAATATCGCATGGACAGTTCCTCTCACCATTTTCCGATGGAATAGATTCATAGCTTAGAAAACGTAATTTATGTTCCACTTTTATTTTAACGTTTTATCGAAGGTCACTGTAATTCGCAACGGTTCATTTTAAGCTCTGAGATGAAATTCAGATTGTTTTAAAACACTTATAGGCTAAATATGTCTTTTTTTTTAAATCAGTGTTAGTGACAAGGCTTGAAACCTGGCACAGATAAGAATGGCACGAACTAAAAATTATCGTTGAATTTTTCAAAACCTAAAATCTGTGCCAGGTTTCAAGCCTGAATGAAGTTTCAAATTTTTTAATATATTTATGTCAGAACATATGGAAACTATACTCGACTCATTCAGCATTCACTTTTGAATGAAGAAACTTCGAATTATCACTCACAAAATTCGGTGATAATTTTATACCTAGCCAATAGCGTGGTATAACTTTGGTACGAAAAATAACATACAAATCAGTCCAAATTATAGTTTTTTCAGATTTTGGTGTTACATTTATTTTCTAGAACGAAATTCGGAAGTGGCAAACTGACATATTTAACACCAATATAGGTGCTAATTCCGACATTATATCTACGTTTGGACAAGTTAGAACCAAATTTCTTAAGAAAGTCATGAATCGGTACTATTTGAAGGGATAGTGTTAAAAAAAAGGTTCTAGTGTTAAGATAGTACGAATTCGGATCAAGGGGCGATAGCGCTATGTTAGCATTTATGTGCTTCTTCTTCAAAAAATGACACACGCATACAAACGCAAGTGCCGTACGCAGCTCAGTAGCAAAACGCACACTTTGATATTTCACGTTTGACATCTCTGTGTATATACACAGAGAAGAAGAAGAGCATAAAAGTTTTATGATAAAATACGACATTGACAGCAATGTTAAGTTATATGGCGCTATAACCGGGTGATTCGGATTTAACACGTACTAAAGTCAAAGACATGTTTAGCCTAAATCCGAATTCGTACTATCTTAAGTTAAGATTCTTAACACTAGAACCTTTTTTTAACACTATCACTTCAACTAGTACCGATTCATGATTTTCTTAAGAAATTTGGTTCTAACTTGTCCAAACGTAAATATGATGTACCATAACAATACAATTATTAATTTATAATATAACATGTAAACGTTCTGATATTTCATCTACATTTATGCGTCACGTTATTGGTCATGTTGTCAGCTAAAGTTTACCGTTAGCTACAACAACAAATATACACGTTTTTAATGGTTTGGCACCAAAAACATCATTTAAAACCAACATCTTGACTTTGTACGAAGTTTTCAACAAGACATATTTACATTTTTGAGGACTAATTAGAACCAAAATTTGTCACTAACACTGATTTAAACGAAAGAAATATTTAACCTATTAAAGGGACTGAATGGATTTTCGAACTACCAAGTACCAGCAGGGTCGAGCAAATAATCTCGCAGACTTCTCAATATTACGTCAGATGTCCAGCTATTTGAAGAGAGCAATGGTATGAAATATTAAAAAGCAATGGTTTACTAGCTTCGGGTGTATTCTTTCCATCCAGATTGAGTACATTTTGAGGAAATGAAATCATTGCGCTCACCTTATTATTATTATGTCGAAATTTTACGGAAAGACGACTAGAGCAGCATGCGCTAGTGAATATTTATTACCTAGAATATATACTCGCAACCTTTGAGAATAATTCAAACTTTAACAGTATCAAGTAGTATTTCATGCGTCATATATGTTAACCAACTGAATTGTTTATTGATACTATTCCTTGATTCTATTTTGCCGTTGAAAATTATCTGAGAAATATAAGTTTGAAAAAAAATCAAGAACTCACTACCATGTGATTTCTCAAAATGCCTTTTTACTTTGGTATTTATTTACAAGTGAATTAATTTAATTAAAAAGAATTATATTTCTATTCTTATTTACAAGAAACTTAAGTGATAAATTAAATAAATGGTTGAGAATAATAATCAAACATGAATTTGGGTTGACTCATTCGCAAAAAAATGTATTTCAAATGGGATCTCTGAAAACAATGAAACGAAAAAATTACTATGAAAAAAATGTGCACTTAAAGTGTCTCATAGAAAAAACTATGAATATGAAAGACATAGACCATTCAAATGTTTGTATTTAGTAGGCAATGCTTATCAAGCATATTCAACTTTTACAGCACATAAAATAACTCTAAGTGGTTGTTTTCAATCGCACAAAATCAATGATCACTGCTCATTTCTCAATGAAAATATCAACGCGAAAACGTAACAGATTATTTTTTGCCTGTTAATTTTTTGTGGTGTCTAATGAAAAATCCAAGTTTATAAACTCGGGATTTGAATCAAACCCGCTATACAAATTGGTGGAACTCGGGAAAGTGAAAATTATTACCAAATATTTTCTTTGTGGCTTTATTAAGAGCTGTTTTCACATTTTGCTTAAAAGTGTTTCCTCTAATTTAACAAAAAAAAAAACTTCTTGAATAATTTGTAATATCAGAAAAATTAAGAGAAAGTTGTCCAAAATGAATAAGTACTGCAAAACTTTTTCATTTTTTTCAAACATTTAAGTCCATTGATTTGAAATTTGATGGTAAAAGGAGCTACTTATATGTGCTAAAATCTTCGATTTTAATTCCATCTTTTTTGGTCTGCAATTTTCACTCCCGACTGGAACTGGGCTCCGCAATCTGGGCTTATCGAAACCCATAGAATACTCGCAATGCGATAAACTTTCAATAAACCCCCTCTGTGCACAAATCTTTACTTCAGATTAATGTAATAACGCGCAAATGAGTCTAACGCACTCTACTGAACGGTTCAGTATTCTCTTTAACTTCCATTCGCATTGTTATGAGGTTTGCACACATACTGAAGTATATTCACAATGTATCATCAGCAAAACGTCTGTATGCGCGCAACTCAGTAAATATGGAGAGTCATATTATATTCCTCTGGAGGAATAATTTCTGTATGTTTTCCTCGTGGGAGAATATGGGAGAATATTTAGGAGGAAATACTATCCAATATTCTCCCGCAAGGAATAAATATAGAAACTACTCCTCCGGAGGAATAACATGTGACCCTTCATATTTACTGAGGAGACACTATATTCAATAGGAACGATTTGAAAAGCAATGCGAAGAAACACATATTTGAATTGACGGGCTTGGCGGAATAATGTAACACAGGAAAAGTCCGTGGAAAAATAACTACCAAGAGTACGATTTTATTCTCCCAGGGGGCGAATTTTCGTATATATTCTTCATGGGAGAATATTCTACTCCTTTTTTCCCCATAGAGGAATATTTTTGAAATGTCAATATATTTTGACTGATGTATTATATATAATACTCAGTAAATACAAAGGGTCATCATTTTATTCTCCCAAGAGGAATAAATTCTCCCGATATTCCTCCAAGGAGAAAATATGCAGAAATGAGCCCTCTGGGAGAATAAAATGATGACCCTTTGTATTTACTGAGTATTATATATAATACAATTATATATATGCGTGGCTGAGAATGAAAGTGGACTTAGCGGAAACCGCGCATGTTGATACTTGTGCTTAGCTCATTCCTATTGAGAGATGATGGCCCAAAGAATTCAAAATATTTTCGACCGTTTCATTATTCACAATTCTCCTATTGATATGGAATTCTTATCTTTGATCAGTCATTCACAAGTCACACGTATTCAAATGCGCGGTTTCGGCTAAGTCCACATTTATTCTCAGCCATTCATATGTACTGTGAATCATCCCTATATAAATTGGGATTCATTTGTTGGGAGAATTAATTTATCAAAAATGAAATCACACAATTACCGTAATTTTTTTCACTTCGCATTTCACAATCGACTTGTCTAATGACAGTGACGTAGCTGTCGTTCAGATTAACGAATTCGGTGTTTTAAAACTCAGTTAATATGAAGAGTCAAATTTTTTTACTATGGAGGAACAATTTCTGTATTTTTTCCTCGCGGGAGAATATGGGAGGACTATAATGTTAGCATTCATATTTACTGAGTATACACACAAAATTACCATTGCACACACTGTGCAGAAAACGGTTTACTGCCCATTTGGACAGACTTTTTGCACACATTGTCCATTTATTTTCATAACTATTTACATGTATTTCAGATATAGAATTAGCCGCATTGTTGCAAAAAATATGATATACATTTGTGTGAACGCAACAACATGAATATCTCATTCTATACCTTCCACTCAGACTTATGGAACATTTCTGCGTTTCTTCGTTCTTCCCTTTCTTCCTATTCTTTTTTTCTCGCGTGTCTGTGTTCAATGAATGTCAGAGCGAGAGGTGACTGATGAGAGAATTATGTTGTTGCGTTCACGCAAGTGTATATCATATCTTTGCAAAATTTCGGGTAATTCTAACTCTCACAATCACATGCAAATAGCTATATTGTTCTTGATAATAAATGGACAGTATGTGCAAAAAGACTGCTCAAATGAGCATAAAATCGTTTTTTGCACAAAGTGTGCAGTTGCTGTGTGTAACGTTCATCTTGTGTGTATAGTTAAATTATTTAAATTCAGTATTGAATGGACTTCTGAAATAAATCACTTCTTCATATTTTCTTTTTTGTTTGAATTTATAAGTCACTCACTGACCAATTGGTAGAAATGTCAGGTTACTATTCTATTAAAATGGTCGAAGTTTCGAGAATGACTCATCACTATCTGTAAAGGACTACAAATTTTAAGGGCCATCTACACCATAGCCGTCATTAGAATCTGTAGCTAGTACAGTCTTCGCAATTTTGGATCATTGTTACAGCAGCTCATTGAGCTCAATATGTGTAGTTTATCTGTACTTGGTATGGTGGCGCGTAAACAATGAAAAATCTTTTTGTATGCACACAAAATAAAATTGGAGTAGAATTCACTTCGTTTGGAGTCTCCAAAATTAAAATTTTTATGTAAATAAATTACCAAGCGGAGTAAATTGTATTTTAATTTTGACACCCCGGAATGGCAAAGCAAACAATAATTAATCATATTCAATCGTTTTCATATTTGGGACATTCCTGCCCTATGAACCAAATGTAATGCATAATGTGCGGAAAATGTCTTCTTTTCATGTAATACAAAATGTACTACATTATGTGCACATTTTTCCCAAATATTCATACATATGACAATTTTACGTGCACTTACGTACTATTCATTTACGCACAAAAAAGGCACGTAAATTGGTCATATTTGTACCAAATGTGCGAAAAATGTGCAAAAAATTGCTTAAATGAAAAAAGACGCATTTGGTTTATTGGGTGTCTAAACGTAATTGATATTCATTAAAAAATGACATTAATCAGTTGAATTTGCAGCCAGTAAACCCCTTATCACTGTAATTCACACTTTGAAGTCAGTAATTTCCAGCCACTTCCCATTCACTTGGTGCACAACTTGATCTCGCAGATAGAAAAATAGCCGTACATTTAATTAGTTATATAAAATTGTACAGCCAACATAGCCTGTGTTCTCGATTTACGCAGTTTGTTGATGTTTGGTGTTTTTTTGTCGTAATTTTTATTAATAAAATATTAGATTGAAAATTCTATGATTACTGTAATTTTATTGTGTTTGACAAACTAAATATGCGACCTTTTTATCTATGTGGATGATTCTTTCAATAAAAATATGAATGCATTTTCGTTTTTTGTGTATTATCAAACTGTTTTAACCATCATTTACACTTGATTGAAGCCATGTCATGATTTCCAATGCATATTTTTTATACATAGCAAAAACTATCATTTATATCGTGTCGGAAGAAAATTAACCACATTGTTATTTAAAAATTTCTATGAAGAATTGTGCTATGCAAAATTCAAGAAGTGGTTGATCTTCCTCCGCGTCATTGTTATATCACTAATTAAAACATCCAAAGTGCCTGGATGACGCTGTGAACGGAATCGGTAAATTTTGTTTTTTTGACACTTCCATGTAAAACAATAGAAAACAGATTGTTGCATGTGGAGGAGGGGGGGCGGGTTATACGATGAAAATTAGCTGTTTACATTGTTGGTGGATGAGTGTCCTCAGTCATTTTCTTCTTCATCTCCGATCTCACTCGAATGTATATTTGCTGATGAAGCCGCCTCAGCATTGGCCCGTTCTTGCATTTCTTGTAATTCTTCTTCTTCGCGTGTTAATGGCACTGTTGAATGATTATACAAACCTTGTGCCATCAATTGTAGAGCCAGTGGGTTTTTTTGTCCGGATGATTTTTTTATTTTTGCTCTCTTATTTTGGAACCAAATTTTAATCTGAGCTTCATTTAGACCTAACTCCGAACTCAGTTGTTGGCGACGACGTTCAGTTAAATAACGATTCTCAGCAAATTCATTCTAAATATAATTCAAGAAAATATTGAAGCAAATCCATTCTATGAGCAAATTATTGTTACACTTTGGTATTAAAATAAGGAATTTATAGAACTACTCAGAAATGTTTTTATTGCCAAAAAATGGAAATTCAAATTCGTGGTTTCGTGAATCTAATTTCTGATCCTAGCTTAAATGTAAACAGAACCGAAATTATAGAATTTAATCAAGTTATTTGCATTCAGTGGCGTAGCTATAGCGTTCTTTTCACTCGAACGTTCCAACGAATGCACCAAATGATAGCCTGGACCAACAGAAATCATATTTTGAAAAAATGTTGGGGGTGGTGTTCATGTTTAGTTAAGGGGCCAAAAATTGGAAAAAATTGAAAGGATTGGAAATTTGATGAAAAATCAAAACAACATTTCGGACCAGTTTTTTTTTGACCATTTTTAATACAAAAATTCTTATAGTTCCATACTTATTCTGTATACCATTTTTCCATAGCTTGGAATTGATGCTAGTCAACAAGTGGCGTAATACTGATTCATTCTGAGTTCTTCCACCCCCTGCAATTTTCATCCAAATCTGATTTTTGACGTTTTGGCCGCATAACTTAAATTTTTTCTATGAACCCCCAACCCCCAATTTTCTGCAATCATCTGGTTGGAACGTTTCAATGAAAAATAAAAAGCACGCATACGCTTGCCATACTTTTCCGCATCAATTATAGTTCGTTGAAGTTTGTTTTTTATCGGTTATAAATTTAGATATTCGAAAATTCAATCTTGAAAATTCTAGTTCGAAAATTCCATATTCGAAATTTAAATATTCGAAAATTACATGTTCGAAAATTTCATGTTCGAAAATTACATGTTCGAAAATTTCATGTTCGAAAATTACATGTTCGAAAATTTCATGTTCGAAAATTTCATGTTCGAAAATTCGAAATGATAAGAGTGATTGATTTATGTTCCAATGGTTACTGGAATTTGGCAAAATTTTCAACAAAATTAAATTTTTTGAGAACGGTCCACTTAACTGGCCATATTTCGGGAACGGCTCGACCGATTTCGTCTAATTCCGAACTTAACCTGAGTTTTATGTTTATAAATAAGTTATTTAAAATAACCCCTGAAAATTTCAATCAAATCCAAGATAGCTGTCGAGAGTTATTGTACGGACCACGCAAAATACACAACGCACGTTGGACAGGTTCCACACTAAAATTGACATAGTTCAAAAACCAGTTTTTTCGTGCTTAAATAGTCTTTAAATGGATAGAAAACCAATTTTTAGCGATTTCCAAATTTTGGCCGATCGCAATACTTCCCCTTAACCTTCGGTTTGCGGAAAAGTAAAAACTAGCTACGCCACTGCTTGCATTTACTACTGGGCACAAGGGATTTTCAATGATTTTCAATACCGCTCAGTGTTTTTCAATACTTTTCAATACTTTTCAATATTTTCAATGATTTCAGTTTTTTCTAGTACACAACTTTGACATAAAATCGATTTGACTTTGAAAACTATGAAGATATTTACGCGCATTGATAAATCGAACATTTTGAATTGCTCTTTGAAGTTCAGTATGTTTGTTGAGAAGCAATATTTCGCCTGTTTGGCGGTTGTTCAGACGGGGCCTCGATATTTTCTGGAATATTACAAATGGAAACAGCGTTGGTAGATAATATCTACTAGATCTAGTAGATATGTCGCACATTAGACAGCCTGACTCTGCATATACAGCATATGCCAAAGAGAGGGCAAAACCTGAGATGCGCACCCAGTTAATGTTGCTAGAAGAGTAACCAACTCTTGCGAGTTCTGACTATGCAGCTACGAGTACGCACGAGTTCACACTGTTTAGGCATATGCCTTCACATTTACACTTGCACTCGAATTCGCCAGAGCACGATAATCTGTGAATTCTGTTAAATGCATTGGTTTTATGCGAGTTTTCACACATGCCCGAGTAGTTGAGTCCCCCTAGGTGCTAAGTTTGAAAAGTGACATTTTGAAAAAGTGGAAATGTGTTTCGATACACTGACATCGGAGTAAACGGAATAGAAAACAGGGTTGGAGTGTTGTTTACACTAACCACATGACATGAGGACGTTCATTCATCATAGCTTTTGCCAGCCTCAGCTAGCCTTTGCTAGCCAATTCATATTATATGTAAAAGTGTGTACGTGTGACATTTTTGTATAGTAGCTATATAAATATATGTATTGTACAACAGGAACAAAGAACATCTGAACAAAAGAGAATACAAAAACTGTATACTATACGAAAAATCATATAGCAGTGTACCGAAATTTTTGAGAGTGTATGTGTTCATATTTGTCGTAGTGTTTGCTAGCCTTTGCTAGCTTCTGCTAGCTTCTGCTAGCTTCCATAGTGTGACTTTCCCCATGCCTTATGAGCACAGTTAGTCCAATTCTTCTCTGTGTGTGTTACAAGCGCAAGTTAATCAATTACTATTTCAGTCCATAGCCTACGTATGCACAAATTTGGTGTATGCCACTGCACAGTATTAGCTTGAACACGGATTGCCAACACTGGTTAAAAACTGCCAACATATTGGGAAACACGATTGAAATATGTGTTTTATTTCAAATGCAAGGTTGGCGTTCTTGTTCTGAATTCATATAACAGCATGAAAGGTATGCGTAATCTTTATATCATTTCCTGACAATGAATAACACGAAGAAATAAATTCCGATTCAACTGATGGATTTACTACAACAAATACAATATGTATGTATTGCCTACATTAAATGAAGCATTCCGTACAATAATGCTCTTCCGCACTTATTCATGCTTCAATTGAACCGTTGAGAATAATAGTGACCTTTGATATAACGTTGAAATAAAAGTGCAACATAAATTACGTTTTTAGCTATGAATCTATTTTCTGGGAAAATGGTTGTAGATTTAGAGAAGGTGATGGCAGACCGTGTGCAAACGTGTGCAATGCAGTGGTATATACCAAATATCTGCATGTGCAAATCATGTGCAAATCATGTGCAAAGCATGTGAATAACGTGCGCTCGTGTGCGTGTACACCATGGGGACAGTCATACTATGAAAGCTAGCAGAAGCTAGCAAAGGCTAGCAAAAATTTCAGTACACTGCTATATGATTTTTCACAGTTTTTGTATTCTCTTTTGTTCGGATGTTCTTCGTTCCTGTTGTAAAATACATATATAGGCTAGCAAAGGCTAGCTGAGGCTAGCAAAGGCTAGATGAATGAACGTCCCCATGGTGTACACAAAGAAGAAATAGACTGACCGTATTCATTACGTTAGAGTGATGAGCTCGTTTCGTCTGTCTTCTATTCCGTTTACTCCGATGTCAGCGTATCGGTGCACATTTCTTCTTTTTCGTTCTCGGCTTCTCCTGTTGTTCTTAACACGCTACAACGTTCACTGAGCGCGCATCTCAGATCAGTGTAGGCTGTAGATTGTGTACAGTCGTTTCATTTCTCCTTTGTGTGCATGTGCAAACGTCTTTGCACATCGAATTTTGTATATACAGTATGTGCAGAGTCGGTATAATGTGCTGTATATCTGCCATCACTGGTAAGATGTATTCGAATGGTCTTTTTGGAAAAAAGCAGCAGATGGAGCAATGGTATGTTCTACAATATGATAGAATTTGAAATTTGCTACAACTTTGCTAAACCAATGTTGAATATAAATTCATATGGCTTCAAACGCCATTAAACAGCCACGCTATAGTAAATTTGCACTCAAATCTGATCTGCCACTAAGTGTTGCCAATTTCACTTTGAAGTTTGACTTGATTACCGTTTATTCGCCAGCATACTCGAGTTAATATCATCAAATTAAAGCTCTCATATAGAAAAACATACAATGAATTCAACTTTGGCTGAACATCACAATATGTGATTCTCTTACCATTTTCCCAAAAAATTCATTCATAGCCAGTGATGATTTTTCGTTAGCCGACGTTATCTTGACCAAGGCTTACACTAGCAGTTGGTGTAAGCCAAGCGTTAGCCAGCTGTGTTTGTGTATGTTGTATGCTTGTGTGCGAACGTTGAAAAGGTTGCCAGTTTACTATAACATGTATGTATTAGTGTCGCTGGCTAACGCATTCGTTAGCCAGTATACACCACAGTAGCAAATTAGCCAGCTAATCTACTCATCACTGTTCATAGCTATAAAAGACGTAATTTATGCTGCTATCGAAGGCACAGGTCGCTTATGGAAACATTATATACATTGAAATCTATGTAAGAAATAAATGCAATGGAAAGGGTAGCGTCACCACAGTAAACCGTGTGTTTTTCACGAACGACCACATATTCCACATTTGAAGTATTAGTAGTACGTGTATTTTTCTTGATTTTTTATGGCAGCGGTATCCATTCCATGACAATGACATAAGTAACCTGTGATCTAAAGTCAATATTTTTCTCAACGGGTCATTTGTTTGTAATTCTACAGATCCGAATTCCAAAGACATTCAAACATGCGCAAGAACCCCTTCTTCGTAAAAATACACAATTTTCTAGTGGCACACGTACAAGACGGTAATAACGTTTCTCCTTCTTGCGCATGTGTTGGTGTCCTATAGACGAATGAAAGACCGAAAATCACATACAAATATTGCACTGAATAACTGCGGAGGGGCATTTTTGTAGATAATACTGTGCATACTGCATTCTTTGTGAATCGGAATATAATGCTGTGTGTGCATGGCTCAAACAAGGTCGTCCTAAGATTGTGTGCACTGATCAGGTTGTCTGCCTCTGTACCATCGACGTGAAGACAATTTTACTACAATTTTTTTGAGACACTACACTTATCCATTTTCGAACATTATGTGTCTCGACTATTCTCGGAGATTCAATCGTGAAATGGTAAAGACCAACTCACACTGCGATGACAAGGCTCACTTTGTAGGGTTTTTTTTAGATGTGAACACAGAACGAAAAGAGATGGAAATATACATCTGTATCTATCCGTCTCTCTCCAACATTCTCTGCCAGAAAAAAACCCTTTAAAGTGAGCCTTGTCATCGCACTGTGGACTAATTCTAGCTGAAAACTCATTATTAAACCAGACACTGGGCTGACTATACAAATATTATCGATACGTATCGCTACATATTATAATACGCACCAGTGCCGAGTTAACCTCGAGCGAAAAGAGACAGTTGTCTCAGGGCCCCACGCTCAAGGGGGCACCACGAAGAAATTGGATTTTTTTTTATTGAGTAAAATTTGCTTCGGATACAAAAAGGGCCCTTGTATGGTGCCATAGAAAAATACTCACCAAAATCATTTTTGCCTCAGGGCATCAACAACTGTTAACTCGGCACTGATACGCACACTATATTATAGACTATAATATAGATTATTCCAGAGAATATTTCATTATACAAAGCAGAGACGAAGGATATCCACACAAAAGAGAATTGGCAATGCGATTTTTGGCGGCCTAAAAAGTCATCTAGTTGCCCATGCTTATTCTCTTTTATGCGATATCCTTCGTCCTCTGCTTTGCAATATGAAATATTCTCTGGAATAATCTATATTATAGTCTATAATATAGTGTGCGTATTATAGTATGTAGCGATACGTATCGATAATATTTCTATAGTCAGCCCAGTGTCTGTATTAAACCACTGATACACAATGAAAATTATCCGTAGAGTAATGATGTCAAGCATAGTTTGTAGGATAATCGTAGATATTCTTTTTCAAAAAACTCTGTTTACTGAATCTGTACGATAGTGCAAATTCATAAGGATTCACAAAATTCATCAAAAATTACATCAAAAACACAAAATGGTTTTTATCAGGTTTTAAATTGAATTCTCAAAACACGACTTGAAAAGATGATTTAAAAAAATCATTTTCAATTGCTATAGAAAATCCACTACTAGCCATAAGTATCCCCCCGAAAACCGGTTGTACTGTTCGCGTGGATACTCATGCCCGGTAGTGTAAAAATCTCTATATAGACCGTGAACCGTGCAACAAATTACTTATATCTCCGAAAACGGCCGATTTCCATAAAATTACTATGTCTCGCTTTTTTCTATCATTTTCAATGTTTTCAATACAAACCTTATACTATATGTCAAACGTCAAACCATGCGTTGGATGCGTTCAATGCATTTATAGTTAATGTCGTGATGAAAATACTGAAAATAAATATAAAACATCTTTTTTCCAATAAATTGAAAATTTTTAACGGCAGATTTTTTGTTTTCTAAACTAAATAGATCATGATAAAACTTTCATAATAAAATCTGCCATTTTGGGGAAAAAAGTATACTTTTCCGTGCAGCGCGAATAAAACCGCGAATCAAACAACTCAAAAGAAATTCCGACACAACTTATACGCTTTCAATTCGTACGAATTTACTTGGTAACGTGTTTTGAACTCCTTATAAGTTGAAATTTGCATTGCATTGTATATAAGTTGTTTGGGCGTTCAAGTTGTTTTCGAGTTCTCAGTTCGCACGCCATCTGCAGAAGTTCGTCATAATGAAAACAATAGCTTTGTATATAGTGCAATGCTAAATTCAACTTGTTTGGCGTATGAGGAGTAAGGTGTGTTTACCAAGTAAATTCGTACAAATTGAAAGCGTATAAGTTGTTTTGGAATTTCTCTTGAGAATTCGCCCAATTACAATTAAAAAAGTGAACCATTCCGGATAGAAAAAAGCGTGACGATAATAATTTTATGACAATCTGCCGTTCAGAGATATAAACAATTTTTTCCGCGGCTCTCGGTCTAATTGTAAAAGCAGAAAAATCTTCATCGTATATGAAAGCAATGTATAAATTGAGCAGAAAATGTCAGTGTGCAGCATTCATTTCAACGGAGATTTATTTACCTTGAGTCTAGCAAGCTGAGGTCCACTGAAGGCCGTTCTTGGTCGTTTTTCGTCGCTTACATTCTTGTCAGCAGGTAATTTTTTCGGTCGTCTAGCTCGTGGGCCTGCAAGTTTTAATAACATCTACCATTAACCAGATCAGTCCTAGTGAAAAATATTCATAGCCTGAAATTCTGAATTTTAGACCTTTAAATATCACCAACTCAGAACAACAGATTTCAAAGCGATATAATTTATACAAGCCCATTCATCTTTTAAATATACATAAAATTCTGGGGACTGAGTACAACATTGAAATGCATGTCAATCCAAAAAAAAAAAATGAAAATTGTTT
This sequence comes from Aphidoletes aphidimyza, assembly GCA_030463065.1. Lineage (NCBI taxonomy): Eukaryota > Metazoa > Arthropoda > Insecta > Diptera > Cecidomyiidae > Aphidoletes > Aphidoletes aphidimyza. Next base: position 415,026 of record CM059998.1, read on the forward strand.
TGTCACACTCTCTTCACTGAAACAGTCGCATAACACCAGTCGCCTGTCAATCGCAAACGCTGTTATTTGTTTTGTTCCTTTAAAATATGGGCCACTTTCACAATGCGATAGGAAGACTTACTTTGAAAGGGGTTCCTTCCTACAAAGAGAGATGGATAGATGCAGATCTATGTTTCCATCTCTTTTTGTTCGGAAAACCTGTAAAGTCCATCAAGCTATTGCGGTGTAGGCGATCTAGTGCGATATTCTGCTCGTTTCACGGCTGACGTCATGTTTGGTAAATTACCACACAGCACCTTTTTGGTTTGTATACAATTACATATTATATAATTTTATATTAGATACCTACAAACTCAAGAGGTTGCAGATGTTCTTCGGAATCAAAAAACAGTCGGCTTTGCATCACACTCATGCGTCACTGTGTTATATCTAGAAGTGCAGTACTAGAACTGCAGTACTAGAAGTGCAGTACTATTGAAATACGCAGCGAATGGAATTCAAGACGCCATCTTGGATTTTGTTCATATTTTCAATAGCACTGGGAAATTCGCCTTGAGATGGCGTCGTTTTTGAACGTATTTACAGAGCCGCATATAAATGTACATAAACAACATGGGGATGCACTCAAGATGCAAATTAGTGACTGTTTTGAAATAGTATTGTTCTGTGTGACATATAACCACTAGTCTGTACATCGTTATTTCAGTGATGTTCGTGAAACAAAACACATTGAACAAAAATGGTTGGATACACACACTGATATTTAGAGTATATCTACGTTAAGTCTACAGCCTATTAGGTTAACATCAGAGTACCCTCTAGTTCAGCTCTTTTATCTACTTAGCGTAGATCATGCCCCACTTAACAAGATTTAAAAATAATATTACGAAACTATGACTAATCACATCATATGGGTTCGTGATAATTTCGTTTCGCATGGTCAGTTTAACACACGTCAACATGTGATAGAAGCATTCAAAATGGCGAAAGGTGTGCAAAAAAAAATTAACTTTTTATCAAAAGCAAAACATAACCGTAGCTAATCTAATATTTTGTTCAACAGATGGCATTGCTAATTAAATGTTCTCCTGACAAGAAATGGGCTCCATAATAATTTATCGTAGTTAATCCCGAGGACTTATGAGTTCTGCGTGCTCGTAAACTTTCAAATATGAAAACGCATATGCTCTGGCGTTTTCACTCGAATTTGCACGAGTTCGTCCGAGTTCCCATGTGTTATTTGAGTGCGGAAAGAAACATAAGCTGCGAGTTCTGTGCTTAATGTAATGGTTTGCGAGTTTCCTCGTAATGTGATAAATTTTCAATGGACCCCTTTACGAAATTTTTTTTTGTCAGATTAACGCGTATACACTAGAGTGGTAGGCATTTCCACTCATATCGAATTTCAATCGGCACGATGCATTTTCTATGGAGGTTAGGTACAAAAATGACCCCTGTAAATTTTCAGACTGATCGGAGCACGTTTGATGGCGCCTCATCGGCCCTAAAGGTACATGACTCCAGAATTTGCCGATTTTGGCCAAAATTCACATTTTTAGTCAGTTTTAACGCCATTTTAGCTTGATTTATATGCATATCTCTGGGGTATTTTGATTTGAGGTCTCAAATATAGTGTTATACACCGTCAAGATTTATGTACTAGAAATGTCGTATTAAAGTAGTTTTCTGTCAAAAAGTACCGATTTTCTATTTAAAAGTACCAAAGTACTAGCCTTGAATATTCATTTTGAATTTCTGCGTAAGTACTTTTTACTTACGCAGAAATTCAAAATGAGTATTCAAGGCTAGTACTTTGGTACTAACTGATAGAAAATCTGTACTTTTTGAATGAAAAGTACGGCAATGTGACATTTTTAGTACTTAAGTCTTCACTGTGTACCTTTGATTCAGATATCGAAATCAAGAATACAATGGGTTTTCACTCAAAATACGACCAAAAATTCAAAAAAAGCCCCAAAAATTGCAAAAAACAAAATGTTTCAATATTGGAGCACTTTTTTTGTATGAAATAATAGTCCGATTGTATTCAAACTTTCTCAGAGTTAATTTTGTACTAAACTTATGAGTTATGCAGAGTTTGGGAGTAATTGGTACACCTTGTTGTGTACTTAAAGTGCAAAAAATCTCAAAGATCGGCGTTCTGAGGCGAAAATTCTCGTTCTTTGGCTCAAAGTGCAGGAAGAAAGTACATTTTACATCTTTCGATGACATTTCCTGTTGATTTGGTTCATATTAATCCGATTTGATGTGCATATGATAGTTCTACGATGAATATTTCGGTAGTTATAGGCGTCCAAAGTAGTGTTTCTCTCGAATATAGGTGAACGGTCGACTTAATGTCATATAGCTCACAGCAAAAGTTGCTAAACCAATCTAGAAAGACTTGCATTTGACCTTATCTGACCAATTTTTGCCAAGGAATCGATTGCCGAGCGATTTGGAACGATACAAGTCGGTTTTGTAGTGGAAAAACGCACAAGTTACAAACAAGCTTCCTAACTCATGGCGAGTTAGTATAGTAGTAAATTCAAAATTTTACAGGTTGTTTTGCATGTAATACGAATAATGTGATTATTTGAATATTTTTGAATGAATTCGAATTATTTGAAACGGTATGTATCGCTACGTGATAATCCTGCGACTAGCCGTGAATGTCTTTTCAGGATTGTAATATCTCCAAAACTGTCAACGATTCTGATTAACCAACTTGCTATGCCACTGTGTGTAGTCAAACAGCATTTTTTTACAGGTATATTTTCATATTGAAGGTATCGCGTAAAGAGGTCAAACGTATAAACAAAACCAATTGAATTAATAGACATGACTCTTTCGGAGATCTATGTGTTATTGTTTTTGTAACGCGCTACCGTCGATTCTGTCAGAACTTTGAGTTGAGTTGGCAGCAAGAAACTATTGAACTCGTCACTGTGTTATATCTTTGAACAGTGCACAGAAGCGCCATCTCAATGCGAACTGTTCAGTACTATTGAAATACGCAGCGAATGGAATTCAAGGCGCCATCTTGGATTTTGTTCACTGTGTATTTCAATAGCACTGAGAAATTCGCCATGTGACGGCGTCGTTGTCGAACGTATTTAAAGAGCCGCATATAAATCTACATAAACATGGGGATGATTGAACTTGAAATGTTTGGAGATCGAAATTAATTGGTACATTATGCTATTGCCTTGAAGAAATAACAATGTAAAAATCTATTTGGTTTGATTACTTAGTATCTGCTTTTTAATTTATTTTTTGTTATCAAAGCTCTAAGGTGTCATGGTTCGATCAATTGGACTTGAGTAAGCAACCAACGTTCATTAATCTTCTTTATTTGTTTGCAGACAGTGAATTGAAAGCTGGATGATTTCTGTATCTCAAGTCTTCTTATGACCAAACATTCCTTTCGGAGCGCAACCTATATATATATTGTGTGTGTACAACATTAGTGATGCCAATCCATTTATAATATTATGTGTACTGAATATGTAATTATGTAGCAGTCCTTCAAATCTCAAGAATTTGCCTTAAATATAAAGACGACTGCGCACATAAACCATTTCCAGCGGAGGAAAGCATAGAAAATATCACGAAAAAATGTTGTTATACATGTTACCAATTTCTTTAAGGTTTGCTAAATCATCGAGTTTCAATTGTACATACAAGAATGCGCACAATATGTAGAAAACACCGTAGAGGTCGCTTTCGTTTGCTCGTTCCATTGTTATATTTTCATCCATATAAAATAAATAGAAAATTGTATGCTCTGTTCTGCACAATTTTTGGGTACATTACGACCTAAGCAAATAGTTGAAAGGTGGATGGTTTTTGAATCACATGAAGTATTCAAGCCAAGGGGCAAAACACTTGTGGCATTACAATGTTTTCAAGCAGGCATTACGGGGCATTATTAAGCATTACTTGTCATTAATCGCACGAAAATGCATTAATTTCAATATATGCAGAACATAGCGAAATCTTAATATGTCACAAAAGTAATTCCAACATTTAAAAGTAATGCCTGTAATGCACACAGTAATGCCCATGAAAAATGTAATGCCCAGTAAACAAGAAGTAATGCCACTCTCAAAAAATGAAATGGCTTGTCAAACTTTGACGTTTGAAATTTGAATACTGAAAGGCATTATATGTGGAGACATTGAAAGGCATTATTGGCATTACATTGAATTTCGGGCATTACATTCAAATTTTGAGGTATTACTGGCGGTGAAGGCATTACTTTTGAGTGATCTGCCCCTTGATTCAAGCTATAGCTTGCCTATTCGAACCAATATACATAACAATTAGTTTCGGTCTGACAAGGTGCCACGAACTCTCCATGTACCGTTTGCAAATGCTGTAACATTGATTGTAAAAATCTGTTTTAAGGGAGAAAAACACGCCAACGTGACTTTGAAATTTACGCAAACATAAACTATGTTTACACATTGAAGATATTCATTGTTTCTTTTTGTTTTGCACTTCATGAAAGATGTTCAACTCATTTATTTTAATCGGAGATTTGTTTGTCAAGTTACGAAAAGTATAAATAATTTTTATCGAAATCTTCTTCACATCTCATGGTGATGTTGAATGATACATATTTTCAATGTTTATTTTATCACTGCAATATGATTGAATTTGTTCGAACATTTTATACCCTGTCGAATGTATTATTACGAATTGTAGATATTCTCAGAAAATGTCAACGATGAACAAAAATGTGTTAACATACATTTCTGCCAATTGTCATTTTCACATTTTTTTCTATTGATTTATTTCAGTATAAATTCTTTCAAGTGCATTAAATAAATAAAAAAACAACAAACAACTAAAGCTGAAATTCTATTTCGATTTTTGTTTAAACTTAGCCATTGTGTTTTCCGACAAACATGTACATAGGATTCAATCAGCAACTTACTTCTTCCTGCAAAAAAAAAAACACATAAATTCATTAGTGCGAGCTGATTTAGCAGTTGAAAGGCATATTAAAATAAATTATATGAGTCGCTTTGTTTTAGCATTTTAAAGCGTTTATCCAATTTAATGACGACTCCTCTCCCCCCTAAAAAAAAATTCGTTTCAGTTATATTGTTGTTCATTTCAGCTGACAGAATCACAGAATAATTCGGACGCTCTCGACACTTTAATATAACTAATGATAAAAACGCAATATATTTCATGAAGGGGGAAAAAGTAAATAAAATGATAATGAAATTGTATGCAATCGAATTCAATGTATTGCATTTACGTTGCTTAGCACCAGTAATCGATTACACCGACGAATGTTTTTCCTCATATTTCCACCATTTAACAGCTCAGTGCGGTACATTGCATGAGCTAATAGATGTAATTCCATTTTGTGGGTTACTGCAAGCAAACCGTTAACCTCACCCTTTTTTTACAACAATAACCTGCACCCGGCATCTTAACACCATTTATTGTTATCGCATTCAAAACGTATGCTTTTGCAGTAGACTTCTAATTTTGAGCAAGCACAGCGAATTGAAAAGCGGAACGAAATTACAATGAACGATATTTGACAAAACGAAAGATAAATATTTGATTTTTTTATCATCCCTCCAACTTCCCATTATACTCCCGATTGATTACTGTTTGGCGCGTTTTGTTGTTATATGACGCGTTTTTTATTGGTTCATTCGTGTTTTTTTTTCGATTAGGGTTTGGTTCATTCGCCTCAATTTTTTTTTCTCAATTTCTTGCTGCTTACAATTACACTGCAATCGAAATACATGATTTAAGGAGTGTGAACATGAGATAACGTGCTGTGCTTTATTGCCTGTATATTTTTTATTCAAACCATTAAGTTTACACAATTTTTTGTTCATTCTATCGTCTACTATTTCAGTCACCATCTTTATCTACAGTCACGTTCCATTCAAACGTTTTCCCAATAAATTTTTTATTTTTTTTATTTTTTAAAAGACGAAACAAGTGTTTGCGTTTCGATTACACGGTTTTAATAGACTCGTCGAATTTCCTCTCCATACTTGAATACTCTAAGCAGCAATGAAAGTAGTTTTTAAGCATACAAACTTGACAACAACAACAACACAAATTTATCAGTATTAAAAACTTTATAAAACACGTGGAAAATAGAATCGATTTCTAAAACAGCATCATAGAGCATTGTTATTTCATGGAATTACAATTTCGCTTTTACTTGGTATATAATAGTGTTAGAAAGAGACTTTCATTTGGTTGGGAAGTTTTTATATCTGCGAGATATTTTAATGCCAAAACAAGATTTAATTAAGTTCATTTTACATTGTAAGTTAATGTATGCGAATCAAGTAAATGTTTTTTTATTTCTTCAGAAGATTGACGACGACAGCTTGTCGTTTGAATCTCCTCCTTTTATTTTCGCGAAACATTCCACTGAACAATGTTCAGTGAACACTTCATTCCTTGAAATCCGTGGAAAAATGATGCTTATTACAATTCAGCACCGACCGAAAGGTACAAAGACTAAGTTATTAGAATGATTGCCAAAAATTCTTTGAAACGCTTTATTTTGCTCTATATTAGATAGTAATAGCTTTGCTAGAGCCTACCGAGTACATTTAACGACCTCTCGTTGGTCTAATGTAAGAGTGACGTAGCAGTTCAAATTCATCGATCCTTTCATCATCACGTAGAAAAAAATGCAATACAAATTCGTTTTCGCTTCATTCGCTTCAGTTGAGTTCACTCCACAGTTATTTTTTTTTTAATTTCTCAACACTGTTGATAAGTCTGAATGTTTTTCTTTCCCTCATTCATAAGCCCTTACTGTTAAATTGCTAATCCTTTTAGAACGATTCCTTTATCAACGAAATTCACGAATTGTTAAAATAGCTTTTTTTCTAACTTACAGGTGTGGAAAGTATGTAAACTCATTTCCTATCAAACAAAAATGATTCCAAGTGACATTATCACTTTCAGGTGGGATAGCGTTTTTTAAAAACGATATTGTGATAGATCGATTAAAATAAAAAAAAATAATAAATTCATATTCAATTCAGTTTTCAACTATTGGTCTCAAATTAGTTACATTATGCAAAATAACGATCGGAATTCCAAAGAATACGTAGGTTCTGACGCTGGTCGAATTGGTCGAATTTACCCCCTCCTAACGTTTTGGAACCCCCGTCAGATTTTTCGCTAGATAGATAGTTTACATTAGATAGAATGAGTTTTGAAAAAATTCTTTCAATTTGCTAAGGTTTTTTGACTAAAATTCCACAGGGGGGGGGGGTCATCAATTTCGATTTGAGTGGAACCAAAAACCCCTTTTCAATTTTTTTTGAGACAAATTTACACTAGATAGAATCGTTTTTTTCTCGAACCCTCCAACGATTTTGGCTTTTAAAAACAGGCATTGGTTTGAGCGTATAAATACATACGCGTACGTCTTTCTAACCAAGTAAATACTGGAAAGTATTTCGCCGCACGCGCTTCACTGTAGCAAGGATGCGGTGAGTCTGTCGCGTCGGTAGTTAGAGTCGCTGCTTTGCGCAGTGTGCGTGTAGTGATGTATTAGTGCACACATCGATGCGGTGAACTCATAACACCTTTGCTGTACGAGGCGTTTGCGGCAAAATACTTTTCAGTATTTACTTGGGTAGAAATACGTACGCGTATGTATTTGCACGCTCAACCCAATGCCTGTTTAAAAATAGGTGATATTTTGTTGAAAATTATAATTTTTTTATTTTTTTTAATTAGAAATATAAGTACTCGGCAGAATATATAGAACTCGTAGGAACTCGCGATCACTCGAGTGCACGCACATTTGCACTGTATATTATTGCAGTACTCGTACAATAGCCTTACGCAATCTTAAGTACTTGCAAAAATCACATGGACTCGCAGTTGATTTTCGAAGATGAATCCCGCTAGGGCCAAAGTAGGTCTATTTTATCAATATGTTAAATAAAATATCTAAAGACACATGACTTTGAACAACCGAACATTTGGAGCACGGATGCTACATAAACCACTCCGCTAAACGATTCACATAAAAAGATTTATGTGACACAAACATCGAGCTATTTGTATTTGAAGATAAGCTATCCGCACATATATAATTATGAAGACAATTAACTTTGCCGTGAAATATCAATGGCGAGCACACAGTACAATATGAAGCACTGAAGCAGTCTTATATGCGAGTGTTTTATTTTATTTTTTAATTCGTTGCAGTCCATGTGTAGTTCATGCAAACGCAGCTGGCACTAATATCGCCGGCTCGGAAAGAAACATCTCTTATGTATGAGTCATTCATATTGATATTTCGCATGCGAAATCGGAACCATTGGGACCACTGCGTGCCGCCGCAATCTATGCAACCCAAACGAAATGTTTTAATAAACTTCAGTATGCTCAAAGCATTCGCATAATGCAGACGTGTATTGCTTTGCACATTGTCTGTAGAGACTGTTAGCGCCAATATTCGATAGAGAATCTGCTGAATATGTTTATTTTAAAAACATATTCATTCCATCAGGTGAAAACATTAATGCTAAGAGAATTTGGTGCCAAACAATATTTTCAATCTGTTAATAAATTTATATTTGTGGTTCTTGTTTGGATCGTCATTGTTATTTTTCTAATGCAAGAAATAATGCAACAAATTTGATATAGAAAATATTTGGTTTTTCTTTGTTTTCAGGCAGTAATATTAACAGCTTTTTCAAACTATTGCATGCACTTATTTCTTTATTGAATTGAATATTGATATAGCAAATGATCAGTGTTTGAATGAATTTGTGCTAGATTCGCTTCGATGTGATCACGAACGGCAGCATTATTGTAAATGTTGTAGGAAAATTACACGTTAGATGTTTTTGGGGTTGTGACCTATACCAAAATTTTGATAGATTTCAACAGTTTATGATTTTATGTAAAGAATTTTCGATTTTCGTGCGAGTGTTAGCAACTTTTCAACAAATTTTATACTTTTTGCACCTAGCTCGGAATCTTGTTAATTTTCTTTTGCCGCTATGTATATTCGTGTGTATCACTGTAGGATTTCCTATACACACATATATTCATGCGATCGTGGTCATATGGTGAAGAAGTCGCGCACACGTTTGCTTTTTTTATTTCTCTTTCGCTTGGCGTCGTCGGTGTCGTTATATCTTTTCACCGCGTTTTTTTTTGCTTCGTGCATGTGTACACACATATTGTTCTGGGACTTTGAGAGTGAACAGAACGAAGCCCACACACATGATCCAACACGGGGGGCCTAATTAAGCATGTTCACGGCATTTCAATTCGTAATATATTGTAAAATGCTTGAATTATACATGTGTTTTTTTGTATGGGTTTTCTTACATTTTTCTGTTTTTTTTTTGTTGTTTTGTTTTTGGCGCATACAAAAACATAATCTAAAATCATAACTTCATTATTCAATCAAATGAGGTTTGTTGCGACAAAAAGGTCGCAAATTTTATAGTTTAATTAAGTAAGAATTATCACGAATTGTTTACAATGCTTAGTTTCTTAGTTGGTTTATGTTCATTAGGGTATTTCGATTTTGAGAATTGCCCAAATTAAAATTGGCTTATGGAATAACCTTCCTTTACGAAACGTTCATGTGGATTATTATTAAATACGGACATTGATTGGTAATTCTAATTAATATGGTTTGGAAATAAATGCTAGACAATTGTCAAATAATTTCCAAATCAAATTGAATGAATAACTGGAATTAAAAAATATATTATTGCAATAATATCATCGAGACATCACCTTTCGCTTCCACACAAAATACATGTATACTTTCAACAATTAATTGGTGTTTGAACTGATTATATTTAAGTGCGAGGTTGGACAAGTTTCTCTAATCGATTAGTTAAATTACAAACGATCAAACAGTTGAGTGTGTAAAATCGATCACGACCATTATGTTATTTATTGTTATTTTAAATTTCGATTATTTCAGGTGAAATTCGCGAATGGTTAATTCAGTTAAAGACAGCGAGCCCACAATGCTATATGAACATTAGGGTGTATCAATTTCGATTTTCGTTTGAAATCAAAAATGGAGGAGTGGCACCAGTTAGTACTAGTCAAAACAAGATTTTTTTGTTTGTGGACCATATGCAAAATTTTATTTCCTACAGGGGAGGAGCTCGTTTGAAAAAAATGTTTCAAAATAGCTGTTTTTCCACAAAAAATGTAAGAAAAGTCATTCAAAATATAATTATTGATATTTACATTTACTTTATTCTTAATTTTCGGATCACAATTAATGATTTTTATGTTACTCAAGACATTTTCCTGGTTTAGTTTGAAATTTTTATTATGGAACAAGTGAAGAATGGCCGAAAAAAGTGACATTTTTCCCAAATTGTGCCTACAAATATGTCCGATTTATCATTTTATATATGCCATAATGAAGTAAATCGACCCAATTGCTCTCGTAGATAAAATATACAGAAAGATCAATGGTGAAAATCTCCCCTAACTCGACTCTTGTGGGAAAATCCACGAGAAAAAAGCCAAAATATCGCTTTTTTCACATATTCTGCAACAAACATGTCGCTTAAAGTTTTTCAAATTTGGTGGAAATGGTCTTAATCGACGCGGTTTAATGTGTAGAAGGAGCGAAATGTCAATGTATAATGGAAAAATAATTCAAAGTTGCTTGGCAGGGCTATAGAACCAAAATGTCAACAAAATTTAAAAAAAACTTTTTTCCTGGGCATCCTAGAGGTGTGAATTCCAAGAGAAAAATGTAGCCAGGGATCAAAAATTTAAAAAAAAAATGGTGAAAAAATCGCCAAAATGGGTCAACTTCAAAATGCAATATCTCTCTTATTTTCCAACCAATTTTGATGTTTTTTATATGGAATCGCACTGATTTTTCCCTGGCTACATTTTTCTCTTGGAAGTCACACCTCTAGGATGCCCAGGAAAAAAGTTGTTTTTTAAATTTTGTTGACATTTTGGTTCTATAGCCCTGCCAAGCAACTTTGAATTATTTTTCCATTATACATTGACATTTCGCTCCTTCTACACATTAAACCGCGTCGATTAAGACCATTTCCACCAAATTTGAAAAACTTTAAGCGACATGTTTGTTGCAGAATATGTGAAAAAAGCGATATTTTGGCTTTTTTCTCGTGGATTTTCCCACAAGAGTCGAGTTAGGGGAGATTTTCACAATTTGGGAAAAATGTCACTTTTTTCGGCCATTCTTCACTTGTTCCATAATAAAAATTTCAAACTAAACCAGGAAAATGTCTTGAGTAACATAAAAATCATTAATTGTGATCCGAAAATTAAGAATTAAGTAAATGTAAATATCAATAATTATATTTTGAATGACTTTTCTTACATTTTTTGTGGAAAAACAGCTATTTTGAAACATTTTTTTCAAACGAGCTCCTCCCCTGTAGGAAATAAAATTTTGCATATGGTCCACAAACAAAAAAATCTTGTTTTGACTAGTACTAACTGGTGCCACCCCTCCATTTTTGATTTCAAACGAAAATCGAAATTGATACACCCTAATGAACATTTGTTCAAAAAAATAACACGTGTCTTAGGAGACAAAATCATTGTCACAAGTGGATTTGATTGGGAAAGAGACTTTTTAAATTTGAGTAAAGAAACAATTTTAGAGAACGAAAAATATGCTAATGAAAATAAATACGTTTTAATCGGTACTCCATAATGCGTGTTTAGTCCTGAAAATAATTATTTATGTTAACCACACTTCAAATGACTTTATAATGTGTTATGATTCAATTGTCATTTTCCAGTATTCGCTTTCGTATAAAAAATGAGAGATTCGCAAGCATTTACTTTACCATTCGCAGCCATTCGTACGAGTTAAATCCCCTTGATTTTAAAATATCTTTCGAAAATCCACCAAGGACTATATTATCTCTTGAATGTGTTCACTAGGGTGATTCAAAAAACCAACTTTTTCGAATTTTGACTGTCTCGATGTATTTTCATTCTAAGTGACAGATCAGCGACCCCTGTGTTTCGAAGGTCGAAAATCGACTATTTTGAGGAAAATCTCCACTTTTTAGCCCATCTGTACATGTAGAAAAAAGTCGGAGTAAATTTCTTAGAGTTACTTTTGTACTTTACAAATGGGTTATGCAGAGCTTGGAAGCAATTGGTAGACTTTGTCGTGTACTTTTATTGCATCAAATCTCAAAAATTGGCACTCTGAGGCTTATTTTTTTACCCAACCTCCTATGAAAATACATCGAGACAGTCAAAATTCGAAAAAGTTGGTTTTTTGAATCACCCTAGTGTTCACATTTGCTAGATAGACAATTGATAAAAGCCCCTAAATTCAATTATTTAGCGAGAACAGTTATATGGATTTCCTTTGGTTTTCGCATTAATGCGCTATCATACCAAGGGGTAAATCATATGAGGCATTACACTATTTTCAAGCAGGCATTACTTTGAATTACTGGACATTACTGAGCTTTGCTAGGCATTAATCGCACGAAAATGCATTAATTTTCGTATAGTATGCAGAACCTAACGAAACCAAAAAATGTCACAGAGGCAATGCTTGTGATGCAAAAATGTTGTAATGCCCGCAAAAAATGTAATGCCCAATAAACATGAAGTAATGCCGTTCTCGAAAATTGAAATGACTTGTCGAACTTTGACGTTTGAGATCCGTTCGTCGTTGTGGACAGATACGTGTAAGTTTCTATAGAGTTTCCTATTCATGGTACAGTGAATTCATGTGAATGCGAATACCAAAGGAAATCCCAAAATCCCTATAATAATTCTCCCTAAATTCATTTGTGTGTGGGTATTAGCAAATTCCTATTGCACTAAATGTACGGTTATTCAGTTCTTTCTGTTTGTTTTTATCAATAGTTGAGGCCCAACCCAATCTGACAAGAGCTATTTCACATTGGCTCCAAAGTTACATTCATTAAGATTCTTGTGGCTGCTTGCGCCATCTGAACAAGTAGGAATTAAACAGGCAAGCTATAGCATCTCAACATGTATGGATCAATTTGCACCGAAATTTCAAAATTGATTTGCCGGTGAATGTTGCCAACTCATATGAACTTTCTCATTGACATTCCGCTAAGCTTACACCGCCAGTCCGTTTAGGTGAAGATGCCAAACCATTATAATATAGCCAAGTGCATCACGAAATGTATTTAAAGTCTTAAAATATTTTGCTTGAACCAAGATGAAGATAAAAATGAAGTAATGCACAAAAACAAGAAATCAACAGATCAAAAAAAGAGCCAGTGACAAAAAGAAAAAGGAATCACAATACAAAACTCAAATACTACCAGGTAAAATATGGACATGTCTTCTAAAGATATACCTGTAATAAATTACATTTTATATGTACGACCGAATTGAAGCTTAACCGATGATCATATAAAACGTTGAAAAATATTTTAAAAAACAACAAAAGAAAACAGTTGAATTTCATGCAAAATCATTTCTTCGTAACAAATTTATTTACAAAAGGTTTCGAATGTAAATTCCCCCGTGAAAAACATTTGACATGGCAGTAGTATTCAATACTATGTTAGAAGTGTCACCTCTTGGGTCAACGCTACCTAAATTCATTCAACACAAACAAAAGCGAAGATCTATTGTTTAGTTTAGTCAGCTTGAATGATTCTGTTAAAACAATACGGCGCTATTGAACTGACTGAAAGTGACTGAACTGACTGGACTCCTTACCCCCTCAATGAGAGTGACTTGAAAAAAACCCTTCTTACTTTTTGGAAGATTTCCAATTACCCTCCCAATATTTTTCGATGTTAAGAAAGAGATTCACAGTTTTGAATGTCAAATTGAATTTTTGACACTTTCAATCGATTTTATTCGCAATTATTTCATATTTCATTGAACTATTCATTGACATTCGCCTTTTGAATTGATCTTGCATGGAGCTTAGCTATTAATTTACTTATTGATAAAAGATCAAAGAGTCGATTTATTTCACACCATATGAAAAACGCAACAATACAATTCAAATGTAACTCATTTCTCATTTGACACACAATGCCATCTAGTAGTCTGAATAGAAATTCACTTGTGTTTAATTGTGCTTCATATTATTTTTCACTTCATGGCTCATTTTATTTGCTTCAATTCGAACATTGATTGTCACGATTTATTTCTATTTTGTTTCGATGAAAAATATGCGATCCTTCACTACCTCTGAAATCTTTTCAGTTCCAAAAGTACATTTTATCCAGGGATATAAAAACAATTGCTGCTGCAAGCTATTCGCCGTTGTTGTCAGGTATATACGATTTGCTTGCTTCAAATCTCTGCCAACTTATTGAATTATTGACACAATTATCGCTCATTTTAAATGTTGACGATTTTTTGCTATCCGATTTTTGACAATACACGTGTATATTTTACATTCATTTCGTTATTCAAATTCTTCATGAAATGCGTCGTTTTATCCAAACATTTGTCCTGCGAAAATTAATACACGAAAATTAATACCGTAGCAGCAAAACGAACAGCAAATATTTATTAAAATAAATAATCATTTTTACAGCTATGTAACAATAACGACTTGAGTTCCTTGGTATATTGCTTGGCATTGATATAATTTTTGTTATTTCATAGTTTCTTCTGGGGCTCTGGTGTTTGTAAAATATACTAATATATTACAAAATATTTACTGAGCATAAACAACAACAATAACGAATAAAATATCAAACAAACAGTCTTCGAAATGATGAAACAAGAGTAAAACGAACACAGCTGAAAAGTCGAGTCGTCATATGTAAACTGGAAGTTGATGCTCGATTTTTAAAACCAGTTTTTGGTATAGAGCAACTCTATTCATTCTATTCTTTTCCATTCAAAAATTACTTAAGAACGGACAGAATAATTTCTGAGGTTTGATTTCGAAAAAAATGAGAGTATTGAGGATGTTGGCTACTATCGAAATAAGGCCGAAACATCAGATATCAACAGATATTTTATGCACAGATGCTCACGCACACAATTCTTAGCCAGCCGATTTGCTGTATCAAAACTCTGGAGGAGAGATTAACGATGACGTCATAGTACAGCTTTGCTTAATAAAGACATCACGTCCAAAATTGCCAGCACAAAACTACTTCAGTATGTGTGTATTGTGTTATTGTTGTTGTTGTTGTTTTTTACGTTTTCGCTTTAAACAACACTTTTGGATTCACTAACATAGGTGAATGACTAAAAAAGGTATAAAAGCACAGTTCAAGGCATACAGACAGAAAAATATAACAACCAACACGTAGAACATGTAATGAGCTATAAAGACACAACTAACTTTGGGAGGTCTAACGTATTACTGTCAATTTTTCGAGCTTACTCTCTCTACAATTTCAATCTATGAAATTCTATGTCAATTTACTTTCAAAATGTGTCATCTCACATATATTCAACAACATTAAGCGCTGTTATGCATTTGATGAATTGATCCGACTGATTGTTCAACTTCACTAATTAACACTATTGCAAAAGTGACTCGATTTTTTGGTGATTCCAAAGAATGTGGTGTTGACCAATACAGAATTACTATCAAAATTACAAATCATGCCAAATAACAATAAAATACAATAAAAAAATATGTGCAAACCAGTTTATTTTGCGTTTTATTTGCATATATTTTATTAGACGAAATTTTATGTCATAAATTGATAAAATGTTAATCTCTCTCTCTCTCTCCCTCTCTCTCTCTCTCTTTCTTTCTTTCTTTCTTTTCCTCTTTTTGGTTATGCTTCTTTTTTCATTGATGTTGATTCATCAAATTGAATGGTAGATTGGATTGGATGGCATGAATTATGTGCCTACTCGTGGTGTCAAGAAACCAAAGTATTTTCGTGCTCTTTGCAAGATTGTTTGCATTTGATTGAACTGTATGTCCTTTCAAGTTTCAGTCATTTTTATGGCTATATTTCAATACACGGTTTGTGTTCAAATACCATGTAACGTAGTTCAGTCGCATATAATAATGGATGGATGGATATTTGCAGGGCCGCACACGCACACGCTTTATCGCATCATTATAATAATAACAACAACAACAACAACAGCAACAACAATAAAAAGACCACCCAATTTGCAGAAAGTTACATGAAAATGTGTGATTAAACCACGTACGTCTGTATTAACTGCACGTTTAAAAAGTTGTATAGATCTTTAGCTCTTTGTCTCGAACATATTGAAATAAACTGACAGAATGAATAATTGGCAACGTTGAAACATTTTTAAACATCGTCTTAATTTACACGTTATAGAGAGAGAAAAAGAATTTCTATGTTTTATAGAATAAAAAATTAACTTTGTAGCCTCTAGAAAATTCGTAAATTTTTATTGTTCCAGCTAAATTTTCTACGATAATACTAAAAGATAGTTAAAACACATGCAATCCTTGCTCATACGATGAATTCAATTTCCTAACGCCACTCTAAGCCGCAAAATAACGGAAAGTCCTATATTTCTATCTATTTGTGTACTGAAAGTGAAGTTCTGTTAAATAATAATTCGTTTTACAGTAAGATTTGTGCATAATGTATATGTTCATCAAGCATAAAACATAAAACATCAAGCATAACATTTAAAGTAAAGCGTTAAAAAAATAACTGTCAAGGCTGGAATGTGCGATTCGAATATGCGCAAAAGTAACTCATTACATCGCTTAAACGATACTTAAATGTTCATCACTTAACACGCGTACACAAACAGTGTAACACAGTATGCAATACTTAGATGAGAAAGTAATGTGACGAACGGGGCTTGTCAAAGATGTCTTCTATCTTAGAGAGCGTACGTTCGACACTTTCGGCAGATACTTCTTCCGATAATTTTGTTGTTGCTTTTTCTCTCTCTTTCTCGGTATTAAATCAACATAATTCTTTTTGATTTGTTTATAAACACCATATTCGTTTTATCACAATCTTTGTATTACCACTCTCAAATGGATTTCTACTGACACAAGTGAGACTGTCTTTTCAAATGTTCACGATCACGACAAAAAAGCATCTACTCAAGGGCTTAAGAATAAAGAAAAATCAATATGAATACAAAGTTGTATTGTTTATTTATACATTTACATGATATTTTAAAACTGATTTGAGTAATGGGAGATATTTATACAATACCAATGGGGGTTCAACCATCGAAATCGGATCAACCGTTCCCAAGTTATAGAAGTCGGAATTTGTGTGTCAGAGTAAACACTATCAAATCAAGTTGTGATATAATACTAAATATTATGACATAACATGGTCGCAATTAATATATCACAGTCAATAGACATTAAAATTGGCTTTCAATTGAGGCTCACTCGACTCGACTGCTCAATCGAGCGAGGCGTTTTTTTATCAATTCGATTAAAGTTAGGTTTACACACTCACAGTGGGCCTGCAAATCAAAATGCGGGTGTAAATTATTTGTATTCCAGTTTTGATTATAGCCAGTGTTATTCAAAGATAATGAAAATGAAAACGTTAGGGACACGCACTGGCCCACTCTAGTTCACATTCATTGTAATATGGCATGGACAAATTGTAGAATTATTTGAAGAGTGTGGAACGAAAATATATATTTCACTAGCGCCACGTAAAATTTGATATCAGTCATTTTATGGGAGGGATCTTCCAGTGCGCCACTCTGTTTATACCTCGTTCAGAGGTTTTTCATCTTATTAGGGGGGGGGGGGGGGGGGGGGCATGGAGCGAATCGTGCCACTTTTTTTCAAGGCTCATATCTCCGACCTAATAATAAATTTTGGAACCAAAGTATATATCATTTTAAAGCTTGTTCTTTTGTGCAACTTTTGAGCATACATACTTTGGTCTGGAACTAAAACCAAAAAAGTTCTTCTGATTTTACCAAGGTGGTCAAGAAATCGCATTTCAAAAAGTGCGGCGCGAATCGTGCTACCGCCGTTTTCTCTATTTTTATGGTCGTTGATATCAAAATGAGTATAGATTAATAATGATTGATGAATCTACCTTAATTTTATTATAAAACGATATAAAATTTGTAATCATAACAATGGCAAAAATATCAAAGAATGATGGAAAAATCAAAATGAAAAAATTTATTCACCCCGCCTCCCCCTAATAATTACACTGGTCGACAAGGTTTCTGACCCAGAGCAACCCAATGAGGAAAAGTGTAACGTTAATAGTATGAAACTTAGGCATACGTTAATTTGTACGACCTGAAATTGGGTGAATTTCCTCATTGGGAACGACATATATGGTGTTTTAGTACTTAGTGGACTGAGTCAAAACCCCAAAAGATTTGGCAGGGTCGGTTCGATTCGTCTAGAAATCGACCAAAATCAATTTTCACCGCTTTTTTGGCCCATTTACCCTCACACCATGAATAAGCGTTGGAAAGGTCTATTCATTTTGAACAATTATGATAAATTGAACGAGCCGTACCAAAGTTATTGACGAGAGAGTGGATGGGTGTCTACCGAAAAATTGAAGATTTGTCACAAATGTTCAACTTTGAGACTTCATTTCACCCAGAAATCTTATTCAACGCCCATGAACATTTCTACTTTTACAAAGCTTAAAATGTTTGCAAACATGCTTTGCATGCAATAGATATAGATTTCTGGGTGAAATGAAGTCTCAAAGTTGAAAATTTGTGATAAATCTTATTCATTCAACATGATGTGATACGTAGTTTTGGCCCGGCCAAATGCTTTGGGGTTTTGACTCAGGCCACTAAGTACTAAAACCATATATGTCGTTGCTCGGGGTTAGACAATTTGTCTAACAGCGTTAAGAAGCTGAACGTTTAAGAAGCGCTTAGAATATCCAAAAAGAAGTCTCTGGATAAAAATTAACACTATTAGGCAGAATCATTGATTATTATTATAAACAATCAATCTATATTCCCAAAAAAAGTTTACACAAATGGCTGTCACTATATTAATGAAAAATATTTGAGAAAGGCAATTGAAGTCAGGGGTGTAAGTGGAGTGAGTCGACTCCACTCGTCAAGAGATTTTCTTGGAGGTCGACTGCTGCTCGCGAGTCGACTCGGAAAAGTTAAGTGGAGTCAAGTGAAAACTCAACTCAACTCCACTCAAATTTCATTTGTAGTCAAAATATTTCAGTACAAATAAACGAAATCGTCGAACGATTTGAATATAATCTTCCACGATTGAAAATAATCGTCCACGATTACGAAATAATCGTGAACGATTATGATCGTAGTCCACGAGTTGAGTTGAGTTTGGAGTGAGCGAGCGGTTCCGGAGTGAGCTGAAGGTCGACTCGACTCAACTCACTGACAATGTGTCGACTGCTCACTCAAGTCGACTCAAATTCGACTCCGCTTACATCCCTGATTGAAGTGGCTTGACCAAATGCGTCAGGGTCATGCCACATTACTTTTTGACAGTTTTAAACAACGATTTTTTGTTTTACTGTACATTGTATAAAAGGTTTGTAGATATTACAAAATATTCATACGTTATACGAAAAATGAAACATGCGCGAAAGAATAAAATCCCTTTTACAAACATCACAACGACTTTTGTTCATAACGAATTTATTTGGTGAGTGTGCTATCTGAGGTTGGATGATGTAAAATATTCTTTTTTCTGTTCTAATTTTTAAGATTGACTCTTCATATAGCACGACTCTTCGTCGTTCCTTAACTTTAAGCATGTTCCAAAATCGATGCGCAGCGAAGCAAGCAGGACAAAGCTAATTTAGTATATAAATGTCAAACAAACGTGTTTATGAATCTAAAGGTGGCAATATACTGTGGAACCACTGGGCAATTTCGGATGTTCAAATCGGAATTAATATAGTGAATGTTTGAAAATTTCGATTATTAAAATTTTAGTACCCTCGAAAATGCCATTGGCTCCAAAACATCATTACTCGTTCCGACCCTGGCCTGGGAACATAAGTTGACCGTTTCTGGTTTAATATCAAAATTTTTATTTAGAAATCGTTATCATTCCTTTGCTGCACGTGTGTCTTCAGAATCTCATCCTTTTATCGGCCAAAAATAGATGAATATTTCACAAAATGTTTAATAATTATATAAATAATAAAATGTGTATTCCACATTAAAATGTATGTGATGGGATTGAATTCCTAGGGGCTTTTAACACACTTCAAACATGTGAATCCAGAAGAATTTTGCCTAGCTCTTAAAATATGTTTACATTCAATGGATTTCGTTCGATCTCGGTGAATATTTAGATATTTGGCTATATTATTCTGTTGCGAATGGACTGATAATGAGTAATGTGACGAAAACTGATGATGAGATACGAAAGAGGTAATGAGGAATGTGACGATAGCACGAAGAACAAAATGACAAATGTGAAGAGAGCGTGTCGCTCTCGGACTGTGAAATACGATTCACAATGTATTTTATATTGGCGACCTTTTAACGCTACTTTCCATAAGATTAACATTGCAATGCGAAATGCATGGTTTGGAAAAAATTGTCCAAACGATGCGGATTTGCGTGAATATTCCAATCAGAGATTCACTTGCGTTGAATAGTGGTGGATTTTGGTAGATATTTGAATAAGAGTGCATAAGCACAGATGAGACGAATCTATTGAATGATATAACCCCCTAGTTGAATTCAACACAATGGGTGTAGTGAAACTACATCAAATTGCCAGCAAGTATTTACGTGAATAAAAAAATCAACAAGAAAAAATTTTGTTTTTTTTTAAAAATAAACTCTTCTAAAATCATATTGTATGTCGTCTGTGCACACTAGGGTGATTCAAAAAACCAACTTTTTCGAATTTTGACAGTCTCGATGTATTTTCATTCTAAGTGACAGATCAGCGACCCCTGTGTTTCGAAGGTCGAAAATTTCAAGAAAGATTTACATTTGACCATACATGACTAATTTCAGCTTGGGAATCGATTACCAAGCGATTTGGAACGATAAAAATCCGTGTTGAGGTCGAAAAACGCACTAATTACGAACAAGCTTCCCAATTCGCTATCACAGAAGTAAATTCATCATTTTACGGCTAAAAAGTGGAGTTTCCCCCTCAAAATAGTCGATTTTCGACCTTCGAAACATGGGGGCCGCTGAGCTGTCACTTAGAGTGACTGGATATTGCTGAAATTTTGGGAGGCTTATTTTTTTACCCAACCTCCTATGAAAATACATCGGGACAGTCAAAATTTGAAAAAGTTGGTTTTTTGAATCACCCTAGTGCACACACATTGGATTACACACACTCAACAGTTCTTCTCCATTCGAATTTCTTTTTGGTTGTTTATTCTTCCATTTTTTTCGAACTCTCGTCTTCGGTGGCTTTTATTATGATTCAACAATTCAGCTGAGTTTATGGTTTTCTATGGCCAGTCAAAAAGAAAAAACACACAAAACGGTTATTCATTACAACAATTCCGTTCCATAATCGAATTTGATTTCGTCCAAAAATAAACTCTACACTATAACACGACATGTTAAATAGTCTGTGGCGTTCACAACATTAGCATTTAAAGCGGCGTAGTCACGTTAATAAGCTGTCATCATAGATTTTATAATAAATACTTATTCATTTATCTGAAACTCTCAATTTTAAATTCAGACATTCTTTAAAAAGAGAAAAATCGCGAGAAATAAGTTATCCGTTTACCAGACTCGAGTTCGTTACATTTCAATAGAATAACCAACGCAGCACATGTGTGCAACAGTTTTTTGAATATCTGACATTTGAGTCAGTGTTAGTTTTGTCTTAACAGGACAATTATTTCGATGTGATTTAGTTTTCTTTATTTGATAAAAGGTGTCCAAGTTGTGTCCAATCTAGCGGTTTACACAAGAAATTCCGAACTTTCAACGCAAGAAACGCAAGCATTAAATTCGGTTGTATATTTGTACATTAACTGCACTGCATATCCCATATTGAGAACTACAACACTACAAGGCGAATAAAAGATATATATACACACACATACAAACACCCACACACACAGGTGGCTGAGATGATAGTCGTATTAATCAAACAATCAAACAAATTGAATATCATCGATACAGTTTATTCTTTCAACTCTAATCACACAAGTTCACAATTATGCAAATCGCACATTTTTTTCATTTCGTTTTGTCCATTTGCATTAACGAAATGCATTGAAACCGAACAGCAACAACAAAAAATGACCGTTAAAGTCATGTATTCAAAGTCTGATCAACTAAAGTCAGTCAGATCTGAATCACTTTTGTAGTCATATACATTGCATACATGCCGGTCTGTGGAGCGTGTTTTGATCTTATTGTATGTGAGTTTTACATTAGTGTGCTTCTGCAGCAGCCGATCACTTTGTGTGTGCTGTGAGTGAGTGAGTGAGTGAGTGAGTGAGTGAGTGAGTGAGTGAGTGAGTGAGTGAGTGAGTGAGTGAATGAATGAATGAATGTGAACGACTGCTGAACTGTTGCTGTACACGCACCGCATGTGCGCGCGCCAGTGTTGCAGCAGTGCACTAGACCACCCAAGTTAAAATATCATTTATTCGTCTTTATGGAGAGCATTATTCTGATCATTAGCGGACGATCTGACATTTTCGTATAATTTTTTTCCTTGATATGCATTTTTATGGCAAATAGTATGGTTTAGTTTTTGAGTAGCGAATTTCTAATAAAATAATAAAATGAAAACGATGGAATGGAACGAATAGAAGGTAGAACAGACAACGCTAAAAATTTGATGTGAGAAATATATATATATATATATATATAAATGAAACAATCTCTTCTGATAATCTCTAAATCGACTCTTTTTTTTCTCTCGCTAATTGTACCTACATTTATGTGAATGTGTGTACCATGGATTTAAGATTATTTCCGACACATATATAACCAATTTTCCCATCTGTAGCTGTGCAATTATCTGTTCCGTCAATACTTCTTTTTGAATTATTATTTTCTGTTTTTGATGGTATTTTAACGTGATATTTCAAATGAGACGATTTTTAGTTCGCATGATTGGCTAAGCTTACAGTATTTGTATAAAAGCGCACAGGTTTCATTATTACATGATTACCGAATTAAATCACTGTCTCATTATCATCAACAGCAGTAACTATTAATTTTACTACATCATTTTGGTTCAAAGTCATCAGATTTGAGTTCAAGTCTTTTGTTGAACAACACATTTCCGATAGTGAAAAGAGATAACAGAAAAAAAACTGAGATCCTTAGTGTTGATTAGATAAATAATAAAACGTGATATCCATCGACCAAATCGACCAATAAACATCTCGTTTTTTCTTTCTTCTTTCCACTTACAAGCACTTTTCGAATTATAACACACTTCTTACACCTTTTCCTACCTAGTTTCGAGATTTGACCGATATTGAATGGGCCACCATTAGGTCGTTGACCATATTATTTTCCCACAATAATTCTTTTAAATGACATACAACGTATCATATTGTCGTAAACATTCAATAAACTGGAGGCTACACACAAATTTGACATTTTATGGTCACTTTTAAACCTATTCACTGAATGTGATGAGAGGGAAAATGAAACTGACAGATGTTTGTATGAGTAACATTTATATAAAAAAAACGAATTTTATTTCGCGAGAAGGCAATGTTATTACCAATCTAGAGTATTTGTCGTCCGTTCCCAGAAAATCTGCATTCATTTGACAACATGTATTTTGACCTTTACGGACCTATCAACAGCTTTGTTGCGTTTTCGATTTTCGGTTTATCGGTGTATATCATATGTAATCATATGTAAAAAGAATTATAGTACACTATTTCTACCATTCATTATAGAAAAACAATTGATATTTTGAAAATTCATCCGATGATTCTGGTAACATTCGCTTTTCGAAAGTGGAAAAATGGAATAATAAAATAAGCCCCATGTCCGTAATGGGCTTGGTAAATTTAGATTTAAACATACACCAACTAGTAGTCTTGTGTTTAAATATTCTGCTGAATAATCAACCCAATTTACAAATTTATTTTGAGTATGAATGCT
This sequence comes from Aphidoletes aphidimyza, assembly GCA_030463065.1. Taxonomy (NCBI): domain Eukaryota; kingdom Metazoa; phylum Arthropoda; class Insecta; order Diptera; family Cecidomyiidae; genus Aphidoletes; species Aphidoletes aphidimyza. The sequence goes on from CM059998.1 coordinate 439,032, forward strand.
ATATACATTTTGCAACAACAACAACAAAAACAACAAAATTTACCTGAACTTGGTCGATCGCTATAACGGGTGCAATAAACCCATGCCGGCCAAGACAACGGCCCAGTATTATTTGAATCAGATGTTGATGTTGAATTTGCCTTATCACCTGATTCATTGGTTGAAATTACATTTGGCGATTCCTTGACTAATTTTGTTCCCATTTGATCATCTGGAAGCGAATGCACTTTCTTTTCACATCGTGCCGACGATGCATTTGTTTCAATTGGTGTATTCACTGTGTCAACTCGTTCAATATTGGTGTGTGTATAACGTTGTGAACTGGCACTCTTACGCATTTGTTTATTTCGCTTCAACAGTGGATCGGTTATCCTACGTCCGAAGCTTGGCTTTAAAATATTGTCAATGCTAAATTTTAAGCTACTTTCATTGAAATTATTATGAAGCATATCATTTACGCTAGATGCATTCGATGATGGTGGTGACTGTGAATTTTCACGCGAAATTGTATTTTCCGGCGATGTAATTTGAAGATTTATACTGTTGTCTCGTCCCAATGCCGACGTTATTTTTGATATTGCATTCAAATGTGAATGGATTTGACGAAAATGCGATGTTTCTGGCGATCGTGCACTACGATCTTCTATCACACTCCATTTTTTACCCAAATCACTGTCATTTGCATACGTATGCAAGCGACTGAAACCAATTTTCAGTGAATTGTTAACAGCCGCATTGTGTGCGGGGCTACTTTCAGTTGCTCTCAGATAAGGATAAAACGTATTTTCATTTAATTTTGGATTAATATTCAAACCTTTGGTAACCGTCATAAAGTTTAACTGATGCTTCATAATTTCTTCAGCATACATGTGTGTTTTATGTAAAAAATCATCTTGTCGCGTTGCATTTGGACGAACAATGTCTGGCAATTTTGTTTGGATTTGGTTAGTTCGATTAATCGGCAATGTATCATTCAACCGGAATGAGGATCGTTTATCATTGGCATGTCCTCGAAATTCAATCAAATCATCAACTTCCTTGCCAACCGACAATTCACTATCGTCACTGCAATAATTCATGCACTCTTCTTCATCATCCTTATTGTTATTATCGCCACGATAGGAAGATGCTGAATTTGATCGTGCCACTTCGCTGTTGGTTCGTTCATCAGCCAATGCATTAATCGAAAATTTTGAATCCAGACCATGTATCTGTCGCGAATCCATATCACAAATTGAATTACTATTTTCACTGCCATAACAATCCTGCGGGGACATTTGAGCTTGTTCACGTTTCGGTGTTGGTAATCGTATTATACTGTGTGGTAACGCACTTTCAATGCCATTCATCGTACAAATGTCATCAGACAAACGCTTCTCAAATAGGCTAAGATTCGGTTGCAATGGAATTAATGGCAGGGAATGTGACGTTATCGTTGTCATATCATCACTTTTCTGTATAAACATTTAAACGTCTATTGATTGTCACACATTTGTAAATGGTAATGTTAATTTCGATTGCTTTTATACTTTGTAGAAGAGTAAAGCGATTTTCTTTTCATTTGCCGCCGGGTCATGTGTAATTCTGCATTTGACACAAACATTCGGTATACATATTTATTTGTATTTTTTCTCTATTTTATTCACTATTTAATTACACAAAAAACACTTCGTGACCAAATGACTAAACCAATTTAGTCATTAGAAGGTCGTTTCTTTACACTCTATATTCTCAGTGGACCTATTCAAATGAAGTAAAAAGAATAATAATAAATCTCTTCTCCCTCTCTCTCTCTCTCTATCTATCTCTCTCTCTCTCTCTCTCTCTCTTTCTCTCTTTCTCTCTTTCTCTCTCTCTCTCTCTCTCTCTCTCTCTCTCTCTCTCTCACTCTCACTCTCACTCTCTCTGTGTGATTTTTTTTTCTTCCTTTTGTTTTAATTGTTCATTTTAGTTTAATTTTAATTTTCACTTTGTATGTTATTTCTGTAACATCGTTAATGTCTAAATTCTCATTTTTTTTCCATTTAAATGATTCAGTCGCAATTTTTGTGTGTTTTAAAATTTTTGTGAGCGGAATTTGTCGTCGAACATTTAAAAAATTAATGAACTTCATCAATATATAAACATAAAAAGTTTGACACGATTATTTGTAAAGCATTTGCCTTTGCGCACATTGTAACCAATCTCACCGTCAAATTAATCGCAGATATTGAAAACATTTGTTATAATAGCAATATTAGATGCGTGACAACACCAACTGTTTGAAAATAAAGCGATAATAAAATATATGCACATAAACCACTACTAAATTGTTTTACTTCATTTGTATAAACCACTACCAATTTTTTTTACGAATTCGACTGTATATACGTATATAAATATGTATATATATAAATATATATTGATTTTAGTACCGTTGTGAGAATGGATGCACGATTTTCGTCGGAGCAATCGGATCAAAATGCACGTCGTATCAAGTCAGCGGCCGTCGATAAACTAAATCAAATTCATTCAACGTACAAATGTAAGTAAAAGACTGGGCGTTTTACTTTTTCAATGTATTCATACAATACGCATCGTATTATTAAATAGACTCGTGTGTATGTATAACAGAAGCGTATGTACATGAACGAATGGCTGAGTGTGTGATACTAAACACACAAAATACAGGCGTGGTCAATTTTATATACGTACAAAAACAAAAATCCATTTGATTCTACGAATCGTTGCGTGCATACGAACTCAACAAAGCACTTTCGAAAGTCGGTGGCAGCTCAGCTCGCACGCAAACTGTACATTAAAAATTATTCACTTGAAGGCATGTGAAAAAAAATGAGCAGATTACAGATTCTACAGAAAGCAAGAAAACAATAAAAGTACATAAATAGAAGTGTTTACATTGGTGAAACAGATATCTTTGATTGGATGTGTGACACCTCCATGTGCAGTCATATGAAAAGAGCAAACCTGATTTCTGCGCTTGGTTCAAATTACGGCAATCGGCTGTATGAAACACATCCAATCTTCATAGACATACAAATACGTTGGGTCGTTTCAAGTGAACGTGATATATAGATAATACTTGCTAGAACCAACCGATTAAGATAGCGCCACGCAAACAGAATATTAAAAAACATGCATTTGATTGGTATACACCTGAAAGCATCATGGTTTCATACGACTTTCACTCGATGGAAAATATCATTTCATATATTGCCAAAAAGAGACACTTGCCAAAAAACTTGTGTTGTTCTATTTTTCACGCCTTAAAAATATAATCAGAGTAAACGCTAGAGCTATTTGAAGTTCTTATTTTTTGACGGGATTTGATAAGTTATCATGAACGTACTCAGCAAATTGAGAAAACTTTGTATTATTCTAAGGACCAATTTTTGGATTTTTTTTATCATTTGAGAAAATGAAGGAGATTCAATAATTGGTCCACTGAGAGAATAAAATAATACTCCTTCTATTTACTGAGTATACTTAGATATAGATATATCTATAGAGGGTTAACCCCTTTCTTGGAGGTCTCTTCAGACACACTTAAGCTCACTGAAAATTTCAAAAATTCATAATGTTATAAATTTTGACGATGTAAGTGATATATGAAGTTGAGTCAAAATCTCAACAGGAGAAATATCAAATCGGTTTTTCAGATTGGGAAAATGGACCAAAATCGATAAACGAAAACCGGGAAATGAGCCAAAAAAATCGAGTAGTCCCGCGTACCGCAAATCTGCATGACTACAACCAAGTATTTATACGAACATATTCGCTGAAAACATCATGATTCATTCACGAATAGAGAGCTTTGTGGGGCTTGCACAGTGCCATATTTTGCAAGCCCAGTCAGTATCACTTTCAAACATGTTTTTAAAAACTTTGAGCTCAAAATGAATGGTTTTGCAACAACAAAATAAAAAGCGCGCATACGCTTGCCATACTTTTCCGCATCAATCATAGTTCGTTGAAGTTTGTTTTTTATCGGTCTTCATTCTCATTATTTGTTTTTTTATTTGAATCATGTCAAATTTGATGTTCGAAAATTACATCTTCGAAAATTTAATATTCGAAGTTTCTACTGTTCGAAAATTTCATGTTAGAAAATTCCTTCCTTGAAAATTTCCATCTTCGAAAAATATGTGTTCGAACATTACAATCATGGTCTACCACGGTCGGCCAAAACATTACTGACAAGTATGAAACCAAATTTTCAATGGTTACTAAGGGCCTCAGTACACTGTATGTGCAATGCACATAGTTTATGTATAATGTATGAATATATACATATAGATATTGAAAAAAGTATGTGCATTGGAGTATGTGCATGCAAAAAAGACTGAAATTCAGTGGAAAAGTGCACATACACAAAGTATGCTCTTACAGAATTTGTGTACGGGCGTGTATGAGAAAAGTATGTGAGAAAACCCACTTAAATGGCCGTATCTCTAGAACGGCTTTCCCGATTTTGATCAAATTTGAACTCAACTTGAGTTTTATGTTTATTTATAAAAATGTGAATCGAACCCAAGATCGCGTTTGAAAGTTATGGTGTTTACAACGCACGACGCACAACGTACACATTACACACTAACATTAATATAGCTCAAAAACCAAAATTTTGACCGATTCGGGTTTGCGGAAAAGTAAAAATATTTCAATGCAACGCGTTCAAACGCATCAACAATATTTTCTAAACAATAAATTCATCTGACGATTAAACCATCTAAACCCATCACTCTTGTTCTTTGACGCTCTTTCTCATTTCAAAACATGTTGACAGGATGTATCAGAATAAGTGAGTCTTGTATTATTTTTCTGCAAGGTGAACAATTTCGAAATCTCAATAATGAGTTTTCTATACGTTCTATGCCCACAGGAATGGTGGTCGTCGTGTTGATGTAGGGCTGTGGAACGTTGTCTTTTGTCCGGTGCCACGTTTTTTTGACATCAAAATAGCTTCAAATGTTTATTACATTTGGGAAATTATAAAACTAAGATCCAGTCAAATTTTTAGCGATATTGCTGTGACTGCGTCAGCAGGCGTTGGTCTCAAGCAGGGTATTTTCTATCATTTTTCCGCCTACGTGTAAGTTTTTGTGCATGCCCGTCAAAATCTCAAAAAATGTCCTTATGAAAAATGTAAAATGTGGAAAATACGTCAAATTCAAATTTTTTCGAGTGGACCTATTCAACTAAAATGATAGATCATAATCATCGGGAAGAACTCAATTTGTAAACTATGGAAAAAGCGAATCATCGGACTTCAACGTGACATCGGGTGTACCTCCGGGTAGCCGACACTATTTTTGCTGTTTATAAATAACATCATCAAAGACATGGAAGATGTTATTGTTTCGTTAAATGCCGAATATCGGCATTGCCGATGATATCAAAATTGCGAAAATTATATGAAAACCAGAAGATGCTGTCAATCTTCAACTCGCAATTGATAAACTAAGAAATTGGTGTGATGAAAACTCACTCCATCTGAATCTCGACAAATGTGTGGTACTAGCAATCCACAGGCTAAGTGGGCCAATCTTGACCAGTTATACGTATGGCAACCACATCTTCAAAAGAGTGGATGAACTCTATGGAATACGGCATTTGAACATGCGTCGCTACCGTATCCCGCTCACTTCGTTTAGCTTGCGGCGCATGCGATTGACGCTACCATAGAGTTCGTTCAGCTTGCGGCGCACGTGATAGACGCATACACACACTTCGATTTGCGTATGCTAAAGGATACGTTCCGCTAGTAGTATCTAGCGGATAATATCCATCCGTTTCACATTCCTTGAAAGGAAATATATATACAAATTAACATCAATACACGATAACGCAGATAACCTAATACAAATGTTGTACTGCTAGCAAAAGTATGCAGTCAATTTTTGTGTGTAGTTTACCAGCAATCACACTTTTTTATATGAATGTGTCGTGTCATTTGATTTTTTCTTAGCGTCTTTTGTTCATGAGGGCACCACATTCTTTGCAGAAGAGTGTTTTAAAATTTAACATTGTGAACAAAGAGGCAATAGGCATTATTGGCAAAAAGTGTTGTAATAGTGTTTGAACAATAGGCCCCAGGGTTAATGATTCTAACACTTTACTTTTAATTAAGTGGGTTAAAAGTTGAATTGGTCAAACTAATGGAAACCGTTGTAACACTTCTCGTGTGTGAATATCAAATAATGTGCGAATCATATGCGATCATATGCTATGGAGATCTCCAAGTATAAGGTGGAGATTTATTCCGAAGAATTGCATTTTTGATATGCCTCTGAAAGGAGAACTCTGTACTTGAATAAAGCGGCAATAAGCTAGAATGTCAATGTGAAATGATACATAAATCAAATGCTCTTCCTGAAATGTGAACTCAAATTTTGCACACAAGAAAATGATTTGCTTTTAAAATTTTTATTTTGTTTTCACTTTTACTTTCTTAATTCTTAACCTATTTTGTTTGGATCTGATCATTGAATTTTGTCCATTTTCCATAGATTTATTTTTATATTTAAAATGTAATGTATGTTGTTAATTTGCATTCGTTCGAAAATACGAAGCTTATAATTTGTCATTTGCTCGCAATGCAAGCCTCACACTTTAACTCACTGCACTTATAAATTAAATATTCTTTTCATTTCAAATTATACATTATACTCCGTTAGTTATTTAGTGTTTGTTTTTTCTTCTTATTCAAATTAAAAATGTCTATAAGCGTATTTTCATCGTGGATTTCGAGAATAAAACATAATAATATGAAAATGTCTGGCCATACTTATTGGTTTTTAAATTAGAGCTTCTATTGTTTGACTCCATCCATTTACATAAAATATTTTAGATGGATGACCGTAATATCTGAATTGCTTTCTACTTTGTCTTTTGACAATCTTCAATTTCCATGCCAAAAAAAAATGAAGTTTTCACCTCGATCCATTTTGATTTTATTTAAATGAATCGATTTTCTTTCCATTTCGAGTCGATTGTAAATGATAAACATTACAACGGCTGCATAAAGAATTTTTATCAGCTATTTTTATTCTATTAGATCACTTTATGTTCTCACTTGTCCAAATTCTACCGCTTTTATTTGAAAAAAAAAACTTTGTTTTGTAGTCAACGATAAGACAAAAACGGAAAAGAACGAATGACATTTCCATGATTTTGTTCAGCTAAGGCAAAAATCATAGCTTTAAAATATTAATCGTCCGTTGAAAATTGTCATTATCTTTCGGCATAGATTATTACCAGCTGAATTTGTCAGGCTATCTAAAAATAACGAGTGCACTTCGTAGTTCTCAGCAGTTTTTCTATGTTTTACACAGTCCTCGGGCATTCTTGTGGATTAAAAAAAAATCGTAACTAAAGAATGCTGTGTCCATAAAATAGGTCGTAAATCAAACGCACATCATACGCAATAGTGCAAATCATAACATAAATCATAAATATTGTGACTGAATATGAAAACTGCATTGAATGTTTACGCACATTATAAATATGATGGTAAAGTTTGATTTTTAATACGAGTTTCATTACTGAATGTAAGGAAATATGCATTCATTATATGACATTATTTGAATAATGTACGAAAATACCCACAAACATGTTGAATTGGACTTAGAAATTAGAGAATTAAAATTTAATTCGCGTAACAAGATCATGATTCCAAACTTGAAAAAAATGTAAGAATGTGTTGTGGTTGAAAAAGACGAGAAAATACGTGCAATTACTTTGAAATTACTTTTAACAGGACGCTATTTCCAGATAGCCTGATATCCCTGCCCCTTGACTAATTATAGCAAACGGTAATAAACATGTTTAAATTTCACGATTGTTTTTCCCACTTATTTCTCATGTTCGAAATGTTTATGACGGGTTTTATGACTATTTATTATTAAAAGATAATATTTGCAATAATTTGGATATTCGCTTCCGTCTTTCGAAGGTAAAATATCATCACAGGGAACTTAAATTGACTATATAGAGTCGACCTTTATTTTGAATTGTGATCCGCTGTAATTTCTACTTTGTGCTTTTTCTGCCACGAAAATCAAATGCGATAAAAAAAGTGACAAAAAATATGTACTTTACCATATTCTTTTCTTGAGTGATCTTATTTTTTATATTCGATGTTAAAATTCAGACAAAGACAATATACCAAAAATGGTGACTGGTGGAAAAACGTCCAGAACATGTATGAGAACAATTATTGGTTTCTTAGTCAGGGGGTATATCAAAAACGATGAACTAATACGAAACAGTAGCAATAAATAGTGAAGGTAGAATTAATAGAGGAAAGAATACAAATAATAGCTCTATATAAAAATCAGAAAGATTAAAAATAATAGCCATCTTATTGATAATCTATTAATGTATGTTTCTATTTTACTAGTTGCAATTGGCTTCTATTAATTACTATTCACTGAACAGTATTCAGTAATTGTAGTATCTCGCTATTACTTTTGAATTGTATAATTACTTATATTAATACATTCGACACATAATCATAATATACCGATATAATATCGGCGATATCAAACAAACGGATTCTCCATTTTCTATGCTCTTCTCATCCATTCTATTTCCCCCTGATTTATTATCATGCACGTGGGAGAGCAAAGTGTGCCCGGATATTATTTCATAAATGTATGCGATTAATATAATATGCATATTAAATCTAGGAATATGTAATCTCTGTCCATAGTATAAAAATCAAAAGTAATAGCAGATAGCAATCAATCGAAGCTAGTAACCAACCAGCGAAAAGTGATAAAAATAGATCAGACTGATTTCCCCCCAGTTCTTAACTCTTCAAGTTATTCATTTTGTAAATTAACTGTAATAAACCGTTTAGTTCAATAATTTTCATGTAATCGGAAGAGTTTGTGGACATTTATACTTTTGCTACAACAATTTGTAGCTAGCAAATTTGCTGCTTCGTTTGCAATGAATTGAAAGAAACGAAATTACCGATAGAAAATGCACACAAAATAAAATTGGAGTAAAATTTACTCCAAAGGGTTAAAATAGTTTTGCCTAAAATTCGAAATTTCCTCCGAAAAATGTTAACAACCGGGTTAATAGCCCGAGGGCTAAGTAGAAATTGCTGGTAAGTTTTGGCTCCAAAAACCCCGTATTCATAGTCAAAACTAAATTTTAAGATTTTGAATCAATTTTAACATGAAATTTTATTAATTTTTCTCTACTAGCCCTCGGGCATGAGCTGAATCCGATATTTTGATGCAAAAAAGTATTTTTCAATACTTTGGGAATCATCAAGGACATTAAAGAAGTAACACATCGGTTCATTATAGAATGGGCGTATATTTTGGTGGAAATTTCGATTGTTGGCCAAAATGATTTGTAACCCTTGGGCAATACGGTAATACGGTGTATGCAAGGTCAGAGAAAGCGTCACTAACACATAACAAGCCGACCATCAATACACAATAGCTAATGTCAAATGCATATATTGACTTTGCCTTTGAATTTGCTGCTGCTGTAAGTGCGCCTCGTGGTGTAGTTTTGTTGAAATACAGCAAATTCGGACTAATATCAATACATGCGATAGAATACGCCATATTACCGCGTTGCCTAAAAAAATTTAAGCCCCAGAACATAAATTGGCCATTAGTGAATTTACTCCAATTTTATTTTGTGTATGGTTTCGTTGAAATGACTTGGCTTGAGTTATATTCCATTTAAAACAAATAGTTTTTATTTCAAATCACCCTTGTTGACCAAAATCTTGATCAGTCAGACAAAACTCTATTCTTGGTGCAATTATGATGTACTTGCAAAACGGCACAAAATTGCTATGAACCAACAAAAAAAAACACAAACAAACCGAAAAGAAATAAAAAATTATTAAAATGGGCATACAGTACAATCAGGAGTCTTTTTTTAAAATTTTGTTCCGATGTAATTAACAATGGTTGTTTCAATGAAATACACAATTATTTAGTTAGTTTTAATATATTCAACTTATCTCAACATCTCATAATACTAAACGCCTAAAACCTATTAAAAAAAATATTTACACGAAATTATGTGTGTATTCTATGTCCTCAGCTTAATGGTCTATATTCATTCAATGAACCTGAAGAAAATGTTCTGTTCGATCGCATCTGTCATTGAGATATTGCGATTTTGTATTCACATAGTTTGTTTTCATTATTTTTTTTATATTCGTTCTCTCAAAAAGAATGTACTTTTAAAGATTTTCCTTAACGAATTTGATCTTTGGAAAAATTAAAAATTCATATCTGTTTAAAATTATATTACACCATTATGCTCAAATCTTTCTTGATTCCGCCTGGGGTTTAAACATATCAAATTCAAAAATCATTCTGGGCGCATAGAAAAAAAAATAAAGAAAAGTCATTTGTATACCAATAGGGTTGAATGTAGTTGAATACTGACTACCAAAAGCATACAAACAGACAATAGTAAAGTATTCGTAACCTATGAACCAACTCACAGAATTCAAAATTTGCTAGCACATGGATGGAGATGTAAGTAAATCAGCTGTAATGAACCAGCAATATGGTCAACTTTGGTGTTATTTGTGCATTTGGACGTTGGCAGAGAATAGGGCTTCTAAACATAATCCTCAGTATTGAGACGCTCTGTTATAAAAGCATTTATAAATTATTTGCAATATCTCTAGTAAAAATGAATGACTAAATAAACGTTGAAAAATTGTTATGCTCACGCCGTTTTTAGCGATTTTGAGCTAAAAAGAGGCGTAGAGACTCTTTACATATTAATTTGATGGCGTGAGAATATGACAGTTTATCGACATATTTGGCGTGACGTTCTATTGATGTTCTGTGTCATATAAAAAGTGCATAGGCACAGTTTGTACGCCAAAATGTCGTTGTGTATTGTTCAAATAAGAGCGTATGCATGTATTGTGTATTTCAAATAAAAGTATCTTTGTTAGCAACAGTATGATACGTTTGAAAACAACACATAGCGATGTATAGAATCGTTTGTATTCAAAGAAACAGCAACCATAGACGAAGAGAACTGCAAGAAGCACATTTGCAACGAGCTGAGTGGCGGGCTGTGTGTATTTGTATACACAAAAATGTCGACACTGAGCTGTTGATACTAGTTTGGTGTCATCTCACAGCGCACACATCTGCTTGTTGTAACACGCCAAGCATTTAGTGGCAAACTGTGTTTATGTGTATGCTCTTTTCGATTAAGGTTCAGTGTAAGCGAGACCGAAAGAGATTGGTCACACACATTTAATGCACAGCGAATGGGTGTAGAATGAAACGCAAAAATATATTCTTTTACTTCAACTTGCTTTCTTTCGTTATGGTTAGAGAGCATGCTGAAACAAAAGAAGCTGTGACTATGTTTTGCTTCATCTCTTTCTTTGTACACTTATTCGTCAGAAAGGAGCTGTGCATTAAATGCGATTAAATGTGTACGAGCAATCTCTCTCCGTCTCGCATGCAATGAATCTATCGACGATTTAGCGACAAAAGTAAGTATCGTTCAAAATGAATGTATACATATACATGCGTACGCTCTTACTTGAACAATACACAACGACATTTTGGCGTACAAACTGTGCCTATGCTCTTTTTATATGACACAGAACATCAATAGAACGTTACGCCAAATATGTCGATAAACTGTCGTATTCTCACGTCATCAAATTGATATGAAAAAATTCTCTACGCCTCTTTTTAGCTCAAAATCGCTAAATAACGGCGTGAGCATAACGATTTTTTAACGTTTATTTAGTCATTTATTTTTACTAGAGTATGGACAGATCATCAATTTCTTATTGACTACCTCGTCGTGTAACAAAAAAAACGACAGATTCTCAAACCGAAAATATTTTGAACACTCAGCACTTTTTCTCTAAGCATTTAATTTTTTTCTTCTCAAAATTAATACTAAATTAGACGAAGTTTAATTCGAAAATAATGTCAGCAGATTCTTTTTTGTTCTACTTAATGTAAACAGACAGGAGATCTTCACATAAAAAAGATTACAAATAAATACCATTTTTCAGAGCATATCATTTCGAGTTCATAAGCTTGAAACATATTCGGAAACAAATTTATACATGACAATTTGTCTATTGAAATATGGAAGGTGCATATCTGCGGATGAATATTAGCCGTAGTGATGGCTACAAAAAAATACATGTAAATATCGCATATTTCGTTGTGTGTATCTACTGTTGTAATGGAAATAATAAGACGTTAAATATCCTGGTTTAACGATCCTCAAAGAACTGTGCGATTGGAATGCATTAGGGCCAAATGGTATTCGTATGCATTAGAAGCCACATCCTCTGTTCTCCTGGACATGTGACGATTGTTGGTATTTGTTGATTGAACCTGATTATTTTTATATTTGTTGCAAAGAATTGGTTTGTTTTTGTTATTTGTCAAACAAATGACTTAAGATTTAATAAATTTCAAGCAAAAATTATGTTCATTTTTCCCTATTTTATTATCAATTGAATTTCGTTTCTATCAACAGTATCCGATTTTCTTCCAAAAATATTGATTCTACAACGCCATCTGTCACATCATCGATATATATATATATATATATATATATATATATATATATGAGTGGCTGAGAATAAAAATGAGCTTAGCAAAACAAGATATGGAAAAGCGTATCACGATTTTTTGTTATATTAAAAGTGAAACATAAATTTAGATTACTTAAAAGCGCATCTCAAAATATCTGTTGACTAGAGAAATTATGTTTCACTTTAAAATCGGATGGAATCTGTATATGATGAATTCCATCCGATTTTAAAGTGAAACATAATTTCTCTAGTCAACAGATATTTTGAGATGCGCTTTTAAGTAATCTAAATTTATGTTTCACTTTTAATATAACAAAAAATCGTGATACGCTTTTCCATATCTTATTTTGCTAAGCTCATTTTTATTCTCAGCCATTCATATAAACATACCGAAATATGGGAATAAAAGAAGAAAATAAGACAAATTGAAACTTTTGTATTTCAGTGATTGGACAGATGGAATTGGAGTGTCAACCAAATTTGCTTTATTCAATAAGCCTATTATTTTCGTTTTTTTTTTATTTATATATTTTTTTTTAAAGTTTTGATTGGTTTTAAATATCCGTTTAAATTTGTATATCAAGTACACGCAACATTAAAGCGAACAGAAAAATAACTCAGCAGATTTTTTTTTCTCTTTTTCCCCTTTTTATTGTTGTTTTGTTTCATGATTTTTCTTTTCTTTTTTTTTGTTTAAATAAATTTTTCAACCATTTAATATTCACTAAATTAGTAAACCTTTCTTTTATGTATTTTACACTCTTTTGCTTAATTTTTTTGTTTGTTTGTTTTCTTTAAATGTTAATTCAATTCGCTCACTCTCGCAAGTTTGTGTTGCTATTGCTGGCCATTGTCGTGTTATTGCTTTAAATATACAATACATACTTGGACGAAAAAGAAAATATTTGCAACAAAAAAAAGAATTCAACAATTTCAAAAGTTAAGCCTTATTAGTTATTATAGCAAATTTCTTTGTTTTGGTGAGATCCAAAAATGTGTATGATCAACAAATGAGAGTGTAATCAGTTGAAATAATTTAAGCCATCGGGCAATAGCAACAGTCAAAATCATCAAATAGATGTACACTGTACAGCGCACGTGAGGAGCACAATATTCCTTACAAAAATGTTCATCTCTTTAAATATTCCATTTTGGAGCTGGTTGCGCAATTCTTACTCACATATTCTTCACATGTGTTCAATTATTTTAAACGAACGAACGAACGAATAAAAAAAAACTTCAAAACATTTCAATACGAAATGTTTGGTTTTTTCTTTCTCAATCTGAAAATGTCATCAGTACCGTTATACAGTACAACGATCATATGGTTTTATATGGCCTCGTGTACTGCGAAATAAATCTTAGTTCCAATTCTAAATTCTTAGTACTTTTAGTTGGTGTATGCTTTGAATTGTGTGCTGTTAATCGTCCGATGTTGTGATGCCTGCAGATACGATGCACCGCACACTTTGCCCCATACCATACAATTTACAATATTCACACGCTATTTTTCATTTCTCTTTTTCACACATCTCGCATAGGAATTGCCTAAATGTCTAAATTCATTATTATGTAGCAAATAGAAATTTGTATTTGTATTTGTATTTGTATTTGTATTTGTATTTGTATTTTATAAAATACCAAATTTCCTCATCTGTTTATGCTAGTCGTACTGCCATCGTTGTGACTCAATTTCTCACTGGCGGTGACAGTTAAATTGCCCAAATTTATTGTTTGGCTACTATTATTCGTGTTAATACTGTTTGCTATTGTTGATGTAGTGTTTATGTCATTGAAAATAATGGAAGATCCATCAGATGCTGTGCTTGTCGTAATAATCAACGTATTACCAGCAGCATTTGTGCCTAATAGGGTGTTTGTTGCTTGAGGTGAGTTTGCGTTTGCATTGGCCGATTGCCGAAATGCGGATGCCAATTGTTGACTTTGAGATTGGCTTGATGATACAACAACTCTTTGAATGGTTTTATTGACCAGTCCTTGTACGGCACCACCACCAGCGTTACTCTTATGCGGAATGGGAACGATATTCACGACTTTTGTTGGATTTATTTGGGCCAAGAACTGAGCACTGGCACGACTGTTCTTCAGATTTGTATATAAAATGCGTGTCCGATCCATCTGCGATGCCATCTTAAATCGAAAGAACAATAGAAGAATGAAAGCCACCAAATTTTTTATCGAACATCACAACAACATTAATCAATGACCAGCATATTTTTAATAATTACCTTTTGCTGTTGTTGATAATGTATTTGTGATACATTGGGCGTTGCAGTTGATGTTGCTGCTCCAGATACATTTTGATCGATTCCAGCCTGTTGCTGTGCTGCTTGATTCAGATCACCAGCAACAGTACCACTTTTGGCATCAATCACCAAACCACCGCCTGATTGCATTACTTGCGCCAGTGATGGTACCAAATTCAGCTTAATATTTGACGTTGGGATGGTTATTTTATCCGACATTGTTTGTGTGGCTAAAGCTAAATTTGTGGACAAATGCTGTGGATTGATGATCACTTTATTTTGGCTCTGTTGTGATTGACCAATCAGTGTAATGGGCTGATGAAAGGCTGCTTGTGGTGGCAGACTGTAATTATGTTTCGATGTTGCATTTGATGCATTTATCGTGGATATTGCGTTCGAAGACACAACATTAAAATCAGTTGGGAGCTTAAGATAAGTCCCTTCAATAATTTTTGGTTTGATGTCTTCTTTATCATCACCCATTTGACGTTGCGGAATCATTTGGAATTTCCGATTTATCAGCAAATGTTGAATGCCTTTTTGTGAAATTTGAAATACATTTTTAAACGATTTGATTAGACTGAATTGATTCACTTTGGCAACATTTGTTTCATTGACTACAACAAATTGACTTACCGGCTTTTCCATCGGCGGGCCCATTAGTTGTCAATCGACGAATTGGCCGCGATGACAATATGAGAGTTTGGTCATTCGTGGTAAATGTTTGCTGATGTGCTTGCTGCTGTAATTGAGCTGTTTGCTGTATTGTTAACGGCCGTTGAATTGCAGCATTTGAAACAACTGGCACATTGTTTCCGATTTCAGTCTTAATCATAGGAACAGTTTGGTGTCGAACATGTAAGTTTTGTTCGTCTGCGTTCGATGTATTTGTTTCATCGATTGGTTCATCTTTGATTTGAATTTCCATGGTAGTGCTGTGTGGAATTGCATTTGTCTCAGCAACTTCAATTCCATCGAATTCCTTTTTCACGGATGTCGAAGCTTCATTTGAATTTGCATTTCCACATTCAACATTTGCAGTTCTATTGGATGTTTGGGATATTGCCAGCTTGGACGTATCTTCTTTGCTATCATTTTTCACGAAAATGCTTTCGTCGTCATTCGAATTTGCTACGGTGAACGTTGAATGTCCGATTCGTTGACTCTGGTGTGATTTTCGTCGTATGGGTTTTCGATCTGTGAGGTTCGTTGTTGAGGCCATTACAATCGGTGTACCATCGGCAGACGATTGCTTCTTCGTATCCATAACATCCAGTAATGATCCATTTTCATCCAGCAATCCATTCCAAAATGAATTTGGATTGATCGATTTCAAATCTTCAACCGAATCAAATACTGTAAATAAAATTTAAATTAAATTTAAATGTTATTATTGATGAGTGTAAAGCAGATCAAATGAAGAAAAAAACAATTTAGCGATATTGCATTTACCACTGCATTCCTCTAATAGCGTATCAATTGCCTTGTCATTTGCTTCGTTATCGCCTAGGCTTAAGCTTAAGCCTGGCAAACTGTCTCCGCTGAAATTCAATTCATCTGCAGATGATTCATCATCATATCTTGGTGATGGTGTTGAACCAAATGGATAATTCTCAGTTCGATGTGAATTTGCTTGTAGATATTCGTATGAGAAGGGATTTGTTGTGAATGTGTTGTCCGTGGCTTGATCGAATATTACTTTTGGTGAGTACTTTCCGTTAACGTTGCTCGTGTTGGGTGCAGTTACGACTAGAGCTGTGGCATTGCTTCGCTCACATGCAGCATCCGAATCAGCTATTCGTTGAATATCAACAGAAAGTGAAGCATTTTCGGCAAATTGTGGAAACTCCTCACCAAATCGACTGTACACATCAAACTCTTCGTCTGGTGTTTTCGGTCGAAAGTGTAGCCAGTCGCCGAATAGCTCCGAATACAACTGATTTGTGACCGTTTTTTCGTCGTCAGTTTGTAATATCGCAGATAGATTTTTCGCACTTTCCGATATGTGATTTGTAAAACTGAAAATAAAAAACCAGCAAAAAAAACATAAAATAATGAATGAAATATTATGACGATCAATCAAATGAACACTTGAACTCACCCTTTGCTACTTAAACTATTATTACTTTGCTGACACAATGTAGACATGAATTCGGATGCGTCCACAAAATTGTCCGATGTGAATGATGGTGATGGTCCAGATGATGATGATGAGTGTGCAAAATTTAAATGCCTTCGATTATCTCCACTTGAGTTCGAAGGCAGTCTAGACATGTTGTTTAGGTTGCTTAAGCGACTATTTGCATTACTAGATCTATTATTATTATTATTATTAGTAGTAGTTGTATTTTTGCTACTGTTACTATTATTTCCACTATTATTATTGTTGTCCGTATTTATAATATTGACAGTTCCATTATTTCTATTTGTAATTGCGTCTAACGTTGTCGTCGTTGTAGTATTTACATCATTTCGCTTAAAATCGAAATGTTTGCCAACAACTGCGCTTGTGTTATTGGCTCTAGTTCGGTTCACTGTGTCTAGACATTCGTTCACTGTCACTGCTGTCTTTTCTTCTGTTTTTATCACAATATTTTCCATTTTATCGTCACTGTTTGCATTGACATTCGTCGACATGGGCGACGATCCTCTTGGAAGATTTGTTGGTTCCAAATCGATTACAATACCTTGCGATCTATCTCGGTTGTTGCCATCTTTTTGTTGTAATCTCTTTAGTTCATGTTGCCGGCATATTTCCTTAGCAGTCACCTTTGTGCTGCCCGAATAAATGGTGTAATCAAGATTTGTCCAAAATTCATCCATATTAGTAGAGATCCGATCCAGTACGACACGACCACCACGGCCACGTCGTCGTCGTGAAAATCCAATACACTTGACTCTGTTCGATGAGGGGGAAACAAAAAAAGCGTTTTGATTGCTAACTCACATTTTTCATTAATTTCAAAACCAATTTAGATTAACACAATACCTCGGATGTCTGATTGATGTTAAGGTAAATCGATATTTAGCACTATTTTCGCTTTTCATCTCCCATGGCCAGTGACCATAGTCATTTGTTAGAGGCTATAAAGGAATTTCGAATTGGTTAATGTCACGATTTAGGATCCAAAACGGTTATTTTGGGTAATGAAACGAATATAGTTACCCTGTGGTATTGACTTGAGCTGCTTCGCCTGAATGGATAAAGTCCTTCGTTTTCGGTGTCGTGCCCCAAGTGATTAAGGTTAATAATTGGCTCATCCTCGTCAGATGAAGCCAAATGATCGATGGTTGAACCTAAATGATTTGATTTAAAATCAAAATAAACACACACGTTTGAATTGTGAAACGCCCAACGGCCGTTTGATGCTTTCATCAAATCACACCTACCAGACACTTGTTTTTCACGTTGGTTTTTGTGCTTCCGTTTTTTGTATTGACGCTTCTCTTTCCGATTATTATTGTGAAGTGATCCGTCGATGTCATTGTTGCCATGTTTATTTAGCATCGATGACATACCTGCTGCATTCCCACTCGAACTGAAATGTGATCCGGAATTCGACCAATATTGATTTGATTGTTGCCCTGAATACTGATTTCCATATAATGGTGCAAATGCCGACCTATAAATATTCCAACAATAAAAAACGACACATAAAAAGTGTTGAAATTTTTCCCACAAACGGAAGATTTTCTAACTAAAAATTCACAGACCTAGACACTTTCATTGCATTATTTGTGTACTCGGCCAGCAGAAAACCGTTGAAATCCTTAGCTTGATATCGTTTTTCAAATATCTCGATACCTAAATGAACATGTTCACGTTTTGTTTTCTCTCGCCGTTTGATCATCTCAAGTAATGTCACAGCCCGACTAAGGTTTCTTCTAAAAAAAATTGTTTAATCGATCGTAAATTTGGTTCGAATCGGATGAATTTCGCACCACAATTTAAAATACTCACTTCAGCTTAAGCATCTTCTCATATGAAGTTTCATCATTCTTTCGATTTTTGCGCGTTTGCATTTTTTCTGTTCGCCTTCTGAATGCTATGTATGGATTGTTCACAGCTGAACCGGCACGATTTTCCGTTTTAATGGTTAATATCAGTGGATGTTGCGTGGTAAGACGCTTATTCAACCAATAATCATACACGGCTATACTAATTTCATCATCTTGCTTGAGTAATGCTTTTGCTTCGTTCAGTGTGACAACCGTTTGACCAGAACTTTTCTCCAAACGGTCCATCATCTCTTCGAATTTTAGCGGTGACAAATCAAGACGTCGATTCTGCGAATTCACCCAGGCCTCATCAGCACTATCCATGTCATAATCAGGTATATCTTGTTCAATGCCAAGGGCTAAAATGAAAAAAAAAATCCCAAACGATTAATTAATTATTTCAAAATATCAGATATTAGAGAACAAATATATCGAGAGAAGAAAAAAGAAAAACACTCACGTTGCATACGGATCAGTTGACGAGAGACTTTGAAGTCTTCCGGATAAATGCGATCGTAGAACTCTTGATCGATGTCGAATACTTCTGGTGTTGGAATTATTAAACCGGTACATATTGCTCGTTGCAAGTGGTGTTCCTACACACCAAACATTTTGTTTACAAATTGTATAAAAAAAAATACAAACATTTTCGAAAATAAAATAAAAGAATTCATTCGATTAATATGGAATAACTGATTGTCATCGGAATAAATATGTAAAATATTTGTCCATGATAAAAAGGGGAGCGTCGCATTTTTCGTCGTTCCATTGTAATTTGGATTGAAATCAAAATTCGCGCCATTTGTGTTTGAGTTTGAAGTAAAAACAAATATGTCAAAGCGGTAGTGTAAACCGATGAATTCGATTTCTCACTGTATGTTTATTGTTTTGATTCTATCAATTTTTCTGATGATGGCATTTAACGAAACCCATGTAATAATAAAATTTAAAAAAAATGACGTCGAAAATATTTGAATTTTATAACATGTCAAACAAAATAACATACTGAAACGGATTGCTTTTATTCTTTCATTTCAAACAAGATGGCGTCGCCTCATTTCTCTCCCAAACACTATAACGCACACAGAACACTAACAAACAAAGATGGCTACCGCAAAAATCTATGTTTTTTCACACAAAGACTGAACCAAAATTTTGCATTTTTACAAAAAATAAATGTCTTACGGATTCTTCTTCCTTCTCCATTCCACTTGGCATTTGTGGAACAGCCCGATTTATTGCCGAATATTCCGTCAAATCCGGCAATTCTTCAGCAATATGAATATTCAATGGCTTTGATGGATCGAGGGCTCTCGCCCGAAACGATAATTTCGACATTTTTATGTGTATTTTAGGTTTGGTTTCGTTTCGTTCTTGTTATGTTCCTACAGTTGTTGTTGTTGTTGTTGTTGTTGTTGTTGGTGCTGCTGCTGCTGCTGCTGCTGCTGCTGCTGCTGCTGCTGCTGCTGCTGCTACTGCTGCTGTTGATATTCCTGCTTGTGTATAACAATGGTGTGTGTCGTATAGGGATATACTCGAAAATCAATTGCGAAGTCGTAGTAGCTGGATGATTTTTTTTTCTCTTCTCACTTTTCGTTCTTTCTTCTCATCTCAATTTTTTTTATAAACACAAGACTGATTTTCAAAAAAAAATTACTTTTTTATTTGCTGGTCCGCAGAACGGTCTTTTTGGACCATTACAAAATTATTTAAAAAACTCCCTAATTGTTATCCATTCTGATTTTTTCATTCAGTCAGTCACAATTATTAAAAAATGTTTGACAAACTTTTATTAAATCGCGTGGTTTACAAAAAGCCATAATGGCGGCTAATGGCCAACTAATTCACATATACTCAGAAAAAAATACTATTATGCTGCGCCATATTGCTTTGTATCTCACAGTACATTCTTCGTTTGGTTTACATACTGGAAATGTCAAATATTGTACTAAATAACACTTTATTTCATGACACAGCGTCTAATGGTCGTATAGTTGAAATGTACGCTCAATGACAATTCGTGTAAACGAACTTTTTTCAAATGAAACATTTTAATATTTGCATATTTCTATTTGACATTTATTTCGCCAAAAAATAAAAAATCATATTTATTTCATATATACAATTTAGCTGATGCTTGAACACTCCAAATAGACATTTAAATTTACACAACGACGAAAACAATTCGATCGTTTATCGGTTTAAATATTTCAATACATTAAAATTTGCTTGTGAAATGAATATATGTTCTAAATGTGAATGAACGTTTAATTCCAGATGCAAGTACGTTTAATGCGGTCGGTTTCATCGTCGTACAAAGTTGTGTTTTTTTATGAAAATTTACTACGTTCGTTGATCACATGAAAAATGTAACATTTTTAATTGTTGTTAAAAGTTAATTGCCCGATAAATATTGTAACTACTTTAGCAATCATTTAAATTGTTTGCCTTTTTGCATTTTATAATTGGGCAAATGCTAATGTTGCGAACAATTTGTACTAAAAGTGGCAATTTTCGAATATCTATGTATGAAAACCACTCTCAATTATGTGTTGGTATTCGTTCACAAATTCAAAAAGGTGGAGGCGGTCAGCTTTGGGGGGGAATACATCGAGCTGTGAAATTGATGTTTATTTCGAATGAAAAATGCTTCAGCCACAAAGACTTGATGTTTATTTTTAATTTTTTATTATTGACTGACCAACTAACAAATTAAACAATGTTTACTTCATATATTAGCTTCAATCAAAACATTATTTGTGTTTTAGTTCATGTGGATTTTTTTTTTAATACAAATAATTTTTCCTCCCCATCTCCCAACGTATAAAAGATGATTGTCAAAGTATTACTGTTTATCAATTGTCATCGAACAGTTTGTAACTGACAGTTCATCAAATTAAATGCAACGAATTTCAAATTAAATGCAAAAGATTTTTTTTATGTTGAAAAGAAATTCATTTTTTGAGTATTAGTTCAGTGGTTTTGAAAATGTTTCCATCCAGCTCTCAGCGGCGATACTGGACCTTCAGAAGTGAAGACGATGTTAAAGCACTTCGTAAAAAACATAACCAAGAATATCAACAGTTTCACGGTGATCGTCTGGGCTTGAATGTAATTTAGTGACTGTTTTCAATTTAATACAAAAATAAAAATCAAATGAAAAATGCCTCTAACAAAACTTTATAGGGTGAGCAGCGAAAGGCTTACTTTTTATCGCAAGAGGAAGAGCAAAAGCTGCTAAAAAGCTATGAATACAATCTAAAAGAATTTTGTCGTCGATTTGAACCACCGATGCCAAAGTGCGTTGTCGGCACCGCATTCCATTATTTCAAACGATTTTATTTACACAATTCACCAATGGACTACCATCCCAAGGAGATTCTGTAAGCATTTCGATATATGCATTATAATGCTATAGCTGATAATTTTTTTAAATTCGGTTTTTGTTTTAATTCTAGTGCTACTTGTGTATATCTCGCATGCAAAACGGAAGAATTCAATGTGTCAATTGGACAATTTGTTAGTAACATCAAGGGTGATCGATTGAAAGCGATGGATATCATTTTATCAAATGAATTATTGCTAATGCAACGCTTAAATTACTATCTCACCATACATAATCCGTATCGTCCAGTTGAAGGTTTTTTAATTGATATAAAGACTAGATGTTCGTTGGTTAATCCAGATCGATTGCGAACGGGTATTGATGAATTTCTTGAAAAAACATTTTTCACCGAAGCCTGCTTACTGTTTGCACCATCACAAATTGCATTGGCCGCTGTTCTTCATGCGGCCAGCAAGGAACAAGAGAATCTTGATAGCTATGTAGTTGAATCATTGTTTCATAATACAAGGGACAAATTGAAAGTTCTAATTGCGGCCGTGCAAAAAATACGTTTGATGGTTAAAAATTCCACAATACCAGAAAAAGATGAATTCAAACGGATTGAACGGAAATTGGAAAAATGCCGAAATCAGGACAACAATCCCGATAGTGATGCGTAAGTATAACGGAGAACTGTTTGATCAATTCATCAATTACAACAATTGTTGGGATATGAATCAAAATTTAACTCCTTTGGAGGTATTATTTACGATCAATATGGTATAAATTGTGGATTTTATTCCAATTCGAGCATTAAAAGTCTTTTCTATCGTTTGCTTTTCACATCATTCGTATTAAATACAGTTTTTCTCCCCCGGGGGATAATAAGTCATGCTTATTATCCCTTCGCTTACTCAGGTTATGCTTATTACCCCTTAGATTTTTTGCTTATTATCCCTCGGAATGAATGTTATCCCGGCGAACATAAATTGACCCTAACACTGAACTTTCTTTTTCTTTAAAAAATCAGGTATAAAATTCGAATGAAAAGAATGATGGAAGATGAAGATGATTTGGAACTTGATACCAGTTCATATTCAGCTGGAGATCAATCGAGCTTGGCCAATGAATCCATGATAAGCATCGGTTAGCTTCTATTGATGGTTTAACAAACACATGAATTCCATTTGTTGATGATCGCTCAATCGAGCAAATAATTTTCGTTAAGATATTGTAACAAACAAAATTAAAGCACAGAATTCAGTAATAAAACGCCAAAAAATATTTTTTTTTTCGATTAATCTTAAATTTTATGTGTTTCAATAATTTGAAGATCGCCTAACAAAATTCCATTTATGTATTAGCTGCAGAAATGCTCAATTTAATAATATATTATCACAAAGATAAGATTTACGCTATACTAAATACTGATGTGTTTCGAACAAAACGTGATGCAGCAATGATCTAGCGCTTCTTTTTCTTAAAACTGCTCAGGGTAATTTTCGCTAGCCTAAACGGGGTAGCTCCTATAACCACACGATATGGATTTTTCAAATCGAAAATGATGAATGCAGCTATAAATATTTGTGAAATAAGACTCTGAAATATAACAACTCACTAAATGAACCAAGAAAATTTCGAATTATACATTAATTTCGAATAAAAATATATTTTAATAATTTTTTTCGATCTGCTTTATATTAAGAAATAAGATTCGCTTCTTGTCACGAGCCGACCTCAAGAATTATGGAGAAGAAAGTGCTTCAGCTTTCTATATTAAATGAAACAATAAAAGCATCGATACTATGAAAATTATTCATTTGATATTACAAGAGTAGTAGGAAAAGGGGGAATCGTCGCCGCATGGTTGTTGCGAGGCTGACGCGAGGATCCTTGCGTCACCCATGTGGTAGCAGTGCGAGTGCGTGCGTCATCCTAAGAGCGAAGTCCATACGTCGTACATCATTCACTCACTCGCTCACTCACACATTCAATTGTTTTCTCGTTCAATTCTCTCTATCAAACACTCAAAAACTTATCCAACAACAAAAATAAATTGGTGCGTTTTAAGATCATTTGTTTACATTTCAAAAGCTCTGTAGTTTTTTTACTTCGTTTCTATGAACATACGAAACGAATCCAACAACAAAATACATCGCAAATACAAAAAAACGCTCACTCGTTCACTCACACATTCAATCGTTTGCTCGATTGCATACTACAACTCTCTCTCTCTCTCTCTCTCCGTCTCACCACTCAAATGATTACTCTAACATTTATACACTCATTACATTTGATTACTACTGCTTACATTTCATTACATACATACACGCACACACAATCGGTTTTTGTGACTATGAAATGAATAGAGTGTTTCTGATCACTTACCTATCTAACTACGGTTACGTATTCACGCTCGATCACACACATATGACTTTAAAAATATACAATTTCATTCTTTATTTCACAATTTCACTCAATCCGTTGATACGAATCTGAGAGAAAGAAGAATATGATAAACCAAAATAGTTAAACACACACAACCATATACACATATAACAAGCAGAGCTGATGCCCATATAAAATATACAGCAAGCAGATCCGTTGACATACTAGTTGGGCACGAGAGAGAGAGAGAGAGAGAGAGAGAGAGAGAGAAAGAAAGAGAGAGAGAGAGAGAGAGAGAGAGAGACAGAGAGAGGAAGAGAGTGAAAACTAGTTTGAATGAGAAATAGTTGTTTAACAGTTCTGTGTGTGGAAGAGAGAGAATGAAAAGTATACATGGGAAAAGTATTGTATTTAATCTTATGTGACTGTGAGCAATCTGAAAAGCAGTTGAAGTGAAAGGAATAAGAAAAAAGGTGACACTGCTTTAGCAATGCTTTTCAGACAGATTGGTATGCTATATTTTTTAACATAGGAGGAGGGAGACTCAACACCGGTCTCAAAAGATCAAAGCGGTGAAGCGACATACAAATGCACTAAGGCACGTAGTAGGCTACACCATATGATTTGCATAGCGTAGTTAGGGCACGTAGTCTCATCGTTGCACTGCTTTGCAAAAGATAAATATTGGAGCTTTCGTATGTCATAATTTGTGCATTTAGGAAAATACGTTTTTTCCATAAATTTATTTGATTTTAGTGAGCGTTTTGTTTGACGGACCATTTTGTAAAAGTAATAGTTGACCGATTTTGAAATCAAATCCATCTAAATGCTTTAATTTTAGGTTCACTTTCATGTAAAATAGTTCGATTTGAGGTTCAATTTCAAGCAAATAGCGCGATTTCATGAAAATAGTTCGATTTGAGGGTCGATTTAATGAAAATAATTCGATTTTAGGTTCAATTTCATGAAAAATAGTTCGATTTCAGGTTCAATTTCATGAAAATAGTTCGATTTAAGGTTCGATTACAATTAAATGTCAAACATCTGGTGATACAATTAGGTCAATCGAATTGTAATTTTTGTTCGGTGCGTTCCGAAAGGAACGGTTCATATTGATATACCAAAATAGAATTACGCCAGTGAAAAACGTTAATATCGATGTGAGTAACAATGATGTCACCGTCCTCTAATACAATTGAAGATGTCCCTAGTGTTGAGCTACAAGTGCGTGAAAATGCATTTAATAGACGAATAAACACCTTCGCTATTGTAAACAATGGACATATTGATATTGAAATATTTCTAAGCGATGCCTTTCATATATATCGCTCGGAACATACGAAAAATATTGAAAATTTTATAAACCTGAAGTCAATGACTGTATTCGTAGCAGAGTTTGAAAACTCCTAAAAAACTACGATATAAAAATGCAGTTATCAACGTACAAAATCAACTTGACGAAATGTGCTTCAAATGGGCTATTTTATCTGCTTTACACCCTGTAACTGATCATCCAGAGCGAGTTCGTCATTATTATCAATATGAAAACGAATTGAATTTTGATGGAATCGATTTTCCCGTTCGCTTGAACCAAATCGACAAATTTGTTCGACAAAACAATAATATATCGATAAATTTATACTATTACGATGATGAAAATGAGGGTCGCATATGTCCATTACGTGTGAGTAATGAAGTTAAGCAGCATCATATTCATTTGCTGCTAATCAAAAACAGAGAAAGTGTTAATAAAACAGCTAGCACTTCCAACATGCTTAAGGAGATCTGCGATAATGATTCTATTCGTACTCATTACTGCTGGATAAAAAATTTAAGCCGTCTAGTCAGAAGTCAGCTGAATAAACATAAATCTCGAAAATACATTTGCGATCGCTGTCTAATATTTTATGATACAAATGAAAAATTATTGAAACATACTGCAAAATTTACAAACGAGTGTAGCATTGAAATGCCCGATCAAACATGGAAATGGATGAAATTTGATAACTATAAACATCAGCTGAAAGCACCATTTGTTGTATACGCTGATACTGAAGCGTATCTGAAGGAGCTCAGTATGGAAGATCAGAACCGTATATTTAGTGAGGAATGTGCAACTACCACATATCAGCAGCATCATATGTACAGCGTTGGATATTACTTTAAATGTGAATTTGACGACTCATTTTCATATTACCGAGACAGTGGCAATCGTACCGATTGCGTCGAATGGTTCATCGCAGAATTGAAGGAAATTACTCATGGAGTTGCAAGGTTATTTGATAAAAACATACCAATGCTACCGCTAACTGAAGATGAGAGATATGCATTCAACGATCCAAATGCATTATGTACAATTTGTGGTGATATTTTTGAAGCAAATGATATTAGAGTACATGATCACTGTCATCTCACCGGTCGATATAGAGGTCCAGCCCATCAAGCATGCAACTTACAGTTCCAAGATAGCCACGTTGTACCCGTTATTATGCACAATTTGTCGGGTTACGACTCGCATTTATTCATAAAAGAGTTGGCGGCAAATAATATTATAAATGGAGATGTCTCAATTATTCCAGCTAATGCGGAACAATACATCGCTTTCACGAAAGTAGTGACAGGGAGCACACGCGGGTTCAATACGAGAGAAAACGTAAAATTTGAATTCATTGATTCATGTAGATTCATGCCTGCATCTCTAGCTGAATTAGCATCACTACTACCAGCAGATAAAAAACAAATATTGTATAATGAATGTGAGAAAAATGGTTACACACCAGAACAAATCGCTTTGCTTGAACGTAAAGGCGTTTTTCCTTATGAATATGTGAGCGGTATGGAGCAGCTGAAGGAGACAAATCTACCATTAAAAGCAGATTTTTACAGCAAACTTAGTGGAGAAGGAATATCGGATGGCGATTATCAATTCGCTCACGATATCTGGCGGAAATTCAATTGTAAAACGCTCGGAGATTATTCTGAACTATATCTAAAGACGGATGTGCTACTGTTGGCCGATGTATTTGAAAATTTTCGAAATACATGCCATAAAATTTACAGTTTGGATCCGGCAAACTACTATACAGCTCCAGGTCTTTCGTGGGATGCCATACTCAAATATACCGGAGTGAGAATTGAACAGTTATCTGATGTGGAAATGTTAGTGTTCATCGAACGTGGAATTCGCGGTGGCATAAGTGAGTGCAGTAAGCGTCAAGTCAAAGCCAACAATAAATACATGGGAGATGTATACAATGATGAGAAACCGTCAAATTATTTAATTATTTCCACATTAATAGCAAATAATCTGTATGGACACGCAATGTCGCAACCATTACCGCTGAGCGATTTCAAATGGATTGATGACAACATTGTAAAGGCATCTTTTTCGAATGCATATAAGATAGCTAAATTAGCTGACGATTCGAGGTTGATCAACAATATCCAAAAAATTTACATGCTTCACATAATGATTTTCCATTTTGTGCTGAAAAGCGAACGCTTCCGCAAGAAGTGTTCGATATTATCGGCATAAAATCAAATAAAATCGATAAATTATTGTTAACGCTATACGATAAAGAAAATTATATCATTCATTATCGCATGCTCAAATTAGCATTACAACACGGTCTAGTATTGAAAAAAGTACATCGAGTACTTCAATTCGAACAAAGTTAAAGGCCTACGTCGATATTAACACAGAGCTACGTACGCAAGCTACCAACAACTTTGAAAAATCGTTTTTTAAATATATGATAAACTCCGTCTTTGGTAAAACGATGGAGAATCTGCGTTTACGTGCAGATATCAAACTCGTCAACAAGTGGGGCGGGCGATGTGGTGCAGGCATGTTAATTGCTCGCCAAAATTTCAAGAAATGTAAAATTCTCGATGAAGATTTAGCAGTGATTGAGTAACAAAAAACACATATTAAAATGAATAAACAAATAATTATCGGTATGTCCATATTAATTAGACATATCGAAAATAACGATGTACAGTTTTCTGTACGACTTTTTAAAACCTAAATATGGAAAAAATTGTACGGTCGCCTATACAGACCCGACTCTTTCATACTTTCCATTCAAACGGATGATTTCTACAATGATATGAAGCAACACTCAAATCGCTACGATACAAGCGATTATCCGGAAAACAATGTTTTCCAAATACCTCGAAGGAATAAAAAAGTACGCGGTCTTTTCAAAGATGAATTAAACGGAGAGATTTTAGCAGAATTTATCGGTCTACGTGCAAAATGCTACGCTGTACTACCGTTTACAGCTAAAATGGAAAAATGTGAATGTTCAGGAAGAGCTGTCGCACCTCGCGTTATAACAGATAGTGGCTATGTTGACTGCATCGAAAAGAACTGTAACATCGATAAGAAATCTAAAGTTATTAAAAAGTCTAAAGGTATCAAAAAGAATATATTGAAACATAAAATTGCATTTAGCGATTATGTTGACTGTATCGAGAAAAATTGTAATATTTTACGTGAACAGCATAACCTTCGCTCCAAATCACATCAAATATTCACAATTAAACAGAAAAAAATTGCTTTAAATCCGTTCGACGATAAGCGTTACCTTATTCGTTCGAATGGTATTGATACGCTAGCTTGGGGTCATCATGAAATTAGTGAAATTGAGAAAAATTATTGCTAGTTGAAACGTAAATTTTCATATAATTTTAAGCAAAAATAGTAAATTATATACAAAAATGAGACAGTTTTCATTGATTTTCATAGAAGAGTAACATTTTATGTAAAATTATGAAAGTTTCTGTATAATTCAAAGGCAAAATGGTTTCAAATCGAACCTATATGATAGCTTCATATATTATAATATATACGAATAAATATGAAATAAAAAGATTTATTTTTTTGTCAACAAAATTATCGTGTTTGTTTTATTTATCTGTTTTCATTATTTTTTACAATTTTCAATGTATACTTTATTCTTATAACGATTCCTCAATGTAGCCACCGCTCCGTAATTTAGAAATTAATTTCAACATTTCACTCAATGATTGAGTCGGAACATACAAATTCTCGCATAACCGTCGCAATTTTCTACATATTTTATTGACATCTTCTTCATCTTCCTCGCTCTCGTCTTCCTCCACCTCGTCATCATCATATTCGTCAGTAGTAGTATCATAGTCATCATGTTCATTCTTATTCATTTCAGTCGATGGTTTATACAGCTTGAGTTGACGGAAAATTGGCAATTCATGCGATTCGTTCTCAACTCTCTCATCACTATCAAAATTATCATCGACTTCATCATCAATCTCGTTCTCATTAAATGTATGGTTTGATCGATTTGATTCATTATGGCTCTCGCTCGCACTCGATGGTTGATTAAAAGTTCCACTTCTTTTGCTGGGCTGCAGCATTTCATCATATTTACGTTTTTTTAATAATGAAATCGTAGATTTAGCAACGCCATATTCTTTTGCTAAACGATTACCGTTCACTCCATCATTCAATTTAGCTCAAATTTCACCCTTTTGAATTGTATTCAACCGCATGATGTGACAATAAAGATAACTTCACTGTTTGAATGTTCAACTTGAACTAACTTGTATCACTAGATGTTTGTTATTTAAATAAAATCAAACTATTTGCATGAATTTGAACCTCAAATCGAACTATTTACATGAAGTCTAAATAAAAATCGAAATATTTGCATGAAATCGAACCTTAAATTGAATTATATGCAAATAACACATGAAATCTTTTAGGCTTATGCGTACTTAATGAATAAAGTCTCGTTGAATTTATGCTGTCATAATTTTTGAAGTCGATTCGTCCTTTTTCAGACTGCTCGCTCGCCACATCCGCAGTATTTGCACAACTGCAAGACTAAAAGCAGAAAGTACCATCAAAATCTGCAAATTAATTTTAAACAAGAATATAATGGTATTCAATTTTTTCTCGAAATCGTGTCGATTCGAAATTTTCTCACACAAAACATTGTACACTAAAGGCTTTTATTTTTAACCTCTTCGATAGATATCAAATCTTTGAATATGAACGGGATTTAAATGATTACACGTTTCTTTGCTGTGCATGTGCATGTCGCTCCCAAACGACAATGCTGCTGTCGCTGGTGAACAACACGCGCTTGCTCACTCTCGTGATTCAGTTTCATCGTTGTAGCTCACCAGCGACAACATTCAATATTACCGTTCAGTGATGACACACTATTATATAACTTAATAAATCGTGTAGCTCCTGAACGACATCGTTGAATGTAGTCGCTGGTGAGATACAACGATGAAGCTGAATCACGAAAGTGAGCAAGCGCGTGTTGATCACCAGCGACATCAGCATTGTGGTTTGGGAGCGACATGCACATGCACAGCAAAGAAACGTGAATGAGGTGAGATGACAAAGAGGCGGGATTGTGATGTATGCGTTCACAAATACATAAAAATAATAAACTGTAATCAATTAAACCCCGTTCATATTCGTCGAATTGATATCTATCGAAGAGGTTAAAATGAATGGCCTATAGTGTACATGGCTCCAGTCCGTATTTTTCAAATACCCAGCATCGCCCTTCACGTTTGAATTGTAAATTTATACTTTGGCCATATTGTTTTTTTTTGTGCGCACTTGAGTGCGTCAAGGTTTGGATAAGTACAATGTTTTGTGTGAGAAAATTTCGAATCGACACGATTTCGAGAAAAAATTGAATACCATTATATTCTTGTTTAAAATTAATTTGCAGATTTTGATGGTACTTTCTGCTTTTAGTCTTGCACTTGTGCAAATACTGAGGATGTGGCGATCGAGCAGTCTGAAAAAGGACGAATCGACTTCAAAAATTATGACAGCATAAATTCAACGAGACTTTATTCATTAAGTACGCATAAGCCTAAAAGATTTCATGTGCTATTTGCATAGTTAAAGTTAAGATTCAGCTGCAGTGAAAGAAAATCGTTTATTTACACCGCAAAACATTTGTTGCAATTTTATTCAGAACTACTAAAAATAATGCTTGCTTGACACTATTGATATTTTCTTAAAGCTAAGTGCCATCAGGAGTTTTAGGTAATCAATTTGGCGGATTTAATGATTATTAAAGTGTGCCCCAGTTTGTCACTGAAATGAAAGTATCTGCTCTTGACTTACATTTTTGAGAATCATTAAATAACAAAGAATGATTGAGCCCATTTTGTAGCCTCGAGCCTATAGAATTTTTTTGAAAATCTTAAACAACATTTGGTTGTTTAGGGCAATCGAGAAATTGAATAAAATTTTGTACTTCGATTGCTAAGCCAGTTGATTTTGTGTTTTTTTATTTTCTAAAACAAGCCAATTTTTCACTTTTTAAATCCTAAAAATCCTCTCTCTGATCGTTTGTAATAAAATAACGGTCAATTTATGTTCGCCGGGATAACATTTATTCCGAGGGATAATAAGCAAAAAATCTGAGGGATAAAAATCCGAGGGGTAATAAGCATCTATTATCCCTCGGGTTTTACTTTGCAAAAAAAATCTTTTTTTATCACTATATATGAATATTCTAATAAGCCAAGGTGAAGAAGAGATGTCAAATTCAGCTACAGCAATCCACCACATGTCAAAAACAATTCGTTTTGATCAAGGGGCAAATTAAAAAGTACCCGAATTTGTTCAACTTCAAAACCCAATATCTCTCTTATTTTCCAACCAATTTTGATGTGTTTTGTACAAAATCGCACTAATTTTTCCCAGACTACATTTTTCTATTGGGACTAAAATACCTAAGATGCCCCAGAAAAACGTGTTTTTTTTTATTTTCCGAATTGCAAACTCTATGGAAGCAAAAAAAAAAAAAATCCGACGTGATAGAGCTAAACCAGGTACCGTAGAGTCATATTCTACCCCCAGAAGAACGCCCATTTGGAATTCCTCATGTATGAGTGTGTGTGTTGCACGGTGTAAGCATTGAACTGTTTATTTGAATTTGAAACGAATATTTGGCTGAAAAACGGTTAAAAATTAATTTCAACCATTACATATGCAAGTATATGAGCCTTAAATGATTGAAAATTAAATTTATAGATAATTTTAACAGTTTTTGCAACCAAAGTTTGCATATAAATTGCAAATGTTAGCGAAAAACCCCCAAAAAATGGGTGAAATTTGATTTTTCAGCGTTTTAGCTAAAAATTGACACTTGGGACCGAGTGACTTCCATTTTAAGATCGACGCAGAATGAAAATACGAAAATTTTTGGGAAAAAATGATAAAAATACGTCAATTCGAATTTTTGCGTTTGAAGATTTGAAAACGAAAAATATGTACCCAATGTGCCC
Organism: Aphidoletes aphidimyza; assembly: GCA_030463065.1. Lineage (NCBI taxonomy): Eukaryota > Metazoa > Arthropoda > Insecta > Diptera > Cecidomyiidae > Aphidoletes > Aphidoletes aphidimyza. Next base: position 471,904 of record CM059998.1, read on the forward strand.
GGAGGTATCCGATCATGATTTATTCTGATAGAGCACTTCAATACTATCCAGGCTGATGTCAAAAATCCATCTACGGGTTACAAAGTTATATTTGCTCTAATCTTATGGTTTTTACGTGTTTAAAAAAAAATCGAAAAATTTGATAGTCTTCGCCAGAAAACCAGTCTACAGATTTTTTTTTTAAACACAAATAAGAAACTAATAAAGTGCTCAAACCAAATCGGAGACCCATCGTACACTAAATTGTTCGATTTCGTGTGGAATTGTCGATATATTTTTGGCGGAAATAGAATCATGTTAAGATCAATTTTGAGGAAAATTCAATTTTTCATTGGAATTACCATAGGTTCTGACATAGCCTCCAAGGCCTCAGATGACCCCCCCCCCCTTAACTTTTCGGACCCCCTGTGAATTCGTGGACCCTGTATGAATTTTCGGAACTGAGGACTTTTTTTTTAGGTCTTCAACTTTTCTGAGACCCAGCTTATGAATGGGTTTTAAAACGGGTTTACACTAGATAGAATGGACTTTGAAATTCCACGCACAAGTAGCCATTTTTGGTTTGAATGGAACCAAAAACCCCTTTTTCGTACACTAGATAGAATCGATTTTTTTTGGGACCCCTGTCGCATTTCCGGCCATGCACCCCCCCTTAATTCGGCAGTGTCAGAACCTATGGGAATTACACATTTGTATAAACATTTATTTATGAAAATTCATACACATTTTCATGTTTCGAACAACAGGCCTGACACAGTTTTTAGGTCCTCAACTTTTTCTGAGACAGGTTTACACTAGATAGAATCACAAAAATTATCTTAGGAATTATCTGAGTCTTCAATACAATTACCCACTTTCAACAATCAAAACTAGATTTGAAAAAAAGTATTTTATTTTTGACCTGATAGAATCTACTTGGGTAATTCACTGCAGTTAAATTGAATTCCAATTGCAAATCAGTTCAATTAAGAATTTCAATTTTTTTTTTCAAAGATCCTCGCGTCACCCTCGCGTCACCCTCGCGTCATTGGCGACGAATCCCCCTTTTCCTACTACTTACAAGCTTAAAACTCAAATTATTTAGTGAATTTTGACGTTGTTTTGATATGATAACACTTTAATTAAATTAGTTCAATTAATTTATTTTGTACATATAATGTTGTTAATAATGATAACTGACCGCATTATCTGTCTTGCTTAATCATTTTTTTTTTCAATCTTCAGCCTATATAATAATATAGATTTGTAATAAAACTTGTCACAATTGTCTGTCTCTCATTTAAATTTAATCTTTTACATTTAAAACGAAACAAAAAATAAATTTAGTCAACTAAATTTACAAAAAAAAATCTTTATATTTAAATTGATTGGTCTACTTAAAACGAAACATATGTTTTTTTTCTTTTAAATTTGCTTTTTTTGATTACAATATTTGAGATATGATTAAAACTAAACAACGATGATCGTTATCCAATATGTTTGATTTCAGAGATGCAAATAATGTACGGTTGCAAATGAAATTTAAATTGGTGTATTTTACATGATATATCATCCGGGCGGGGGAAAATTTGAATAGGAATAGAAAAAAAACCCGATGCTTTGAATGCAAGAAGAAATGCACACTGGGAATAGGATTATTTTAAACAATTTTGGCTCTACTTAAACATGAATCATTTAAATCAAACCAAATGTCGGAAATTCATCTTTTTAACAATGATTTGAGCTAATTGACATCGTAAAATGGTGTGTGCGCGTGTGTGCTTAAAACGAGAAGGATAAAAATGAAGCTCATTTTGCGTACGCAACCGCGTAAGGATTTAATAATATAGGAGAAGCTTAAAATACTGATTTTTCAATGATATATTTGCAAAATACAACAAATTAAATTTTCGACTGGATTTCTTTGTTTTGAAAAGCCATTGTGTACACGTAAAAATATCAGAGCCTTGGCATCATATGTGAAAAAGCATTGCTTTTTTATCATTGTAATTTCAATTAGCTTTCACTTGATTAATGTTCAGAGCATAGGTTTGCTTTGGAAGTGTTTGCTTTCGCTTTTCTTCTTTCTCTTTCTCCCTCTATTTGTGTGTATGTGTGTGGAAGGGTGGGTGTGAGTGTATCGTGTGTTGAAAAGGAAAACGAACATGTGTGAACTTTAACGAAGTCGTAAATTCGATTTGTAAAATCCATAGTTTTAAAAATCATTTAGTTCTGCATTTATTCACACATCGCAGTGGCAAACTATGCGTGATTCTGCTGTTGGCTTTGAAATTATATGCTAAGAGTTATTTATACTCCGTAGGTTTTCTTACATTTTTCGTAAATGCTCTTTAGTTTGTGAGAAAAATATGTAACGTTCTGCTTTTGTATTGAGATTTGTGTCAGTTAGTGTGCGCTGTGCATTGTGTGTTTGTGTGTGTGTGTGTGTATTCGTGTGTGCGTATGTATTTTGTAGGTGATTGTAAAAAATAACATGTTTTTTGCTATCACCGAATTACCGATTAAGGCATTGCCTCTCAATTCAACCCGTTGCAAATCTCAAGAAAACCGACAGCGGCACAACAAATGTGTGTGTGTGTGTGTGGATTCTGGCGTTTTTTGTTTTGTTTTGGACGACATCACTTGCATATGAAATTGAAAAGATTTCACAACTTTAAATCAGTAGCCGTTACACATGAAAGAATTGCTTTTGATTCTCAATTCAGTTGATTTTATCATTTAAAATTTTAACATTTTTTTTTTGTGAATATGTCTTTTTCCGAGTGTAAACCAAAACCACTTATTTTGAATGACCGTTCAAAAACAAATTCATAGGACAATTTGATGTTCCTCACATAGAATCGCAGATAGAATTGGCTTATTTGTATTAGTTCATACAGGCGTCACCGATTGAACGAACCAGAGCATGAAATAACTAGGATTTATCATCAATAATGGATTAATCTGATATATTTATGAGATAAATAGTTGGAGACGGAATGCATGCCACCAAATGTTCACAGAAGTGGGGAAATGAGACAACCAACTAAGATCACATTTTCCCGATTCTGTGAACATTTGGTAGTATGCATTCCGTCCCCTATTTATCTGATAAATTTATCAGATTAATCCATTATTGATGATAAATCCAAGTTATTTCATGCTCTGGAACGAACTATAAAGGTCAACATAACTAGCTTCCAATCAAAATTTGTTATCGGGAATTGAACGAGAGAATAAGAAAAAAAAGCAGACAAAACAATTGAGTTACGTATATAAAGAGTGACTGAGTTGCCTATTGCTCGATATAATAACTGTATTGTTCAGCGTTGATCAGTTCAATATTGTGTGGACCATTTTCTTCTCGTTATGGTAGATATTCAAAATGAAATCGAAATCACATTGAAAATAATAATATATTTCGTGAATATTTCACATCTGCTTTTTTCACTTTAGAAAACAGATCTCTGATCAATTTTAGACGAATTGAATTATGATTCTGAAACACATGAGAGTGCTATCGACGGAGTATCTGAATTTACGATAAATACTTCATTTCCGATTGTTCAATTTAATTGAAATGAATAAATTCATTGTTTGCGTTGACATGAGTTAATAATGCGTTTAAATAAATCCGACGATCGATATTATATCAAAAAATGTGTATGCGTCTTTTTTAGTCCATTTTTCCGAATCACACTTAAATTTCAGTTAAATTTGCGGCAGCCAAAGCATTTTTATGTTTTAACATTTTTTTAGTAAAATTACGTTGAACTCAATAAAGTGCTTTAATTGGCGCTTGCCTTCATATGTTTCAGTATTGCTTTTTACAGTTTTCATGTCGTTTCATTTCCGTCCAGAAAATTTTCTAAATTTAAAAAGTTAAAGCTTTATTAAGCTTAGCTTAGACTTGTATTGAGTTAAAATGTAGATGACATTAAGGTGCTCTTTATCTTTTTACTCCACTCATTTTTTCATTTAGAATAAATGTAAATGTTGACGATATGTCGTGAAATGTTTTTGATCGATTTTGTGGATAAATGTAGAAAATCGTACGTTTGCCAATGTTTTGAAGTTGATGAATTGAAAATAAAATAGTTTCATGCGTGGTAGTAACGAGCGCGTGTTTGGGTTTATGTGTTTTTTTTTTTTTTTTGTTTCTTCAAATATCTGTTCGGAAAAAAACAATTTCGGTATTTACGCTATCTGTGAGATTTAGAATGGTCAAAGAGTGGATCTTGTGTGTTAAAAGTATTTGGTGTAAAAGTGTTTGAATAAAGTTCCAAGAAAACCCATTGAACACGTGTTAAAACGTAAGAAGGATTAAAACACTTTGTTCAATGAATTTTAAAATGCCACAAAAATAAGAAGAAAAAAAACGTAAAACTTAAAAGAAATCAAATTAAGCGTAACAGAAGCCTTCTATATTCATTATTTGTGCTCCGTATTCACAAAAATATAGAAGAATTATTAGAAGAATTTGATGATGATTATATCATGTTTCAATCGTAGGTAGCCCTGGAGCTATCCTTGTATTTGAATTGAACGCTTTGATTGACATAATTTTTGTTTTGGCAAAGTCAAATTGGCATTTAATTGATCTAATTGAAAACAACTTAAAACGAGGCAATTGTGTCATTTCTGTTAATAAAATAAATAAATAAATAAATAAAAAAATGATGATCTTCTAGATCTGACGTTGGAACTAATACTAGAACTGGTCTGGCCTGGTATTATATTATTGAAGCAAACACTGAAGGTGTGAGTGTGTGTGTGTTTATGTTTTTTTTTCGGTTATCATCGCGAATTTGAATCGTTTAAAATAAAAGGGAATTTTTACGAATAAATTCTTTCTAGATTTTAATATTCTCGATAGACGATTTTGGAACGACAACCGAACGTAGCATTTTAAAAATTAATCATCAATCCAATCACATAGATAAGAATCAGCATTATAAATTCGAAACGATACAAGTGAAAAAAATCAAAGTGTGGCGAACTTTTGTTACACATATCTTCCTCACAAAAACACATATGGCCCTTGCCTGAACTTTCCATCATGCACACATGGTCAACCATAAATAAATTTATTTGCAATTGTGATGTACACATGCGTCGAACCACTTCATAAGCTGTAAGGAAGAAATGTCGAATTTTTATCAAGCACAATTTATGTACGGCCTTGCTCGATGTTGTGAACAATTGGGTACGTACGTGATTTTGAATGTCTAACCATTTTGACACAACATCCATTGCATGTCATCAATGGCGGTTGGTCTCGTGGAAGCGCTGTATAATTGAATGGATCCTTACATCTAGCATCTGTCCAACTGTCACATTCATAGCAATAGATTGATCGAGCTGTTCGTTGTAGAAAGACGAATAACAATTATTATTTATATTTAATTGGAACATTCCAGGGTATAGTGAAAACGCAAACTGGGCCTAATATCCTAACAAAATAGCCGTCAACCAAAAACTATTCAGCAGTGAGCGGCTAATTTCCAATCAAGTAGATCTGTGCCAGTGATGCTGTTGCAGTTTGGTTGGATGGATAAACCTTGCTTGCGCTTTCAGCATGATAACAAACAATGGTGAAAAATGCAAAAAAAAGTTGAAATCATATCGTCTTATTAAAACAAAGTGAAAATAAATCTGGTTTTGAAATTGAAAATATAAAACGAAGAAAAACACATGATCAGAGAGATATCAGTTTATTATTTACAGTCATCATCAGTATTGGAATGGCATATGAATTCCTTTATCTTTGTGATTGAGTATGTAATAAATCGGTTAGATACCAAATGAATAAAATTAAAAAATGGATTTTGTTTTTTTTTTTAAACCAAACAAGAAGCAAACAGAATATTAGAACAGACAGAAAGTTTGGTCAAATTGAGAATCTTACTTTGACATTCAGCTTTGATTTGCGGTATCCAACAAATATGAATGCCAAAAAGAACTGCAATGAAGAGAAAGCGTAAAAAGCGTTTTAGTCATTTTATTGAAAAAAAAAAACAGATTGATTTTCTGATCATTTCCAGAATGCGTAGAAATGCTGCAGTTAGAATTTGCTTAACAGTCACTTGTGTACTGTATTCGGTAAATTAGTTTCTATGCTTTAAAAAACACTCGAACAACGTTTTTCACACTCTAGACTGAAACCAAATATTTTTAGGAGTTGATGCAAACGAAAACACAATTCACATTGAAAAACCATGAGTATAGTCAAACAAGGATGCAGCATGAACACACAGAAGCTGACTGAAGGTATACAATCAAACTTACATGGACGACATCGATATGAAAAACAACAATGCGTGAAATACGTCAGTGACACTATTTTGGGACATATATTTTTTTTCGTGTGTTTGTGATATTTTGTTGTCGAAAGCACCAGTGAGATTCGTATACGATATATCAAAGCACATGAATAAAATAAAAATTGAGAAATAATGAACCAAAATATAGCATTAAAATTTTAAAAAAGACTTTTAATAAATAGACCTCCCGTTCTTCGCTTCATATACTTTCCCATTTCGAACTATTTCGCACTTTTAATTGGTTTGCTCGTTTTCTAACATTCATGAAATCTATCTGTTTTATTCCATTTTTTTGGTTCTACACAATTTTCCTATTGGGAGATCTAATCTAAGAAAACAGCGCTTAATCTCTGAATCAAGAATAGGCGGAATATACGACGTTTTTTTTCATGCACTACTAAAAAGATTCATCGTAGCCGTCGAACATTTCACGATGAATGCCTTTTAAACTATAAACAATTAGTAATCAATAAATCAGTATTTACAATACGTACGGGTTCATCTTACCATCCATTGACTGATAAACAATAAATATACAATACATATACTCAGGGTACAAATAGTAGCACACGAATGTATTGGTATGTTTACTGTTTTTTTTATGAAAACTTACATAAACCAATCAGGAATCCATATGTTGTAGGCATTTTTTGCATGTAGATTTCTTTTGCAGCTGGTATGGCTAGTGCAGAATGGACACCTCTGGGCTCTTAACTATATCGATGATATAGTTTTATTGGTATGCTTACGATGTGCAACTGATTTTTTCATTCAGTATGATTATTTGTGCAATTAATCGATGTAGCGAACCAATATATGTTTTCGATTTCACTTATTATTGCTTATTATTGCTAGATGTATTTATAATTTTTTGTATATATTTCTTTCGTTTTTTTTGAGCAAATTCTACAGCAGTTCCATTGTTATTGGTGTGAGCAATGTTTTTCGTGACCTGAACGTTGAGTAAAAGGACAAGAGAAATTATCAGCAGATTAAATATTAGCTCGTTTTAAATGTTCAAGAGCTGCAGACAAAATGTTTAACATAAGATCAACAGTATATGTAGTATTAATAAACACGTATTCAACCATCAAACAATACATAAGTCCTTACAAACACATGGGGTTTCGTATGGCCACAAATGTTGTTGCACAAATCACTTAAAATTGAAAGCGTCCTTTTCCAAATTTTATATTAACTATTGTGGATACATTTAATTTACAAACTGAAAGCTTACAGATCGGAAATGGATTGAAAGTATTGCTACTGGGTTTATGTTGTAGATATTTTTTAAAATATAATAAACTCAAAAGTGAATAACTGGAATGAAATTTTGCCAAATTTGTATAGAATTTTCGATTTCATTCATATATTATTGATTACTCCAACTTCATATCAAACCGAATAGCAATCATTAACCAAACACGTCAGATAATTAAAAGTAATCGTTACAAGTTAAAAATCTATATAATAACAGTCAATCAACACAGATTTATATGAAATTTTTAAACAAGACCAAAAAAAAGGAGAAGAATCACAAATGATTTTTATTAGACATAATTAGTTTGTCCTGTTTCACACGAGTCCCCACTTCAATTTTGATTTGATTTTTAACCTGCGTTCTGTGTTAAGCGACACAGTTTTTTTTATAGCAAATATGAAATTATAGAATTATTACGATTTATTCATTATCTTTTAGTTTTTGTTTTTTCTCGTCGCAATCACATTTTAGGATATGAAAATCAGAATCAATTCACCGTAATTGTGTGGAATTTTTAAAAACCGAATTGCAATTCACCAAAGGATGTAAAAGCGCAATGCGACACACTCGCATGTATCGCGTAGGATATTTTTGCAAAACAAGCTGCACTGAAATGAGAAAAACTTATTTTCCTCTCTTTCTGGATATTTGACATATAAAATAGTAGTCCATATGTCACTACCGTTCACATAAAAAAAGTCATGTCCAAATTTACAAGGAAAGCCACCAATGAAAAATCACTGCAAAATAATACAAATATGTGTGCTACTACAGTGAAGTTACGGTGTTTCTATCCTTCGCACGTATTTGTATCCATTTATATTATGGAGCATTGACGCGACTATGCGCGTCCCCTTTCGTAAAAAACGGTACAAATGAATATCGAATATTGAGCAAAAGTACAAAATAAATGGGCTATGAACGGCCTTTTTGAGTTTGCTTTCTAAGTTGTTAAATAATTTAATTTGCTAATGGATTTTAAAATTTTCCATTGTATCAATAATTGATGAATTACTGTTTTGATTTTCTCTCTGTCTTAAAGACATATCATATATAATCTACATATGACCATACATACGAGCACTAAATGAAGCACATGTTGAGAATGTATGTGAACTTTGTTGACGTTTTGACGATGTTATTTCTGTCACCGCTACACTTTGGCAAACAGTGCGTGAGATATCGTGTTCACGTTTAAACGTCACAACACAACAATTTTTTTCCCTTTATTATTAGTTTTGGTATTAGTTTTTAAGTTTTAAAATTCCTGATTTGGTGTCATATTTTTTGTTCAAATAATGGATAAAATGAAATCAACATTGCTAACACCCGAAACACTTGAAGTCTGTTTGGGTGGCGAAAAAGATTTTCACGTGATAAAAAACAAACATGATATAACATTGAGTTTAAATAGTATTGATGAACATAAATATAAATATATCGGTAAGAGTATTGAGTTAATTTAACAACAACAAAAAACAATTGAAAATCTGCTACATTTTAATATAATATTATTGAAATTGTTCAGCTGATCAAACACCAACACCAACAAATTTGATTCGGAATTGTGAAGAAATTGGCTTATTCGATGACCTTAAACATGTAAATCCATTTGAAGAGACATTTCGACAAGCTATCGATGGTAAAAGTAAGGAATCTTCCATTTTACTGAGCACTCAAAAGTCTTTGGAAGTGATTAAAAACAATGACGAAGACACCCTACATACACCAAACATTTTTCCATACAATTCCACCATTGCGGACAATAAGAGTGTTAAACTCGAAAGTGAAAAAAAGACAATAAATGATTTATTTATTGATAAGCAACCCGGTTCTGGTTTAATTGAAAGAAATGAGTCAAGTGGAATTCTTCAAATATCATCAACAAGCAAAGACAAAGTTGAATCTGACCTTCGACATGACACTAACACAATCAGCGATTGCAAAGAACGAAATACATTAATGAAGATTGAACCTTTGGAAAACTCACCAAGTCAAGATGTTACACCAAAAGTATTTCGAAAAATTTATCCAAAACCGGTTGTTGTTCCGGTGATTTGTAACATTTCAAATCCGATAAAAGAGAAAATTCGGCAGTCCTTGTTGAAATTGCAGACAACCAAGTGTTCAGCAGAAGCCAAAATACCGATAGTAAAATTTCACAATCTATCACCGAAACAATCAGAAGTAAGAGACTTCACAAAAGTAGAAATTAAGCGGCAATTAATTCAAAAAAATAATAATAATAATAATAATGCCTGCAAGGACAATGGCTCGAATGAACGGAATCGAGAAGCTGCCAAACGATATCGAAATAAACAGAAGATGTTACACGATGCCGTATTGTTGCGAAACAAACAATTAGAAGCCGAAAATTCACTACTCAAGAAACAATTCCAAGCTTTTAAAAGGGCCCATGAAAATTGTTCAGTGTCTCAAAATTGCGATACATCATTCTATGAGTGAAGCAAAACAATTTATTAAATATTATTTTCCAGTGATGCGAGATAGACTGTAAATTATACAGCCAATGTATATACAATGATAGACAACCAAAAATGTACAATGGTTCTTTTGACTAACACAAACGCAAGCAGCGCTGTCAGTGAACACTCACAAGCATACAGTCCGTTCACATGCACACAGTATTTGGTATATTGTCCATATACATGTATATACAATTGTTGTGTATAGAAAATTGTATTGTCTATTGATGTCTAACGATTCGCAACACTGTTATTTTCAGGGATTGTTAACAAACTTTATATATCCGAACCTATTTTCAGACAATGTGATGGTAGTTTGCTAGCAGTCACTTGTACAAATTAAAATTTAAGAAAATTGAATTGAATGGATTCGAATTTTATAATTCAAATCATTATTTTTGAAATAACAAAGTATTATTTCCTGTCTGATAGCGGTTAAGAAATCTATACATTTTATTACTGATGATACTTTTGTAACGATTTACGTTTATTTGAATTGAATATTATAATTAATTAAATATTATGTATGAATAATTTATTCAAGTGTATAATTGAAATAAAAATTTCACAATGAACTTTTGTTGGTAAAATGTTTCACGTTCTTGTTTTTTTATAATACACAATTTTATCTTAATTTCTACATCTGTGTGTCTTCACAACAATTTTTGTTTTTATTAATTTTGCTCAAAAACAATCAAACATTATGTCAACATTCAACGGTCACATCAAGTTCCGGATGCGCTCTCCGATCATTTATTCAGTACAATTGCATTGGAAATTGGCAAAATATGTGTCTCTATTAAATGGAATTGTCCGCTTTTTTAGAGACAGACACAGTGTCTGAGCTGTTTTTATCAATATTCATTTTCGGTGGTTGTGAAAAAATTATTTATGTTTAATTCAACTGTACAAAATAAGCCACTACATTATTATTTTATTGATGTTCATTCACGGTCCATTTCATTTCAATTTCAAACTCACTGGTGATTCCTGTAATGGCGTCATGAAAATGCTTGACATCTACATCTGTATCAGCATTCGACTGTTCCAAAGCCAGTTTAATTTGTGTCTCAATGGCTGTTGCTTGTAAATACGGTGGCTAGATTGAAGTGAACATTTGCACTCCATCGATGGTCAAAATAATAATCTGGTTTGTAATTTCAACGCCACATACTTCGACCAATACATTGATGCAGAATCAACAGGTCATTCCTAATTGATAGAGGCATAAAATCGGCATTAATATTAAGTAAATTCAACAACGACAGTTTAGCTTACGGTTTAAGTAGCACTTGTCACGTGCCATAACTAGAACTGGTGGAATAATAATGGGGGTTTCAGCCCATTATGAACCGAATCGGTCGACCAACTTCTTTGCATTTAATGTGGCTGCCTTACGAATTGATCGCTGAGCCAGTCCATGCATAATTCGCGTGATTGTTGATCGAAAAATTCTTGGCTCAATTGAACAGCCAAAGCTGTCATGTATTCGATGATAGCAAAGCGTATACGCCATTTAGAATTCCCAGCTAATTGAACAATTGCTGGTAATAGCGACTGCAAAAGTTAAAATGTTTTAAATTTATGTGAAAATCGATTGATAAAACCAAATAAAAACCAACAGTTTCAACTTACTTGTGACGATTTTTGAATGCCAATGACATCTTTCACACAATCCAAATTCGAAATGAAATTTAATCGAACGTCTTGGCACTCATCCTTCAATCGAATTAAACACAGAGGCAGTGAATGTTCAAAGGTGTTATAAGCACAAAGTATTGGACTCAAACCCATAATGACCGATGCTAATACTGATTTAACATGCTGATTTTTATCGTACACCAGCTCTTTGGCAGAATTGATGTCATTAAGATTTGAACCTGATTTGTTTTGTCTTAATTTTCGCAAAATTCTTTAACTTTTGAAGCGGCAGCTGGAAGCACTTTGTCTTCCGTATCTTTAAGTATCGATTTCGATAAAAATCGTTAAGAAAAGCACAACTTTCCTTAATTATTATTTCTACAATGTCTAAAAATGTTGGTATTACTGAAAATTCATTTGGTTTGTTGTTTACAAAAAAAAACATTTTCCGGATATAATTATTAATGGATTTTATTTAGTAATAATTGAGTTTTTAACTGTTGTTGCTTCTAGTTTTTTATGTTTTGAATTATGAAAATTGAATATATATATCACAAGTCTCTCCACTTCCTTTCAGTCTTCATAAGACATCGAAATGTTATTTCTTTCGGACTATTCCTACGATATGACGAGGAGCAATCGTTGCATGTTTGCTATGCTGCTGTGCCTCGATACTGATCGACTTTAGTGATTTCAATACCTTTTTTGGTTCCGTGATAAACCAAACCCAAAGAATTTGTTTATGACGCCAATACTTATCGTCCGACTAAAAATAAATTTTACGAATAAGTTTGAAAAAAATAATTTAATATTTCATAGTCAATATTAATATACAAACCCATTTTTTAATATAATGGCTACATTCTTCCTTTTTCAATTCATTTTGTGCGCATATTTTCATAAGTTCACGTTCTAAATCCATCCTTTTCTTTCGATGGCATTCGTTGTGCTGCTGTGGTTTAGCAACAGTACCATCAAAAAGAAACTTGCGAATGAGATTTTCGATAAAAGATCTATAAATTGATTAGGGTCCATTGATTAATATTTTTTCGGTAGATGAAATTTAATGGGCGAACGACTACCAATACTACTCTAGGTATGCAAAACGGAATAGACAGGTAGGTGTAGATATTGTCTCATTACTTCTCGGTACTTTTGATGTTTATATAGTCGTACTGGGAGTCGTTCGCCCAACATTTCAATGCAAACATGATTGTGATCAATTTAAAATGTTACAATTCGTGCTTAAATCAGAAATTATCTTACACTCTATTGAAAAATTCAACACTATTGTGAGTAAGAAAACTATTTTGTCCCGTAGTCTGTATCAATTTCCATAAAATCGATCTGAACTGGTCCACAGATAAAATACTTTTTACGATTTCCTCTATATCAAACTCTTTCGAATTAACGTAGCTCACTTGAAGATGTTCCTTTAGTTGGTTGCAGTAGCTCAGAATCATTGTTTCATTGTTAAGTTTTCGAATAACATTCAATATTTCCTGCAAAAGAAATCGTCTTAAAATAATCGATCGTTGACAGAGCTGAGTATTCTAGCAAAATATAGGCATGAATATACAATGGCATCGGGATTCGGGCAACGGTTAATTTGGAAAAGTGCAACATGCATTTTTGGGGGAGTAAAAACACGTAAGTCATTTGTGTTTTTCATAATTCAAGATCTTTTTCCACATTTTCATGATTTAATCATTTTTGATAGTTGTATCCTCCCCGATTCTTACGGCTCTTATAAGAAGGTTCTTTATCCCTAAGGATGGTTACCGATTTTGATAAAACCTTTTTTTTGTTTCAAAATTGCTATAGTACAAAGTGCACGGAATGTCTGAATACCAGATCACCAGTCGCATTCAATTTTGTGTAAAATTAGTTTTGTACATACGATTCGACGATTACATCCTAACGATTCCATCCGATATGCATCCAGCTTGGAGTCAAAATTATTTCGATTTTTCATGCGTTCCATATCGAGTTGCATGAGCACCCAAAACATTTCTGATATTGTCATCACTTCTGAAACTAGGTTCGAATATTCGGTCAAATATTGCATGCGCTGTTTTGCACGTTTCATTCGTTTTTGATTGCTTTCGTAAATCAATGCTTCGACGTCCAATTGAGACAATTCGATAACCTGTTCTTGTAGTTTGTGTAATAAATGTTGCTTTTGCCCTTCATTCAGCTCATTATCGTGTTCCATTTGATTGAGATCACGTCTGCAATAATCTAACTCATTCAAAGTTCTGCTAAAGGTGTCTTATATTCAATTTTGTTTTTCATTACCTCATGCCTATTAATGTTGATGGTGACCAATTTTTCATTCGAAACTGATTCGTTAGTGCGGTTTTTGCATTATAATTCATTTCAGCCAAATACAATTTATTATATGCATTGAGTAACCTACACCATATGACAATGTTATTAATTTTGAAAAAATAGCAACGTTCAAGTGAGCTTACCGATCAGCCACAATACTTAGATCGTTCAGCACTTGTGCCTTATCACCTTGCTTACAGTCTTCGGGATCCTATAAAAAGGATAAATTAAAAGTGTTTAAAATACTCCCGTCTCTGGGGCATAATTTCACCCATTTAAACCACCCGAACAAGGTAGAATATCAAGTGTTGTGAAGGCAAAAACGTACGAAAAAATAACATGGGTTCAATTCAACAGAGTTGTTTGCAATAAAAAAATTGCATTCCTTATAGTACTATCAATACTAGTTTTTCTCAATTAAGCGATAATATCTCGTTTGGTTTGTACCTGGATTTTAAAGTTCTTCTGTATAAAATGTTTGGCACCATCATTAAACTGTTCCAATTGCCGAAAGTATTCATTCAAAGGCATTTGATGCATAAACAGTGGATTTTGAGCCTGTAAAAAGAACGCGTTTTTCAACATTTAATGGAATCGGTATAACTGATAGAGTCTGTATTTCAAACCAAATATTTGTGTACATACCGATTTTAGGTATAATTGACTCAATTCACCGATTTTACGCTCATTTGATAGTTTAACTTCTTGCAATTCGTCCATTTGTATGATAGCTTCATCAGTCACTATTCGTTCTTCTGAAAGCAATTTGCTATTTTGCCCCTTTAAAACCGTTAATATTTCAATGGCATCAAGGTTTGACATCCTTATAAAGAAAATTCATATTTGTTTCTGAATTATACAATTAATTTGATAGAAATTGATCAATTTAGATTTTTACCTAGTTTTGATAACAAGATCTTCAAACATCTCTTCTTTTAGGCTATCAATCTCAATTTGCTTTTCCAAATCGGCAATTTTGCTTTCTGAAACTGTCCATATGCCATCATATTGTTCGGATACTTTATTCATTCGTTCGGCTAAGCTTATGGTGTTTCCTTCTTTGTTCCGTTCTAATAAAGCTAGTCTTAATACAAAATCGAAACCCATTAACCGATTAATCAAAGTTGAAATCTAATTTATATTTTTCAAAACTCACTCAATCATTTCCTCATCAGTCAAAATGTTCGTTTCGCTGATAGATTCTTTAACAAAATTTATGAATTCTTTCCAGTCCTCATCCACCAAAATCCATTCGGGTATGCCACATTTCCGTAATAAAGTTACATTCTACAGAAAAAAAGAGATGTTAGAAGTTGCAAAAATAACAAAAATAACCGATGTTTTTTTGGCAATTTAATTTTTTTTCTTAAATACAAAAGGAACTTATATCACAAACCGTAGTAGAGTCAGCCATTGTTGTTCAAAGTTGGAGTGTGTGGTGAATAAATCGTTGCTGATAATAGTTAATTCAACAGTTGATTTTTATAAATAATTACCAATTTTTAAGAATATTCACAAATTGATTTTCACTAGAAATCATGCGACTCATCCAACACTGACTTGATGCTGTTAACAGACATTTCAAATAGAAACGAAAAAAAAAATACCCGATGACTGATGACATTTCACTGTACGCGCAAAAAATGGCCACCATTTATATATTTGCATACAACTTCAGACGATTGAAGAATTCATTTGTCAAAATCACAAACAAGATAAAGACAAAAAAGTAACAAAATAAATTAGTTATACATTTCAGGCGTCTTCAAAATGACTGAACTCAAAGGTGAATATCAAATTTTATTTTCAATTTACTTTTTTAAACAATTGCAACAAAACTATGCAATCAATGACTGAGCATTTCCTTTTTTATTTTTTTTTCTCACACGCAAAATATTGGATAATTTTTATAGCGTAAGCTTCAACTTTCTTTCTCTATCTTATAAAATTCCACTGAAGTGCCTTTCGAAAATGTTGTTTATATTTGTAAGCTCAAATTGCGCATTAACATTTTTTCTAAACAAAACAAAAAATGTATATTTAAATGCAGGTTGGTTAATTTGGCCCTGGCTGGATCGATTGGGATGACGCTAGTAATTTTGGCTTGCGCCTTACCTCAATACAAGTAATTTGTTGACCAGCTAAAATCACATTGAAATTTTACTTACTATTCTAATTATTTTAACATATTCATTGTAGTTTATGGTGGCCGAGTTTCGTTATATTGTTTTATATATTTTCGGTGATTCCAACACTCATCATCAAGCGGTCAATGCAAAGTGCACTCTTTGGGCCATCATACGTTGATTTATCGATATTTCTGACGATGGGCTTCATAGTTAGTAGCTTCGGATTACCAATCGTCTTAGAGAGAACAGAAGTCGTAAGTATGCAGCTGAAGCATTTAAGCACATTTTTAGTCTATATATTTGTCATTTGTATTAAAACTTTTTATTTGAAAATCTCGCATGATATCACGAGTTCGAATCTCAGGTGCGAATTTGAGCGTTGGATATAAAATCATTACCATATGGCGAAAGCCTAGGCGCTCATCAAACAACAACACAAGACTATAGAAGTGTTGATGAATTTGGCGAGCGCCTAGGATATTTGCTGTTTATTAGTGCATTGTTCTTCCATTAATGCTGAAGAAAGCGCCTAAGATGCGGACCCGGGATAAGAAATTTTGATTATATGTGTGCCGAAATGTTCCAAAATGATGCTGTATGTTCTGAGATGAATATAGTTTCGATACAACAATTTTGATAACTTTGAAAGATATTTAATAAAATTCATGAATATTTTTCAGATCAAATTAGGTGCATCAATTTTAACAATTTGCGGAAACATCGTTGTTTACTTAACGATTTTCGGATATTTCCTCTTCTTGGATCCAGATGAAACAACCTACGGTGGAATGGCTTAGATCAACTTCTGTATCGTCAACAACAATATCTGTAATTCCTTATGTCATTGATATGACATTTATTCATAACATATTTTGTATTTCCCCATTTTACGTTAATAGAATATTCAAATAAATAAAGAGTAAAATGAACGGATTTTTGATTTTATGCTTTTTAAACTCTTATGGAGCAGACGAAGAACATGAAATTCGTGTTCAAAGGACGTCAAACTCCTTATCAAAATAATTTGATAAATATTTTGGTCATTCGAAGTAGGTTTGTTTGTTTTCCGTATAAAATTTTTGTAAATTGAAAATGAAATTGAAATTTGGTCAGATTTCAATAAAATTATATTAAAAAAAATGTGAAAAGCATAAAGTTTTGGAATTTTGGGATTTTTTTCTGAAATTTTAGTTAGTTTGTCAAAAAAGATGGTAAAATTAAAACTCATTGTTAAAACTACCCGTGCATTATAGATGACGTACTTGAATTTAAAATTTATAAAAGTTCTACTTCATTGAATGAGGAACAAACAAACGTGAAGTTGGTTGTCTGCATAATAATAATTGATTATTATGGCATATTATTCGAGCACTATTGTTTAATGTGTTTACACATTTATCACTAAAATCGTTCTATCTAAAATCGTCCGTACATAACACTTGTGCATTTGTTTTCATTCCTTTAAAATAACGGTTAAAATATTCGAATACACACAATGCATTTCATGAAGACAGAGATAGAAGAATCACCGGATGATAATAATATTTTTCACTTGAACGCGGTAAAAAGTGAATTGGAGTGCATACAGACCGAGTGTGAACTTAGAATGTCTCATTTAAACCTTACAATTTTATTTGATAATGCTGCCCGAGATATTCAAATAACGACTTTAAGTGTAAGTTTTATGAAATAAATGTTTCAAAAAAGTCGCCTGACAAGATATAAATTCAATCGAACATTGCTTTTTCGATAGTTTCACATGTATGGCTAATGAAGTTTTATATTTTTTTTTATGAAATATTCTAGCTGGTCAATTACTATGAAAAGTGTGGATTACGGAACAGAGGCTCATTTGGTATTGTTTCCATGATTAAAATGTACAATGAATTTCAATCAGTTTCTCACGGAATATTCAACCAGTTGAACATTGCATACCACTACGATCCAGTCCAACCATTTGTGTCATCAAATGTATCCATCAGCAATATGCGGGCACAGATGAAACGTACACCGAAATCTGTGGAACTATTTAAAGACAACGCTGTCATTTATGTAATTTTGTTTTTATTTCCCCTAGTAAACAAATTCATTCAAATAAAACGAAATCTAATACATCTTTTTCATTTTCGCAGGTTTCTCCAGTTGATCCAACGTTTGCAACGGCCATTGAAACTATATCCGTGTTAATCAAAAACATTCTTCAGATGGAAACCGAAAATCTCCCCCGTGTAAACGATGCTTCCCCAGATCATCCTAATCCAGAGAGACATTTGGCTAAAACCGGTGCTCATTTGGAACAATGGATTGCATCGACATTCCCAACATTTTACAATATTTTATTTCAATGAGTCAGCAAAATGCATAAATTATTGATTTAACTTATAGAAACAGCAGATGTGCGTATTTGCATCAATCAACTTGGATATTTTCACACATCTACTAGTTTACCGTTCATGTTTGGAACCTTTGTCTAAACTTTTATCATCCGCTGTGCTTGTAAATTGTTATTCGTCTTCCATTCGCAATTTATAATGTTCAGCGCAGTATTAAAAAACTGTTTGTGTACTGGATTGTTCGTCATCGGCCGGAATTTGAGCTCTTACTCTGAATTTGAGCATTTGCCATTTTCAAAGAAATTCTGATGAAATCATTTCGTCGCTCAATTTAATGAATTCTTTTTTTTTGAGGCGTGAAAGGAAAAATTTGTTTTAGTTTTGCCTTTTTTTAGATGTATGCATAGATCGAATTCTGTGGTCATGAGAAAGAAAATACAATTCACTCACACAGCAGAAGGTTTCAATTACATTGTCTCTGTTACACCCATCCAAGACCACTGAATCAAAATAATTGCTGTACTTTGTGTAATGGCAGAACCTAACACTAATTCGATGTCGAAAAGCTAAAGCAACAAAGAGAAATCTTACTTAATAAATCAACGCCGAAAATTATAATGAAATTCATGATAATTTTTTTTTCGTTTATCTCTTAAGCGAAACAAAAAAAAATATCGCTATATATTTATTAGTGAATGCTGACGCTTTCAATGTGTGAATGCCGTGCGATTTGATTGTAAATGTCCGAACAAATATGGATGTTTTAAATAAACTCAAAATGCTGGTTAGTGCAAAAGAGAAACAAAAACCTTGAGCTTCAATCAAATCGGAGCAATCAATCGTTAAGTTTTGAGAAGTGAATAGAATCTAACAGAGGGGAAAAAATAGCCAAATTGTGACGTTTCCTTCCACGGGGTCTGAAAAGAATTTTCGTAAATCTGCTCAGATTTCTAATCTGTAAAAAGGGAATTGTAAATTGAATCTATTTCTATTCATTGAGTGTTCCGGAACACCAGAATTATCGTTTTATGTTTGAGAAATTTTGAAAATTGCGATGTTCGTGTGGTGTCGTCCGCGATTTTTGTTAGCTCGATTGCGTTAGCTCCTGTCGAAAACAAAAAATTCTAATGATGCAGAAAGTTGTGGTTCTATTAGGAATAGGTTTGCACCTAACATACTTCTCTTTGGGAAAACCTCGGAAAATCCCGGAAAAATGAGACTTTTGTATGGGAGATAACTGAAAGTGAGCTCTCATGAGGTTTTGATCTTAGTAAACTACTATTTTTTTACGAAAATAATGTCGGTTCTAGTTGGGCCTAACACCCCCACTTCGGTGTGAAATCAGCATTTTTTTGAATTTTCTGATGATTTTTTTTGAATAATTCCACTTTTATTCGAGAAGTACCTCAAATATGCCTTTTGAGACGTTTTTGTCGTATTTGAGACAAAATTAGACCAATAAACAAAACCATAGCTTTCAAAATGTCATTAAAGAATGGAAACGGATTACAATTCAAATTGAATCGTAAATGTAGTTCGTATTTTTAGTTTGATATTTCATCACACGGCAGCACTGGTTCACGTGACAGTTCGTCTAATGAGCATATAAACTTTCGTGTAAAACAAAGCGACATTTCGATGGCTGGACTTAAAGGTAAAAGCGAATAAAAATATTTCTATTCATTTCAACTTTTAAATATTTCATTTCATTTTTTTGGTTTTGCCAATTTAGTGAGAAAATGTATAGTTTTTCTTAATTTCTTAATTTATGAATTTTTTTTCCAAATCTTTTTTTATGACTCAATGTCGATGACTCTCACATCTATCATGCTATGATATGTAAATAATATTTGCGTCTGTTGTGATTAAAAAAAAACAAAACAGCGTAAGTTTTAAGTTCAACATTTGTAATATGTTTGATCAGTTCGAATGTGTTTTTTCTATTCAACGGATGTCATTTTTTCTAAATTATTTACAGTTTAATTTTGTTGGCATTGGCCGGTTCGGTTGGTATTACACTAATCATAGTGGCGTGTGCCCTTCCGCAGTTCGGGTAAGATGTATACATTTTACTGGCGTTTGAGACAAAAAAAATAACTAATATAACCATTTTTCATCCGATTCAGCAACTGGTGGCCTTTGGTAGTTGTACTATTTTATATATTTTCGCTGATACCAACCTTCATGTCTCGACGTGAAAATGCATATTCAAGTGGTTCGAATTCCTGTCAAGAAATATCCATTTTCATCACAATGGGTTTTGTCATCAGTGCTTTTGCGTTGCCAATTGTTTTGGCGCATAAAGGAACGGTATGTGTGTTAAGGCTTTACGTTTACTTTAGTAACTGGGTGTCACTGATCACGAAATACACTTCAATGTTTTGATTTTTTTTCTGTTTAATTTTTAATTCAAAGATTAAGTATGGTGCAGCGTATTTGTCGGTTGGCGGAAATCTGATCATGTTTGCAACCATTTTTGTGTTCTTCGTTTTAGCAGAGCAAGATGATGGTATTTATGGACTATAAATGGCATCGTTGTTGATTTTTTTTCTGTCTTTAAAACAATTTGATACAAACTACACAAATACCAGCATTTTTGGAAGCTTTTACATAATATTAATTCAATCGTACCAAAAAAGTCTATTAATTACAATACACAGAACTTGCAAATCGAAAAATAACAACAACAATTAAAACAAACATGTATCTTTATCTTTATAAATTTAGAGGTTTTATTTTTTATTCGTATATTAAACATTTTCAATAATTTATAAAAATAAGAACTGTAATCTATCTAAAGAGCTAAACATAATTGAGAAATAATTTTGCTAAAGACACAAAGGCCTTATAACAATATCATAATTTTACTAATTGGTTACTTTGTATAAACAAATGCATATATGTCAAACTGTGTGCAAGGTGCGACGAAACAATTAGAAAGAAAAAGAGGATAAGTATGTCGCTATAGTTCTCTCACACTGCACACAGCTGTTCGGCATATGAATCGTTTCAGCCGTTTCACCTGCATGTACAGTGTACGCACTGCTTGCTTCTCAATTTGACTGTATATCTGTAATCAATGTTCCGTATTATATAATGTATATTATACGGCTTTGTTTGTTTGGTTTGCTTTCGGTAAACTTTTTGATAACATTTCCTTGAAACGTCTCTTAAGTGAAATACTCTTTACAAATGACAATGAATCTGGTTTGTTGTGTTGAATTCTTGTTGATATTTTCAAATATTTGTCTTTCCTTGGCACAGGTTTAAACTACAGATAACTGACTCTCTTTGGTAAGTTTCAATTTCCTTTCATGTTCCGAAAACTCACGAAAATCGGTTGAAACGTTCAAAAGTGATTTATTTTATATATTATTCATCATTTTCCACAAAAATAGCGTTGACATTTTTGGAGTTCATATGTGTATAAGGATGTTTGTTTCGATTTTTTTTCAAATTTCAATACTCCCTGAATACTAATATTCAAAATAAAAAGTATGCACGTATTCCAAAGCGGTGAAGCGACATACAAATGCGCTAGGGCTCAAAGTAAGCTACGCCATATGATTTGCATAGCGTAGCTGGGGCACAGAGTCTCATCGTTGCACCGCTTTGACGTATCCCAAATGAAAGAAATTAAGGTAAGCTTTCAAATGTGAGTGAAATCCATAGATGCGCGAATGAAGTCGACAATTTTATAGGCGTGTATTTTTAACTCTCCGATTTAATCCAAACATCACGGTAGACGAGGTGTTAGAATGTCTTCTAGAGAATCAATTCCTACTTTTATCAATTGAACACATTGAAAACAACTGCATTTAGATAAAATGACTGTTTTGTTGAGTTGTTTATAGAGAATGCTGGAATGTGTTGAACGAAAAACACATACGCTTCAGTGTGTCAAATACACCGTGCGACAAAAAATGATTTTTTTTTCTCACCAAGAAATAAGTCCTATATTAGTCTTTAGTCGAGGTCGAATGGTGATACCAGATATCAGTGCTCCAGATTTTTTTTTTGACATTTTAACCCCTATGTTTCGCCCTTCGGGGGTGAATTTTTTGGGTCAATAATTTTTCGTTACGCCAAGATCTACAACCAAATTCTCAACCTTTTACAATATTTTTCTTTCTAAATGTCAATATCATCACTAAATAGCAAATAATATCAAGAACCCACCATTTTAAATACTCACTTATATCTCATAAACAGTTGGAATTTTGATTTTACTGTCTTTAGCAAAGTTGTAGATATTGACGTAATGTAAAACAATTCTGTAGGAACTGACCCCAAAAAATCAAAATATCACATATTCAACAATTAATTTTCAATTGGAATTGCATAAGAAACCATTGACCTTTGTTTTGAAACTTAGTCAGCTGTTCATATGGACCGGTGAAGGTATACATAAATTGCCATAAGACTTTTATTCCCATGAAGTTGTTATATATTTTAGCTAGGGGAATTTATCTACTCGTTTCTATTCGCAAGTCCACGAGTGCCCGTATCTAAAGACACAGCAAACACACGTAAGCATTTTGCGAGTCATTGAAAAAAATGAAAGTACTCAGCAGAATATATTGGACTCGTAAGAACTCGCGGGTGCACGCACATTTGCACTGTATATTTTTGCAGTACTCATACAATAGCCTTACGCATTCGTAAGTACTTGCAAAAATCACATGGACTAGCAGTCGATTTTCGAAGATGAATCCCCAAGGGGCAGATCACTCAACAGTAATTTCTAATTTCAACATAATTGCCATGTAATTTCTAGGTAATTTCCACCTAGAAAGTAATTTCTATGCAAAAAAAAGTAATTTCCATGTAACAAAAATAATTTCTATGAAAAAAAAATAATTTCCATATAAAAAAAAGTAATTTCTACAGAAAAAAAAGTAATTGCAACACCGGAACTGTCAAATATTGTCATTTGTATACGGCACATGTTTATTTTGTACTCAATTGGTCAACCGAAGTCTATTGGATTTTACTGTTCATGAAAATTCTGTGATTTACCAAATTTATTCAAGTTATTTTAATGTATTGGAAAATTTTGTAAATAGTGCTATTTTATAATTTGCGAGCGAAAATTATCCAAACGATGCCTTTTGACATTATTGTGAAAATAACTTGAATAAATTTGGTATATCACAGAATCTTCATGAACAGTAAAATCCAATAGACTTCGGTTGACCAATTAAGTACAAAATAAACATGTGCCGTATACAAATGACAATATTTGACAGTTCCGGTGTTGCAATTACTTCTATATGGAAATTACTTTTTTTTTGTGTAGAAATTACTTTTATATGGAAATTACTTTTTTTTGCATAGAAATTACTTTCTATGTTTAACTTATGATGTTTAACATACATCACTTTCGATTACTTCCCAAAAGCCATTTTATGTAAAATATTTATTATTTTAAAATTTAAATGTTGATATTAACGTGAGAAATTGAAATGAACAAAGTGAATTACATCATGAATGCACCAAATGTGTTGATGATTTGATCGTTTTGACATTTTTGAAATGTAATTTCCCATTGAAATTGTAATTTCCAAGTAATTTCTCAATTTATAAAAGTAATTTCCAAGTAATTTCTTAGAGTGATCTGCCCCTTGTGAATCCCCCTAGTATTTTAGAACAAATGAAAATACAAAAATTCGTCGTCCTTAAGAAATGGATTGTTTTATTCCTTTTTAAATGATTTTAAGTGGCTCACACTTGATTATTATCATTACATAGAATCGATAAATTGGTAGGCGGTAAATGAATCACGAACCAGCGGCTGAGATAAATAAAAAAAAAACTGTTTTGTGCGAACGGTTGGAAATTCCACGTTTGAATTACAGTTGCTAAAACAATGTTCACAATTCCATTGGGACAATTGGATTTTCGAAACAGAATTTTTGTCATTAATATTTACGAGTTGGATTCAAATGTGTGCCTTTTTTTGCTGATGATTTCGATACCACGAAAAAATGAGGTTTAAACGTAAACGTTAGTCGGACACCAACTTACCTTTTATTTCCGTTCATAAAATGAAAAATATGAAACGAAATACTGTAGCGTAGCCAGTGAGTGATAAGAATTTCAATTACATAATGTAAAATAGCGGTGATTTGATTATCATCATTACATTTGTTGTCGATCAACATACACAAAGAATCCATTTGAATTTTAGTTACATTTGTTTTCAAGGAGTATTTGTTGTTATAGATATCTTGCAATTTGGTTTGCTATGTAATAAAAATTTAAATAACATTAACAATTGTGATGACTGTTGCTTATATATTTTTATTTTTGTTTTCATTTAATACTTCGTGTAAGTTGTTATTTGGTTCGTTGTTCACAATTACACTACAATAATCAATTAGTTTTTAGTATCTGCATTAAATTTGATGTTGTTGTTGTTTGCTGTTGCATGATGTATGTTGCTGAAATCAGTTTAATTCCACTTATCGACGACAACTTCATTCACTGTGTTTCAACGGAAAACATTGATTTTGTGATACGACGATAAAATTAATTTTGAGGAAGAATATTGAAAAGATAATAAAATGAGAAAAGAAAATGTATATATTTGGAAATAATTTTCTCTGAATTTGTTTTTTTGTTTCTTCAAATAAAAGTAAATTTAAATTAAATTTTGCATTGGAACAAAATGACCATTCCAAACTAAATTTGAATGAATTTGATAAATAGCAAGAGAATTTACATGCAAAAACTCACTCATTTGTTCATAACATTGTTTTTTTTTCCAAAAACACTATTCAACTACGAAAACTGCATTCAAACTGTAGATGTTGATGAGTGCGTATCAACGTTTCTTCGTTTCGATCACAGCCATATCGCATTCCAGTGGCTTTATGATCATTCTTGGACAGGAAAGACTCATAATTCGCGTGTGAAATAAAAAGCATATTTCAAGGGGAAACAAGTGCACAATGATTAAGTTTGGAAGGAGTAGAGGTCTATACAATACACAAAAAATCAAGGTTTAAACCAGTTTTAAGTTGTGTGATTAATGGCTCTAGGTGCGGCTCCAGGGTATACTTTCATTTTTGAAAAAACTATTTTTAGTTTTTGTTTCTAGTGCAATGATTTTTTTAAGGGATGGAAAAGAGTATGTTCAATTTTTTGGATGTGTTTTTTTTCTCTTCAATCCTATCAAATAACCTGTTTTGCATATGTTTATCAAAGTTTTTTTTGCATATTTTGACTTTATTTTTATTACCTTCATTATTTGGATTAAATAAATATACATGTGTAAAATCAAAAAAAAATCTTCAATAGAACACAACAATTTGAAATTTTAATTCGCTTGAAAATTATAATAACAACAAAAAGGGACTAAAATCAAATTTGAAAATTAAATCGGGAAAAATTAAGATTTTATATACAACACATTTTTTTATCAATTTAAAATTTTTTTATCAAAAGTTTCGCGTTGTTTTTGAAATCGTCAACAAAAAAAAAAACACATTTTTGAGCAATTTCTCAATTTTGATTGGTGATTTTGTGAAAAAACACAATGAAATTCGAATCAGAAGACGGATATGTATACTTTATTTGTATGCACAAATCGGGATATGTATGTGTGTGTTTTGATGAAATAAAAGGATAGGTTTATTTAAAATTTCTTTCTATTCATACTCTGATGTAATTTCCCTTGATTCTCCTGAATTAAGATATTGGGTTTTGGTTCGATTTTAGCAAATTGTACACATGAATGCTGTAGTTGTGTTGTGTGTGTATTTGTGTGTGTCTATCTGCATATATTCACTTGGTCTAATGTCTTCAATAGTAACAGCATGCATAGTTCGTGTTTGTAGTTCGTGGATGGTAAAATGACTTCAACTTTTATTTTGGAATTTCCGCGAGCTTCTAATTCAAATTGACGTTTCGTTGCATGTGTATGTTTTTCTATGTGTGTGTGTGTGGTGAAATTGTTTTTGTTTATAGTTTAAAATTAATCTAAACTTTAATGTTGCTACGATACTAAAACTTCATTCTCTCTCCTCACTTATATTCTCTTGTATTAGAATTGATCTCTTTTGCAAAAGCCACCTTTTATTTTTTGTTCTGTGTTTTTTTTTATTATTATTATTTTGATGAAATTCAATTCATTTCGTTTAATTTTTAAAAAATATTTAGTTCTTTTTATTGATTTAACTTCATTTTTTTGCACACTCTAATGGAATCCTGGCCTTACTGTGAGTGTCAAACCATTTTAACAGGAGAGAGGGGAATGGAAAAAATAAAAAAAAAAAAAAACAATTTAATTAGAAGACGAAACAAGGATTATAGGATAAAATTTGTTTAACAGTACAAATAAAATCATTCAATTACTCTATCATTGTATTTCAAGAATACGAGCATGAAATTATTTATTTGTTAATTGAAATATAGATTGCGCCAATTCAAATTAAAGTTGTTAGTGGTGGTGATTATTATCGCATAAAAGTCAAACTTTCAATGGATATTTTTACATAGTGAAAAATTTGTGTGTGGGTGTTTGCGTGTGTATATCAGTGATTGCAATGTCAACTGAAGCAGCCTCGAATTCTGCAAATTCAACCAGTCGTGCCAGGTCTATATGCTAGAAATCTAATTTATCAACTACAGAATAATACAGGTTAATACTTACGGGTAACAGAACCACATGACACGTGTTATTTGTAACAGTTTTAAGTTTAAAATACGATTTTTTTTGGTTAAATTGGTACAAACATTA
The DNA here is from genome assembly GCA_030463065.1 of Aphidoletes aphidimyza. Taxonomy (NCBI): domain Eukaryota; kingdom Metazoa; phylum Arthropoda; class Insecta; order Diptera; family Cecidomyiidae; genus Aphidoletes; species Aphidoletes aphidimyza. Next base: position 499,130 of record CM059998.1, read on the forward strand.
AGAGCAACTTGAACACATTACAAGTGTTGGTGTTTTTTTGCTGCACTCGAGCTTTTCGGATGATGGATAATAATTTGTTTTCTTGGTATGGCGTTTTTTGGCCAATTTCGCAGAAAAATTTGGTGAGCTTGGGGTATGATTTTGTGTGGTGTGCAATGAAAAAAGGGGTGGGGGGAAGAGCTTGATGCAAAGAGGTAGCTTAAAATGTTATTTTGTGCTTCTGATGCCCTTTTCACATAATTAGGTAGCTTGTCCAAATTCTATATTCATTTAATCAAATTTTAAATTGAGCAACAAATAATTAAATGAAATAACACGAAAACCCTCTCTGTTTCTTCCTCAAATTTCAATGAAACTTTCAATCAAAAGAAATTAAATTAGAATTAAAATCACATGTTTTTGTTTTCATGATTGTTCAAAACGTCTTTTACTTGAAATTCTTTTAATTTGTTTTTCTTATTTCATAAATTTAAGTGTTTTTTTTTTCTCATATTTACAAGTCATGATGTTTTTTTTTTTAAATTTTCATTTTTTGTTTTTCAAATTCATTTATGTAACTTTTCTATATTTGCTTTTCGTGGCTACTACTTTTTACTGAGCTCGCCGAACGTCTCTTTTTTGTTAGAAGGCTCAAACATGAACTAACGGCCTATAGGTGGCTTTTATTTCATCTTTGGATTTCTTATTTTAACTCTGTAACCAACCGCACGAATTAAAATAAAAAAGCAATCTACAGGAGATGAACAGTAGAGCTGAAACGTTTTTTTTCTGTTAAATTACCAAGTTCTATATTTTCAGTACGTGAATAATTTGAATCTATGAACAATGTTCATTGAACATTCCTTACACCCCGTTGTTTTCCTCTCACTGTACATATGGGAGAGTCAAATACGTTAATCACTTGAAAGGCAGAACATGGGCTACGTGAAATTTGACAGTATCAATGAAAAAGAAAATAAAACTGGAATTCAACATATTCGCAATTAATACGTATTTAGTTAGAGTAACGAACCACTGGTAGGCACTTTTCTCTATCTTTCATTCTTCCTCTCTCTCTCTCTCTCTCTTTCTCTCGTGTGTTTTTTTTACTTTAGTGTATACACTAAATCAGTATACTGGTTTCTTTCAAGTGCTTATTCATTTCAAGTGCTCCACTTCTATCAATTTGACACTGACTACAGCAAAATTCAATTCAAAAAATTCTCTCTATTTAGAAATATTATCCAACTTATATTCTAAAGTATTTATCGATGACAAATACTATTGATGAAATGCTCAAAAAATTGATAATATTTTTTTCAGAATAATAATTTCATCAAAATTAATTGTGTTAATGAATAATAAATCAATATTTAGATAAATGTATTCGCCCTAGCCTTGCCGAAAGAAAAACAAAAATCGTAAACGATTCTATTCAAGGCGGAAAACATATTCTTGGGTCCACCATTCAATGATGACTTAACAACTTATTGATTCGCCTTTGAAAATTATTTTCACAAATATGTCTACTCTTTTTATAACCCCACTTTTTGGCAAATTTGATGGGATCCAAAAAGTTTTATCCTTTTAAAAAATTAATCCACTGTATGTAAAATATGTATTTTGCGCAAAACAATATACAAGTTTGATGAAATCTTGAAAAGAAGACGCACAACCAGAAAAAAAACCCATGCTATTCAATTTCTTCATATGAAATGCCCTACCTATGCAAAATCATAGTAAAAAAAAATCTCCGTACAAACTCCTACTAAAATTCCAAAATGTTTCTAGACCGATCGTTCTGTCGTATAAATCTATAAGTTGTACCCCATTTTCATTCTAATTGTGTATAATATTTTCTTTTCACAACTGTCTTCAGACAACGAAAATATTCTCAAAAGCATTTCGAAAAATTTCATCGTATGAAATATTGAACGGAAATTACCATAAAATGACATTAAGAAGATAAATTGATTTCAGTATATTTACATTAAACAATAGAGACGAATTAAAATATTCTAAAGATGCTCGAAAACGAATTTACAACTTATTGACTTGCAAAGTCAAATGAATTGTTAACAACGACAAAAAAAGATTGGCGAAATGATACTTATTGGGACTTGGTTAAAGTGAATATGTCGTACAAAACGACTCAAACTCAGAAAAATTATTTTTTTTCCTTGCCATCCAACCATTTTGTGAATAACATGTCGACATCAGCTTAGTCGCATACTGGGCTTCAAAGCTACGATTCACATCTAAATAATCTGAACTCATTCGTTAATTTCAATCGTTCAACGGTTGATATTTGACAAATTTAACTAAACTGAATGTCTCGTGGTGAAAATTCACTATTAAAATTACCCTGTGAAAATCACAAATTATTATACGAAATAGCCACTTTGACCAAAGAAAAGGGGGGGGGGGGTATTTTCTTATAAAAATGCATATGATGAAAAGTTTTACCATCGCTTACGAATGTCTGAAATTTTGAACTTAGATACTAATTTTGTTTTGCTCATGGGCTAACTAGATGCTAGTCTTTAACTGCAGTTTTAATGAGTGGATTTTAAAAATAGTAAAATAATCTTAATCAAATACACCATGCGCTCTGGTATTGTCAGTGATCTAATCGAAAAAAAAATCATATTTGTTGAGTTTAAACATGGACCTCAATAGCCTTAATATAAATATTACACATCAGCATATTTGGTACTGACTTCCCACATGAAAATCGACAACGAAGCTACGTTGTGAATCTCAATGTCACTTCTCCGCTCTGTGCCATGTATGGCACATTCTCCGTTCACGGTGAATGTGTATATAGCGGTTGGCGGGGAAGAGCTAGCTTAGAGTGGAGAAATAAACAAACGTGGGGAAGTGGCATTGAGATTCACAACGAAGAATTCGTTGTCGATTTTTATGTGGGTTATCATTTGGCTGCTTTAAAAACCAAATAAACAATTGAAGATGCTATTCTGTAATCGGTAGTGTTTTGAGTTACTCATATGTAAACTGAATACACAGCAAAAGAGCATTTGGTGTACCTGTTTACTATTGGTTACAGTGACTTGGTTTTATTTCTCTTTTTTTTTAAGTTCAAAGTTTTTGTTATTCTTCAAAAATATTCAGTTCAATTTCTATGCGGGATCTATAAATCGTTTGTTTTATTTTAATTCCGTCGAATTGATATAAATGAAGGATTCGTTATGTTTCGAAAAAAAAAACTATCCAAATAAGTCCAATTTTACCTTAACAGCACAATTTCTATTTTCGTGTTTTTTTGTTTGTTTGTTTGGCAAAATAGCTAAAATAGTATCTAGCTACCATTATTAAATGCCACGAGGAGACAAACTTGTATCACTACTAACTCGTTTGGATAATTTCAAATGAGGATAAAAAAATGACATTTGAATGCTTTGATTGAAAATAATGTCTATGTGTGTTTAAATGCATCTCTCACATGATATTGACAAGACAAATCCAGTATCAAACTTTAGAAATAAACAAAAAATAGTACACACAATTTCAACGTTCTAATGGTTCAGTAATGTGAACAGTAAATAAAAACACAAAATGCTTGGAAATGTGGGTTAAAATGATAAACAAACAAAGAAACAAACAGACAAATAAATAAATACAAAAAAACGTGGAAAAAAAAACTAGGGTTATTGCGAAAAAAATATTGTGTTTTCTTATTTCAATTGGAAAACATTCTGAAAAATGTCAACTGACTTCAAACTGAATTCGAACAGTGCAGCAATTCGCTTTTACGAACAGATTTTAACCAAAAACCATTACATTTGAATTTAATAATTCAATCTGGTAGAATTGTACAGTCGGATTTCAAATGTAATAGAATCGATTATGATCTATGTATTAGCGAAAAAATGCCGTCATGATCGAATCGAGCTTGTTGAACAGTCAATTATTTACCAATATGAAAATCATGCTCCATTTGTATATTGAGTTTAATTAAATTACTGCATAACTCTCCAATGTAAGAAAAAAAATCACATTCATTTTGGTAGAATTGACTATTCAATCAGTTTGTCGCATAGATGCGCATAACTATATCAAAGGCGCTAAGTTGAATTCGTTAAATTAATGCATATTATATTAATTAATATTAATATTAACACATATAATTAATGTTGTATAAATAATTTGTTTTTTTTTAATGAGCAACTAACAAAAAAAAATGTTTCGAAAGCCATTTTGTTGGATATTTATCCGATTTTTTTTTTGCTCGTTTTGTGTGTACACATGTTTGTTTATGGTCGATTCTTGCTGTGATTGTTAATCTTAATCGGTAAATTTATTAATAGGTTGATTTTTTTGTTTGTTTTTGTTTTTGATTGCTATCTCAACCAGTATTGTTTCCAATTTTATTTAGGTGAATAAAAAAGAGAAATTAAATAGGGCCATAATAAAGCAAACCAAAAAACACTGCCCACATTAAAACTATCCACTGTAAACCATACAATGGATTCGTACCGTCTGAAATTTTCCGTGCTGCGAATTTCAGGACTTCATCGAGTAGAACGACTGGAATCGAGAATTTCATTACAGTTACCCATTCCTCACCGGTAAGTGGGGTCACTTGGAAGACGGTCTAATCAGGCATTGGAGGGAAAAGAAAATTTATCATCACATCACATGAAAATGGTAAAATAGTTTTGTAAAATTTTCGGTTTAGAAACTGATATGATAACGAATGAACTCGAATACTTACAGAAAGAACTTCGACGTGGAGGATCACAAAGTGAAGAGTGAATGAAAGTGCCATAGAGCCGATGAGCCACAAGTTTTGCCATGGTGGCATTGTGATGAGTGATTGATTTTCAGACAAGCTAAAAAAAAAATCGAGTACTTGTGCCGTCTGGGTTCATATGTTCGGTGTATTGAATAAAATATTTACCTGTTCATTGCGTTCAACATTTCAATTGTTACCAATACAGACAAGGCCATTGTCATTGGATGTGGATCGCTAAAGATTTTACAGTCCATGCCACGGAATTCATCGCCACCACCAATGCACGCCAAGTGATGAGTCAATTGCCAGTATGTCATTTGTGGACCATTTTCAGAGAATAAGAACCACCATGAAGCAGCACCAACTGTGGCTGCACCGACATAACCACCGATAGCCATGTAACGGAAGAACAACCATCCCGAAATGAGACCTTCATCAGCCTTACGTGGTGGTTTTTGCATGATATCCAAATCCGGTGGATTGAAACCCAAAGCGGTAGCTGGCAAACCATCAGTTACCAAGTTAACCCACAACAATTGTACTGGAATCAAAGCTTCTGGCAATCCAAGAGCGGCAGTCAAGAAAATGGATACAACCTCACCAATGTTCGATGAGATCAAGTAACGAATAAATTCTGCAAAAACATTCACAGTTGAACAAGTTAGCAACAGGGCAAGAAATCCAATTTGACCGTTTTCCATATTAAATAGAGTTAGCAAAAACTTACGTTTCATGTTATTGTAAATGGCACGACCTTCTTCAACGGCAGACACAATCGATGAGAAGTTGTCGTCAGCCAACACCATCTCTGATGCTGATTTTGCGACGGCAGTACCCGATCCCATAGCAATACCAATTTCAGCTTTTTTCAAAGCAGGAGCATCATTCACACCATCACCAGTCATAGCAGAGATTTCATTCATGCCTTGCAAGAATTCAACAATTTTCGATTTGTGCGATGGTTCGACACGTGAGAAAAGACGGGCACGTGCGCAAGCGGATTTTTGTTCGCCAGGCGAAAGGTCATCGAATTCACGTCCCGAATATGATTTACCAGTTGTATCTTCATCCTCAGTGAATACACCAATACGACGGCAAATAGCTTCAGCAGTGGCTTTGTTGTCACCAGTGATAACAATTACACGGATACCAGCTGCGCGGCAGCGAACAATCGAGTCGAAAACTGAAAATCGAATTGGAATGTTAGAAACTAGGGGGTTTTAACTTAAAATATAAATACATATAAACGCCTATAAACGTCTATAAATGTGTATAAAGCGTAAATATTGTGTATATTTTTATAAAAATATAAATATATAAACATCTATAAACGTCTATAAACCGAAAATATGACGTATATTTTCCAAAATCAACCACGAATATAGTGCATATATTTAAATATGCGGCAGCCATTTTGAAAAAATAAAAAAATATAATCGTGTATATTGACAAATAATGCGTATAAACACTCAAAATACGTGAATATTATACAAAGCTCTTGAATATCGCATATTTTTCCCTCGATAAATATACATAAATGCCCCTAGGTTAGAAATTGAATCAAATGAACAGCGACATCGCTATAGCGATGTATACATTCATTGAATAATATTCGTGTGTTTTCTTACCTTCTTTACGTGGAGGATCCAACATACCAACGACACCGACAAAGGTGAGGCTATTTTCATATTGATAGAATTTCGTGGAATCTCCCAAGTCCATTGTGTCTGGGCTTTGTGGATTATCAGCGGTGGCCAAGGCTAAGCAACGGAGTGTATCACGTCCGGTACCATATTGAGCAGTGAGCGACAAGATACGTGATTTGAGTGTGCTGTTCAATGGCACCTTTGTAGTACCAACACGAGCGTGTGTACAACGATCCAATACACCTTCTGGTGCGCCTTTGACAAATAATTTTGGACCAGTTCCAAGACGTGATGGTTTAGTTGGGATACAGTACGATGACATGGATTTACGATCACGTGAGAATTCCAATGTAAATTCTTTCTTCCATTTGGATTCAATTTCCTGACGAACAGCAATGGCAGCGGAACGACGATCCAAACCACCCTTGTTAACACTGAATGGATTAAGTTTTTCGGCCAATACAATTAAAGCAGTCTCTGTAGCTTCACCGACCTTTTCAAATACTTGTTTAAATTCATTGAAATCAATGGCTGAGTCATTGCACATGACACAAATGGTGGCAATTTCTTGTAAACCGTCAAATTCAGAGGCCTTGACTTTGGATCCTTTTAAGTACAAATCACCGATTGGCTCGTAAGTTGATCCAGTTAATTCGAATTCAAGGAAGCTGCTGTCGCTGCCTTCAACTTTATCGAAGACAAATAGACGGGAAACGGACATTTGATTTGTGGTAAGTGTACCAGTCTTATCGGAGCAAATGACTGAGGTGCAACCCAATGTTTCAACGGATGGAAGTGAACGAACGATGGCATTCTTTTTGGCCATACGACGTGTACCAAGAGCCAAACAAGTGGTGATGACAGCTGGCAAACCTTCTGGAATAGCAGCTACCGCCAAAGCGACGGCAATTTTGAAATAGTAAATGGCGCCCTTGATCCATGAACCACCGTGAGCTGGATCATTGAAGTGACCAATGTTGATGGCCCAGACAGCAACACAAATAACTGAGATAACCTTTGACAATTGTTCACCGAATTCGTCCAATTTTTGTTGCAATGGTGTTTTAACCTCTTCGGTTTCCGACATTTCAGTTCGAATCTTTCCGATAGCCGTGTTCAAACCAGTACCAATAACAACACCACGTGCCTTACCAGCGGCAACATTTGTACCAGAGAAAAGGATATTCTTCTTGTCTTGATTGACGGCACGTGGATCTGGAATAACATCGGTGTGCTTAATTACGGACACAGATTCACCAGTCAAAATGGACTGATCGATACGAATTGTGGTCGAGAAAATTTTAACGAGACGAATATCGGCTGGAATTTTGTCACCGACCGACACTTCAACTAAATCACCCGGAACGATTTCCTTTGCCCTTACTTTTTGCACACCGGATTTGTCTTGCCGAACCACTTTTCCCATTTCTGGCTCATACTCTTTGAGCGCCTCAATAGCGGATTCAGCATTACGTTCCTAAAAATTAACATTTCAAGTCAAGAGTGTTAATATTTGTAATATCTGAAATTTAGATATTCAATATTTATTTACCTGCCAAACACCAACGATCGCATTTGCAATTAAAATTAACAGAATAACAAGTGGTTCAACAAAAGCTGTGAATGTATCTTCGTGTTCTTCGAATAGAGCTAATACCTGCACAAAATAAATGGAAAATTAATCGACGAATCCGAAGAAAAATATCCCCTTTGCCCAATTTCAAAATGAGCAAAACACATTAAAATATTGATCACTTACGAATGAAATAATAGCAGCCAACAATAAAATTTTAACCAAAAGATCATCGAACTGTTCTAAAACTAATTGCCAAATAGTTTTTCCTGAAAAAATGAAACAAAAATAGACGAAAATGTGCATTTAAACAAATGTTTTTCTCTGCGTTATTATTTTGAGAATTTATGCATTCATTTTACATTCATTATCTTTTCATTTGAATGATATCATTTATAATTATACAATGTACTTTGACTTCCAAAAAAAAAGAATCCATCATTATTTTATAGATGAAAAGAGCTAACATGATAACATTCGAATATTCATCAGATTTGTTTTTTTGTTTGACATTGCCTGAGACACAATGTACTTGAATAATTTCAATTTCGCATAAAAATTATTAATAGAGTGTCTGCTTAAATTTATCGTTGAGTAAATGAATGCTGTCTTTTATTTGTCTAAAAAATTTCTCAAATTGACCCTTTTTTTCAAATCACTCATCCTCTACACATAGAATCTAATCTTATTACCACAATGTATTTTATTTGTTAAAAAAAATGTTTATGTAAAAATCTAAATTTGAATGTAAACAACAATTGAATGTTTTTTTTTTAAAAAAAAAGTTTTGCGTATGAGCAAATAGCTTTTATAACATTGTTATGATATGTAATTTATAATTAATCTCTCATATTTTTCTTCAACTTACCCTCTTCAGTAGGGAGCTCTGAAATTGGAAAAAAACATTATTTGTAAGAATTTGATTAGATAAAAAACTTAAATTATAATTTATACATGAGGAATTTATGTGACTAATTAAAATAATAAGAGGAACAAATGCGTGTTACTTTTGCCCATTCAACAGATAACAGACAACCCATCAAAAGTTATCTTATTTAGATATATTCGTAGAATTTTCCATACATTTTTATGCGAGTTTTTAAACGTGAATAGAAAAAGCGAAGGAAAACCACCAACAATTGAGAATGTCCATTTCACTATTCTCACTAAACCGAGAAACGAAATAAATATTTCTAACTCAAATGCTGAACAAAATCCCCTGAAATGTGAACTGTCGTTTGTGTTTGATCCCCAAATGTTTTGATGTCATTACGAAGCACGAATTTAAATAGTGGATATCTTTTGGGGTAAAACACAGATTTGATTAGAGCTCCATTTAAAATGTCTAGTTTTCCACCCCATAGGAACATCATCTGCAGAATCAATCACTTCTTAAACAAAAAAATCAAATTTAAAATGCACTCTACTGTTGTTATCTAGCTTGCCTGAAATCAGCCAAAATATCATTGAGGTTTGTTTTGACATATGGTCAGCTGTTCAATATGCACATTTGTTGTTTATGAAAATCGAATATGAAAACATTGATCGTTTTGTTTGATTTCATTTCATTTACTCAATTGGAAAACGACTAGCCATTCATATTATCGGAAGTGTAAAGTAATCACAAAAATATGCGCGCAATAGCCTTGAATGCATATAAATTCGGATAATGAATCACGTCACCGAATTTCCCCAATTAAACCAAAAGAATATGTGTTATCCGCTATATCTCATCGTTTCAAAGTATGCCATCTATATCATCCAAATTTGAACAATTATCCACCGTTAAACCAATTACAATCGAAGAAGAGAAAGAGAGAGAGAGACCATGAACAAATGTTATCTACGTTATAACTGTGTTCAATAAGATAATGTGCAAATGTTTATTTATTTTACAGATTAGCAACGTGAATCAAGCAAACAATGAGGCTATTGACGGAGCAACGCAGTAGAATCAACCACAAGCAGTTACTTTAAAACCACGCGATTTAAGAAATAATTACATTTCATTCTGGCATCGTGACACTGTAAAATGTATCATTGATAGAGAAAAAGAGAAGGTACAAGCATACAAATATTTTCGTTTGATATTTGATTTCGTTACTGAATCGTTGGTCATTGTGATTTTATCGATCTACAGCATCTATGCGAAATTGAAGCAAAAACTGCAACATTCAGTCATAGGATTTTTGTATGTGATTTTAATAACATATTTCACTGTAATTCTATTCAATGTATATACGATTTTACTTGTAACTTTGTATTTCGGACATTTTTTTTATAGGTGCACGTTATTTTGAATATACAAATAATTTTCTAATGGCGGATATAACTTTACACTTCGTATGTGGATGTGGATAGTTAATAACAAATACACGGACATATAAATAGACACATTTGAATGTAAATCTATGTCTTGATAGCTCAAATAAAAATCATATAAGAAGAATGGCTATTATAAGATAGAAAGAAAGAGAGAGAGAGAGTATGGCTCGAAAGTGATAAAAAAAATGCTGCAAAAAGTGTGAACACTCATTTCACATAGTCAACTTTGACCAAGTCTTTTATTTATTTCACTTCGTCGGCTATTCTCCATCTAGATCAAAGTGAATTTCGAACCAAATTAGACCGAACTACATTTACATCCATAAACAACGGAAGGCGCAAAACAATAATGACATAGTATATGGATTTTGTACAACTGATCGATATTGAACATCTCCAATGTAATTTGATGCAAACATACGTTTGAATGCGAAAGCATTCATAATCAATGAGAGGGTGGCACCATTCTCGATTCGGAATCTTTTGCTAGAACCGCAGCTAATATGACGTATGAGAACTCTTCTGACATAACCCCATATTTTATTTCACAAAGCATTTTTAATTGCGTATTTATGTCATTCGGCGTTGGAATGAATTGTTGAAAGTTTTGTGATTTAAATTTTATCTACGTCGTATCGAATTCACTTAACTCGGTATAATTTAATTTTGTCTTAATGATTTTGATTTTTTGTTTGTTTGTTTGTTTGTTAAGACAACAAACGAAACAACACAAATAGTTAAAACATGTTCGTTAAAAGACGATAGTTCCAGAGTCTGATGGTAATTTGTAAGAAAACAATTTCTCTTATATTTTTGCTGTCTATATTGAAAGAATGATTTTTGCACACATTTGGAAAATTAAATTTTCAGCTTAATTGGTGTAATAATCATTTGAAGCATTTTCTTGGCATGATGCTGTGCCAAATCATTCGGATTTTGATTTGTCTAAGCTCTTCGAGGTTGAGGTTGTTTTGAAGTTTATGAATTGTCTATTACATTAAACTAGATAACAACAAGTCATTTTGCTTAGTTAGAAATTCTACTATGACACAATAATACACCAAAAGCTGTTTTTCTTTACTTGAAAAGGCCATGTTTTGGTATGAAAACTGTACTAGGGTTGACCATCGTTAACTACTTATTAATCATGTCTTGGAAAATTGATAAGCTTTTTTATGTGGAAAAAAAATGAGAAAATGCACGAATTAATAATTATTATTAAACAATTATTAAAGCTGTTATTAATTGGCTAATATCTCACGAACGAGTCTTCAAAAACACAATTCGACATAGTTAATCGATTTCTAAAATAAATGGGAACATTTTTGTGTTCAATTTTCATTATTCATATCAAACTTTTGATAAGTTTTGATAGAATTAGTTTTTACAGATGAGTAGTTTATAATGACCAACCCTACCCTGTCATTTCATTCGTATTTCAGTTCACGAAATGCACCATTAATACGTATGCGTAGCACCAAAAGATTAAAACAAAATCCAATAGAGCTACGCATATGTATGGGTAATTTTTTTTTCATTGGATTTAGTTTTTATCCTTTGGTACTACGCATACGTATTAATGGTGCATTTCGTGAACTGAAATACGAACGAAATGACAGTGTAAATTGTACCAAATTTTTATATAATTGAAAATTATAAATGTGAAATTATCACATAGGAAATTGTATTTTATTTTGAAGTTCCATACAACATATCCTACGGGTGTTCTGTAGTATCACTACGATGCTCAGCTCACGTTGTGCAAAGTGAGCATACAATACTGGGCGGAAAAGTACGTTATGTCTGAGGTTGACTCTATGACAGAAAGATGTTCGCTGAATTTAATTTTACTTTGAAAATAATGATAAAAAACATCATTACACCAACAGACAATAATAAATGAACCGTACGATAAGTGAATAGGAAATTTGAAATGCAATCGATGTTCGATGATCAATCGTCATTATCACGAATTAGTGATGACGGGCAGTTTTTTGTGTGTGTTCCTCTGTTCGTTATTGAATTGTTTGTGCACTTTCAAGCATGCACGCATTTCTTCCATCATAAGCACGAATGATGAGCTATTTGATGTTAATCGATGAGCGATGATCAACAGTTGGTTTAGTTAAAAGTACATGACACACTTACCATTTGGTCCATATTTTTCTTGGTTTCGTTTAATTTGATCCAATGATAAACCACGTTCTAAATCAGTACCGAAATAATTTAAAACCTCATCGACGGTTTTTGCATGGCCGTCCTCCATTTTGAATCAGTTTGTTTGATGTACGGTTAGCTCTATAAAAAGACGTAAACAAACAAAACGAAAAAAAAATAAATACAAATTTAAAAAAAAAATCTTATTTGAAATCCTTGTGTGCGTCCGAAATATCATTTGCTATTCAGAATAAAATTAGACACTAAAATCGACAAAAACTATTCTATACCAGCTAGGTTTAAATTGTCTGAGATCGAAAGTATAGACTTCAGACAAAGTCTTTGGGATGATCGCGTGGCGCATTGCCGCGAATAATTGATATTACGTCAATGGAATTGCCATTGAATTTTGAATAATTATATCCACGTCTAATGCCTAGGCATACTTAGTTTGCTTCTTTCGTGCTTGTTTTCTGTGTGTGTATTTTATTTATTACGTGAATTAATTTTGAGAAAACTAAAGGCTTTGAATGGATGTGCTACCAATTGAAATTTAATTAAGCCGGCTCATGAACGAATAGTTGTTGGAGAAACAATCGTTTGTTCTGTACCCCAAAACGGTATGAACAGTCTACCGATTTAAAAATACTCTCTTCGGTAACTCAATAGCTATTGGAGTGTCATTTGCTATGCATTTGCTCGATGTGCCAAAGTTGGATTCGTTTTTTCTTTTTTTCTTTTGAATGAATACTAAATGCTGATTTTAGTGAGGGAGCAAATCATGCAATATGGTCATGACAATGTGTTTCCTTGCACACATTTCTTTCATATATTTTCGATATACGAGCAAATTCAGTTTCAATGTGATAGTGTCTGGCTTCATTGATAATATCTTGAAATGGATGAACAGCCAAGCTGCACCGGCGGGAGGAAAAAATAGTGCAATAAACAATTTCAACGACCGATAATTACGCAATCATTGTTGAATCTTTAATACGGTTTTAATTTATTGTGCGCATTTGAATGAAACATACGTGGTGTTTATCCACGGTGACACAGACGATTATCAGTTGCCAAGTCAACATTCTTTGCTTTATAGATTCACCATTCTACAAACACACATACACACCACAAACACATATACGCACACAAATATGAGCTTAAGCCGACACCACAACGCTCAATTCACGTAAAATGTTCTTTTAGGTTATGTTTCTACTATGAAGAGCTATATCGTGTCACTGAATTAATGTATCACATATAATGGCAATAGACAAAAATTCCCCCAAAAAAAGAGAAGAGCTACAGCCATCGTAATCAAAAAGATTAGATTATGAATAAAAACTTCATTTGAAATTGGTGCATTTTAAAATGCTCTGAATTTCAATTAATCGCTTGCTAACTATTATCAAGATGCTGTAACTTGTTTTATTTTTATTTTTGAAGAAAAAGAATTGCGACTGAGAGGTACAACACCTTTTCATCGTTATCGGTTTTAAATCACACAATCGTTCATCGTTTTTCAAACTTGATCAAACATTTTCTTTAGAAACATTCGTTTTGAAATATTGTCGTTTGATTGGAAAGATTGGAAGAACAAAATAAAAACTCGACAGTTTTCAAATTCAAACATGAATTAAACTCTTTGAATAAATCAGTCACACGTCATGAAATTTCGACGATTGGAAAACAGACGATTGTAAGCTCGTTCAATTCAAATGGTTCAAAAAACTATTTATTTTGCCAATATGATGACAGCACCGAATGCAATGCGTATTTGTAGCAAATATCAGTTGATCAGAATTTGCATTAGATTGTCGTATGTTGAGAGTTTTATTTTATTTTCTCTTTATTAGAACACAAGTCACACATGAGAATTCCGATTGATTCAAAATCCACAACAACGAAAAAAAAAAATTCATAAAGCGTTTAAAAAGTGGATTTCACTTTGATTGACCGGATCAAATTCATGTTTAAAACTCACTGGTTTGATTTACTTATTCACCGATGAAAAAAACAAAAACCCAATTGGAACTAAGATGTGTGTATATTTAAAATATAAATTATAATTTTTTTTGTGTGAATTCAAAGCACCAATTTGAGACACTAGAATGAACTACAAAGCAACAATTCAAGAACTTATCCTTAATTGCACTAACGATATTGAAAATAAAAAAAATGAATTCGGAGTATGAGAGAGCTAGATCAATCGAAATGAATACTAGAGAGAGGGAATTAGCAAGAGCAATACGCGCTGAAGTAAAAACTGAAAACGGCAAGCGTTAGCGGCCACAAATAACAGCAACAATGATATTTGACTGCAACAAAGGTTGCCTGCTCTCTAACAATAGACACTGACACACACATACACAGATAAATGATTTTCGTTTGAAATACATTAATACATTTATGCTTGGCGAACAGAAACACACAATAAAACCATGAAAACACACATACGTACACGCTGAAGAGTAAGAAGAAGAAGAAAAAAACGAAGAATTCGTTTCTGTTTGTGGACTTAACGTACGAACCATAAAGTCGTCGTTTCGTTCTTTTCGTGTTTGTATTTGTGTTCGTGTTCATGTTCATGTTCATGTTCATGTTCGTGTTCGTGTTCGTGTGTTCGTGTGTTCGTGTACGATATACACTCGTATGGTGCTCGTACGTTCCTATGACGGAGTAACACGTGTACTTGAGATTTAGTGTCAAAAAGAGAATTGAAGTCAGCCAAAATGAAATACGAGTAAACTGTTGAGCGACTGTGTAAAATGAAACAAAAAACTATTGGCGATGAGACTGAAGTGTCGCTGCGAATGAAACGTGCGCACCTCAAATTAAGTATTATTTTGAATAAATCATAAAAAAAAATAAAGAATCATTTTAGTTTTTCTTTGAAGGTACAATTTTATATATGCGGCGAATCGCCTGAGTCTAAAGTACAATTCATACTCATGCGAAATAGCTATTCCTAGACAAAGATGAAACTGATTCGATTAAGAACTCATATTTTTCACTTTTTTTCTTCTTATTTTTTTATATTTTGCAAAATTGCGATAACTGAGCTGTATTAATCGCAAAAGGTACTTGATGTTTTATGACCTTCCGATTTGTACAGCTTGAATTTCACCAACTGGTTACGGTTTTAAACTTAGCGGTTTGTTCAGTGACATTAATGGAACGTTTCACAACTACATTGAAATGTGTCTTTCGCTCTTCCAATCACATATCGAGAGAGAGTAAAACTATTCTGGATTTCGCGTGTCATTCAACGTCATTTGTGTGCTGCTCATATTGCAATCACTTTTTTCTGCTGTTCGCTTGAGAGAAGAATTTTAAAAAAACTCCATGCTACTTATTCCACCGAATCGAATTATTTTCGAGCTTTCTTTTGTCTGCCTAGTATTCTTATCTCTGTTTCACTCAAGCATATAGACGATATATATTTAGCTAACGAAATTAGATATTTCTAGTATTTACGACAAAAATATTTTACTGAAATTAGTTGGATTTCGCTTTCACAGTTTGCCAAAGAAAATGTAGTTCACAGAATAAATTCGGAAAAGTCGTTAAGTCAAAACAACAACAAAATTTTCTTACTAATTTTGAGATGGGGATCCAGTGTACGATTTTGCAAAATACTATCTCGTATTTATTTTCTTTACTATTTATTCTATCAAATGTTTGAATTATGACGGCAACTATATACAGCAATATTATCACCTGATATTCTAACTATATCTATTTTTTTAAAACTTGCTATACACACACACACACAACGCAACAGAAAACTCAAATGTTATAATAATAACTGTGTTGCCTTTTTTGTAATCGAAATATCAATTGAATTAAGTACTCGATTCATCCTATAATTTGTTAACAGTTTAGAAAAAAAATAACAAAAACTAAACTAGATATGAATTAATTTTTTGGTTGATAAACATAATTGGATCCATAATGTTTAGGCTGTTTGTGTGCTATTCATCAACTGTTATTGAAATAAACATTATTTATTCCAATTAGTTCTAAATGACAAAGAATTTCTCGGATCTAATGAGGATAGTTCTTCGCTTTTATGTTCCCTTTTCTTTTGAAATATAGTTGATCAATGATGTCTTCACACTATTAAAACACTAAAGAAATTAATTCACTTTTACAGATAGAGACAGCGTGCACGTGTGAATGGTACGATCACAAATATACTACTAATTCAAATGATTTCAACGAGAGAGAAAAAAAACACACTATAATATGTTTGTACGTCAGTCGGTGCTATTTCGCAAATGAATGTCTTATACATTGGCATGCTATTTGAACGTGGTCTGGTGCGATTATGCGTTTGTTTCCATGTATTGAGTACCAAATGATGCTGAGCACAAAACCCATATTTATCTTTGGATACGTGCTAATGTTAGAACGAAATGTATAGAGATACTGGTGCTGCTGTTGCAACTGTATTTTTGTTGTTGTTGTATTTATTCCTTTCATTTTGTCTCTTTCTGTTTGAAGAATGAATTTCTCCCATTTTCTCTCCCATCTCATGAGAGACGGGTGCAAGGATATGTGCTTGCAAGAAGAGAGAATAGGGAAATTGAATGTCAAAACCTTAAATTGATATTGCAAATGTAAACAAATGAATATCACAATTAATGAACGATGTGGTGCCATCTATCTCAATGTAGCGCATAACTTTAGGCAAACTATACATTGCAAAGTTTTAAATGCATCGTTTCGTTTACTATTTTCATTGCAGCTGATTCCATCGGATCTGTCATCGGACCCAATACATCTATCTGTCCGATGTCAAATAACATTTTCGATTTATACGCAATATTGAATCTCTCATATATTTACAAAATAAAAAGTAACATTTCTTACTTCGGAAAACATTATTATGAATTCTTCTGTGACGAAAATGTTACAACATAAATGTTATCACTTCCAACAAAGTGTTTTTTTTTCCCAATTTTTAGCATCGTACAAATACTATTTGCTATTTATTACATTTCCTTTGTCCATAAATATGTTTAGGTCGTTCTTGTTTTTTTGCTAATAATAATATTCAAAATGATATGCTACTGGTTTTAAATCTCCTGAATGACACACTTTTAATGTACCCAGTGCCAATACCAAACGAAAAAAACGGTGATTTAATTATAATTAATCGCATTAGCATAGCGACAGCCTTGATTCATGAATACGCAGGGTATTAAATTTAATAAATAGGTAAAGGGAATAAAGAGACATTGTACAAAATGTGTGCTTTTTTTGTTGTTGTTGCCGCAATGACCTTTACTCAAGGATAACAATTGAGTAGTCAAATAATCCAAAATGTTCTCATAAACGATCCTTCGTTGCAATGGATCGATTCGATTTTCGAATGAGAACATTTGAATATTTCATCACAACAGGAAATGGATGCTACAAATGTGCGCGATGGTTATATAATTTCTGTCTTTCGCATTCTTGTTACATTGTTATTAAAATTATAATTGTGTGTACGCGGTTTCAATGGCTATTTATAGCATCTGAGCAGTGGCTCAAAGTTCTGGCTTCACTAAGTAATCCCAGACCCTTGAAAAAACAAAACCATTGGTTTTTGTGAATCTATTTTTTTAGGTGTCGTTTCGTTCAATTCGTGCGCATTTAACTAATTGTACGATTTTTATTTGTTAGTTTATTTCAGTACAATTGAAAACAATGTAAAAACCAAATTCTATTATTTCGGAAATAAAGCAAAAAAAATACGTTTGTTCTGTTTTCCTTCTGTTCATTTTGTATCCCAAAATACGCCCACACCTGTAACACGACTTGTGTTTCGGTTGACGGCGAAAATTGAAAAATCGCATACAAAGCGGGACAAAGGCGAATTTCCACGAATATTTTTACGTGGAGTGGCCAGACGTCATTAAAAAAAAATAACAACAAACAGTCTGTATTGTATAATCAATTATCCCAGATCTCTGTTGGCATATGTGTGATATACACACTGTACAACCACTATCACAAATGATCAAAAATAGCGTCTTCTCTCAGCAAAATATTTTAAAAAAAATGAAAAAAAGAAAAATAAACAAGAGAAAAATTCAAGATATCGTTGCGGAAAAGACCCAACATAAAATCAAATGACGTGAGCCCCAACCACCATGATCGAGCCAAACAGCAATAATAGCAATAACATCAATTAGTTATATTGTTATATGATGCTTTTAAATGTGACAGACGACGTCGAATTGTATAACACACAACGATAAGAACAGGCAACGGCAATAAAATCTCATGCCAATGCTTCGGAATGAACAGCATCTCTCGAGTGAGTGTATGGTGATCGAAATGGCTTCACAAATGGCTTCACAAATGGTTTTAAAATTAAACACACACGCCTGCCCGATTCCGTGTATGGACAGATAAACATTGGAATTCAATCATACATCGACGAGAAGGAAGGAATTTGATCCTGTTTGATACGGTTTGATACGGTTTGACATCATATGAACAGTAATCGGTATTATTATCCTTCAATTGAAAGAGAAAACAAATTTTATATTCAACCTAATTTCACCGTTGTCATTCAACAATAATTGACATCTGAACGAAATGTACAGTTTTTTTCTGTTGGCATCAAGTATGTTTGTTTTTGTTCACTACAAAATCCTTTGCGCAAATCACTTCGATCTTACATCTAGATTGATGAATAAAATCGACTATTTCAGAGCTTTCTGAAGGAACTCTTCAGAAAAGTTATTATTATTGTATATTAGACTTGATTCTGTATTCACTCATACCAAGTCTGTGTAATGTCGTATACATTTTTTTGATGCACATTTGGCACACCAGTGCCAATAGATATAGAACGTTTGGCTTTCAAAATGATCACCGAAAAAAAGATCTTGTTTTAAAAATAGAGCTTGAACGAGTTAAATTAGAAGCAAAAAAAACCGTTTGCCTTCATTTTGGTCATTTGAACGCAAATAAAAATTTCAGTAAAAATGTTGAAAATGAACGGATGACAATTCTGGGGCTGAGCCCCATGTAAATACTTACAATTGCTCTGTGTAACTCTTTAAAATATCTCAACAAAGGAGCAGTAAAGCCTTCGTTAAAATATTTGTAAAGGTGATATAATTACAACAGGGCCAACAGAGTTGTGTGTGTGTGTGTGTGTGTGTGTGTGTGTGTGTGGTTAAGTGTAAGTATTCGAGAGAGTGAGAGAGAACGTGTGCCCGTTTACATTTGATGTATAAACTTGAGACGATAAATGTGTATTTAAATATCGTACATAAACCAACGAACGATCAAGTCACAAACGTACACAAGCTCATCTGGATTCGTTTTTCCTCCTGAATTCTATTTTTAAGCTCTTTTTTCGCCTGCGAAAAAATAAGTAATTCCTGTGAACGAATACCGAAAAAAAACGTCACCCGATCGTCTCTGTCTTTTCTTTTTGAGCACACGCTCTGGTAATGGGGTACCATTATATAATGAATGGCAAAAACAATTCTCAATTTTAATTTAATAAATATTTTCATCTTGAAATTGAGTTTTTCTCTCATTCTCCTTAATGCCTAGCTGCTCCGACAGTGTATGTGTTTTTTTTAAATATTAGTACCAACCGTTTATGTAATGATCATATCTTTAGGTTTATAGCATTGTATGCCCTTTTCAAACTGTCTTAGCATTTACAACCTGCTACACAGCCAGAGTGAGAATAACATGAACACATTTCATGTCTTGCTATTTGAGCTTTTCCATTTGGATTTGATTGATTGGTTTGTGTTTCGCTTGAGACGGAAATTATTATGAAGTGAAATGGCTATGGACCGGCATATGGTTTAGCTGGCTCTTTGAATTTACTACATTTTCAAAGAATGAATGAAAAAAAATGTTTCTTTGGTGTACTGAATTCAATTTCTGTCAGACTAATTTTATGCGATCACATCAAAGATAGATGAATTTATATTAGCTGCGGTGCCTGGGCGGTTTATCTTTGTTTGCTTGGTTTTTTTGTTTGTTTTTCATCACTCATTCGGAAACCTGTACTGAATTTCATGGAAAAAATCTACTGAAAATCGGATAATTCAATGTGTTTGCCAGTGTATATCATTCTCAATACGTGATTTCGAATTGTGATGAAACCTATATACGTCATTTAAATAAGAAAATCACTTCAAACTGTACGCCAATACAGATGAATATTTTTCAAATCTTTTTGAAGAGTATATTAAATTTTTCCGCTCAATCACTCACTAATGATTCAGCAAATACAATTCAAATACACTGCTTGCCATTGATATAATTATCAATTGGGGAAGGGTGGCTCAAAATTATATTTCCATCCATTCGTATTCATTCACCTCATACTCAGATTTCAACAGTTTTATGTTATCGACTAAAACCATTTTCAAAAAACCAATGTCCATAATGTCCATGCTGTCCGGTTTGTACGATATTATACATGTGCGTAGTATTTCAATTTGAGATCGCGCCACACGCGGCCTCACATCCATAAAGTCTAGGTGAATACAACCTGCTCATACGTCTTGGGAATTGAATTTATGTCTCTTGCTTCGATTGCCGTTTCACTTTGCGTCGATCAAATAAAAAAAAATAATTAAAGAAACACCTTCAAAATATGTTTCGAATGGCTTTTGTTGTTCTATGTTATGTCGGTAATGCTATACTCTTCCGAACGATATGATTTTACTATTACATCCAATAAAAAATATCTCGAAAGAAAAATTACGAATGAAGCGCGAAAAGTCCGAAAATAAAATGAAATGAAATAAGGCAGTAATGTTACAAATGGCAACAACAAAACATGTAAAAGAAGAACTAATTCGAGGCTAATATACAGAGACATGTTTTATTTATAGCTCGGTACATCGATTTTGTGTTATTCAAAAACCGTTTTTTTTTCTTCTTCATCATCTTCTTCTTCTTCTTCTTAGTTCTTCTAATGTTCAAAGCGAGACAGAGCTAGCAAATATACAAAGATAAACTTGGGGATTGAACATTTATTTTTTGTTATAGCAAAATCAACTTTTAAAGGAAAAAAAAACAGTAGATATGCTTCATCGCTTTGCGTCGCTGTATTTATTTATTCATCAATTTGCTTTTTTCAACAAATATTATCAAAAAAATATTTGATTTCCATTTGGCTCTTTTTGTATTTTTTTCGTCGTGTTTTTCTATCTCATGCACGACAATGATCCTCGGGACCGGTAACAAAGACATGTGTATGCCGAATGCCAAACGCCTGCGTAATCATATGCATTAGAAGAGGCAATAATATTTTCAGGTTCACATTCCAAATCACAAAAATAAATGTGAATTTTTATGACTGTTCTTTCCTCATCAGGACTATGTCAATTTGAAATACGATGAGTCTGCATTTTCAGAATTTTCATCGAATAATAGGGGACAGAAGCAAAATGATTTCAAGTAAAATTGTTTGAACTAGACCTGTTCACTTGACTTTAGACCATATCACATACACTTCGAATATCGGCTATTTCAAACACTAATCAATTGAAGGCTCTCTATTCAATTTCCACACACAACTCGCTACATCAACCGATTATTTATGTTATTTTTCTTTAAATCTTCTACAAAAAGTGCATTTGCACAACATTGTAGCTCACTTTGTGAACGAATATATTTGCCAATCGAAATGAGGTGACATTTCCAAGATACAATAGAATAATCTAGTGGGGGTTTCGTGTTCAAAATCGATGCCATTTTGAGTCGCTTTCTCAGTCTGGTCATTTGGGATGTAATACGAATCTCTATGCACAATGTGTTTCGTTTTCCGACTTTGATTGACTGATTTGTTTATTTGATTTCAATATATGTTGCTAATGTATTCGTCAATTTAAAAAAAATGTAATTGAGTCCATTAAACAGATCTATCACTTGTTTAAATGTTTGGAGTAAAACAACACCATTTTGATAAATTCTCGTAGCAATTGTATTTGTAAATCCATTTCAAATGTGATTTTTTTGCTGTTATTGTATTGTTTCGTTGAGTTCAGTTAAGTTCACTGTATCTTTCTTTGTTAGACTTAGACTTGACGATTTCCTTCTGCCATATCATTTGAGAGATGCTATCTAGCTTCGGATATTGTGGATTTTCATTTACATTTCTTTTCTTTCTTTTCTTCCTTTTTTTAAACATTATATATTGTTTAACTTACACTAACGACTTGATGCAACGGTTCTTGACTTTGTTGGCTAATTTGTTGTCCAACTTTTGTTTTCAAAAATTATGTAGGATAAAATGGTTGTGAGTAGAAATTTCTTAATCGCTGTTGTAACACCGCACGTTACACACGAAGAAATTTTTGGTTTCTTCAACTTTAATGAATTTCGTATTTATTAAATTAAAGTGTTGAAAATTATGTAATTAGGCCTTGTGGCCCAGACACAGTAATGAAAAAAAACGTTGAGCTTATGGGATCGTGATTACTGTAAAGATCGACGTCGACTGATCACCATAAGATGGTTTTCATCACTCAAAACCGAAATATGTATTGTTCTAACTTTATTTTGGGTTCCGTTGCAAGCGAGTAAAAAAAATAAAACGAAGCGAATACGGATACCGACGAACTAATCGTCCGACGACTCGGCGCTCGGGCAAAATGGGCTGTTCGGCTACTTGGCCGACGTAAATCTTGGATATGTGGTGTTTTTTTTATTCGCGATTGCCGAGCAACTAATAAATCGCCTATTCCGTGAAAATGTGTTATTTTTACAAGACGACGTAGCTCTAGTATAAATTTTGCGAGGAAAGTTTTCAAGGATGCAATGGGCTTAGGAGATGTACAATATAAAAGCCTTAGACCAAACCGAAACAGATTTGTTGTTTTTTTTTTCAACAATTGGTGTTTGCCTTCTTGGTAGATTCAACCTGTTCTAAATGTATATGTATTGCGATCGTTTTATTTTATTTTATTATGTTATATATTTTTTTGATTCATTTCAATGAAAAAAAAATCGATTCTATTTCTCACCAACTATTTTGAAGAAAAAAAATTTCATTCCCTATTTTTAATAATATTCTTCTGAAATAATACCCGGGCACACTTTGCTCTCGCACGTGCATCATTGATACAAATGTATTTATAACTGTAATTCATATGTTGAATAATCTACATACAACTTCGTTTTCAGCATTGCCAAAGGATTAGTAGCCATCAGCTTTATTTTTGTATGCGCAACAAAAAACAAACAAACAAAATAAATAGCAAAAATAATGTTCGTTATTTCATAATTTGAATTCAAATTCATTTGAGTGATAGGTGCTTGTGAAGCATGCGACCGGAATTGATGTTACATTTTATAAGCATTAGGAATTTGGTTTAAATCGAACCGTTTGAATTGAGCATCATTGGCATATCGTGAAAGTGTTGTTGCTTCTCACTAAAGACAACTGGCCAAAATTTCGCAAAACCTATTTCATTTTTATCACACATCAATGCTTTAAAATAGAATCACACATATGCAGCATCGTCAACGATTATAGCATTTTCACCTCTCGTTTGGCCCTGAGATACCACGACTGCTCGTTTTTGCTCGACAATCTTATTGAATATTTTGGTCGTTGTTTTTCCGCTTTCATTTTTTTCGCCATCTCTCAGAATAAATGCTTCCAATGTACTTATGAATTCGTACGATTTTGTACTTAATCTTAAGCACATAAGCAATGAAACAAAGGACAATTTTGTGCACAGATCAAAATGTCCTTTGGATCATTTGAAATTCATTTATTATTAATTCGTACTCTCTTCAACAGAAAATAGCTGAAAGATTTTATTTTTTACAAAAACAAGACACTTGGTATCCCAATCGGAACAGAGTGTCATATAAAACGTTGATTTAAATAATTCTATAGTCTGATGCGATGCTTTGCTACTCTAATGTTTAAAAAAATCAATTAATATGTGATATGAAATTCGTGAATTTAATTAACTTATACAAGAGCCCGAATAGTCTCGAGTATCCGATCGTGAATTGTCGGGTTGTTTGAATTAGATGTTTGAAAAACACGAAAATTAAGAATGTTATACATTGAACATGGGTAATATAACCTATACGTTCGAGGAGTTGTTTTGTCTATTTCTGTTTGTAAAACATTGCATGCATTGGAAATTTCATGTCTATATGCATAAACATTTGGGAGTACACCTCACTCTTATTGGTTTGAAAAATTAATTCTGGTCGACTTCGCAACAATAATCATTCACTAAATGACATTTAGAAACAATAAAATACATTTCGGCATGCAGTCTGTGGAGTGTTCTACCATTGGTGCCAAATCACCGGTACCAAATCCGGAGTTTACTACTCTGCTATGCTAACAGATTGATAGAGTGAACAGAGCATCGAGTGAAAAAAGGGTGATTTAGATCAGGATTTACCAAAATATACAACAGTTTGAATAAGTATTGCGATCGGACAAGAATGTAAAAGAAACCCCAAAAATGAGTTCTTCTATACGTTCTCAGTTTGCTCATCTCATTTCGATGACAGACTGAAGCAACATTGTCCTTCGTATGTATAGCTATAGTCACGGTATTTTTGTTATTTAAAAGCACCACAAATACATAAATGGTCATTGCAACAATAACTTTTGAAATATGCTTCAAAATGGTGATCCCAAAGGACCTCCACATTAATTTTGTAAATCACTTGAGTGTTTTCCCTGAAATTGGATTAGATACGAAAAAATCCTGATCTAGCAATATTTAAACCACATTTCTCTGTGTGTGTGTGATGTTTAAAAAAAAGTGTACATTTTCATCGATTCAAGTTGGGTCAAAATTTTCTCAAACCCGAAATCCTGAATTGATTCAATACATAAATTTACACATGTTTACTGAATTCATCATACATCAGGAGCGCTTCGTGTGGAACTCATCAAAGTCAATTGGAATAGTAAAGCTATATTGAACTTTTTTGACGTTCTCATCAATTTTAATGTTGGAGTATCACTTAACTAACTATGAGGAAAATGATTTTATACTTTATTTGTGAGGATTTCGAGAAAGTTTCTGGTAGTAAGTATTATATCAAATAATTTTGACAAAAGTTATCCTTATTATTATAAAGCTTCTTTAATTATGTATATGTTTATTCAAAATAAATATTTTGAAATTGTTAAATGTTACTTTTAATGCAAATGTTTCAACTCAACATTCTCTATGTGTTATAGACGCTTTTCGTCGTTCCCTTTTTTCAGTCTCCTTGCGACTTCAGAAATCAGCTGTTGTTGTCATCTTATTTTAGTTATTTATATAATGAACGATTCTCATCTGTTCACTCGTACAGCTAGCGATCTAACATGTTCGCTCTGTCATATAGAGCTCTATCATTTGCGCGTTATTTTAAACGACAATAAAATATTAAAATTAACGCTAAATCTATTTTGCTGCTTTCTGCTTTCAAACAGCCTTGGACCGACTTCGTATGACTATTACATACAGAAATGAAATCAACATATAACCAATGTATAAGAAGACAATGAACAAGTTGCACGAAAGAATCAAAGTCTTTCTCTTCTTCTTAAAACAGTCACCAATTTTCTCGCTCCGATTTCATGCGCATTTTGAGATGAACGACAAAATAAAGAATAGCAGCTGCTGCGAACATATCCCCCATGTTACTCAAATTATTGCTCGAGTTTAAGCGAAAAAAGTATGCAAATATCAGAAAAAAAAACAAATCTATTCAGGCCAAAACCATATCGGATCATATTCAAACTGAATTTTACAAATTACCCATTTTTTCCTTTCACCCTATTCTTGAATGCTGAATTTTATGTGAAAAAAAAACAATAAATAGGCTTACGTGCATAAGACTTACTGTGTGCGCTTTGTATACATAACGTGCAAACAGATAAGCAGCGAACGAAGTGCAAATGGACCACTTGGGTAGAAGTAAAATTGCCAGAAAACATTCAATCGGCCTCAAATTCTTCAAAATAAGCAGTTTTTATGGGTTCGAAGCAAAGTGTCGAAAATCGGTGGGACCACTTATTTTTTGGAATGTACGAAAGACTAGGATTCTCAGAAAAAAGACACACACACACACACTCCCCGGGGGAGTTTGTTTTGCGAATTTGTTCTCCGACCGGGCGCCTCCCCAGGTGGCGGATGGGGGAAAGCTCGCTCACAGAGAAGGTACCGGGGAAATAAAATACTCAGGGCGGACCAAAACACAAAGGACGGATACACGGATTACGAGTACCATACACGAGGAGGATCTGATGGCAAAGGGCTGGTGGTCGCACCATTCTGTTCCCTGAGTAAAGCGGGTGAAAACCGCTCCAAATGGCGAGCAGGCTAATGTTTGCGCTGCCTCCGTCCCGGTAAAACCTTGGCAGGCCTCCGGGTACGTTCAAACCCTAACACCAGGCAGCCCACCTGGTGTCGTAGGCTCGAAAAGGCAACTACGATTTTAGGGGGAGATAGCGGCTCGGAGGGGGGCCCAAACCATAACGATGCCAATAACAACAACACCCAATGGAGAAAACGATGTCGCTAGCATCTTCGGAAGGAGAGAAAGACTCCTGAGGTCACCAAAATTGACCTCAGGGACTGCTGCAGCTGTAGAGCAGCCCATAGGAGAAAAAAGCAGCACAAAGGACTGTCTGACAGAAGCTGAGAAGGCCGAGGAGATGGCCAAAGCTTTGGACAACTTTGTGGAAACAAAGAAGAACCTCCATAAGGAGATACTGACAATGTCTTTGGAGCTGAGAAAGCAAATGAACATTGTGGTGAAGGAACAACAGCAGTGGCAAAAACGGGCGGAAGAGGCCGAAAAGGCGCTCGAAGAAGAGAGGGGGAGAGAAATCTGCCCACCTAGGCCCATTGCCACCCCGAAAAGCCCGTCTGGAGAAAGCGCTAGGCCACGCAAAGTAATGAGGACCGGAGACTCCAACTCCATGGAGTGGAGCAAGGTCGTGGGCCGTAACAATGCCAAAAAAGCAAAGGCCGACCAAAATACCAGGAGTCAAGGCAAACCGACGGAGAAACAAAAACCGAAGGAGATAAAGAGGGCGAAAGCGGAGGCCCTCTTAGTACAAGTGGGCGAAGACCCCTCTTCACACGCACGCCGACAGCATAAGGAAATTGAGGCAGGACGGAAACCTCAAAGACCTTGGTGAAAAAGCGACCAGAATCCGACGCACACAAAAAGGCGACATGCTGATCGAGCTGCAGAAGTACCCAAAAGTCAAAAGCGCAGCCTTCAAAGAAATGCTGGAGAAGGCCCTGGGTGAGGGAACAAAAGTGAGAGCGCTGTCACACGCGGTCACAGTCCAGGTCAGAGACCTGGACGAAATCACAACAGCGGAGGAGCTAAGCGCGGAACTGAATAAACAGTTCACGCTGGACGAAGAAATCAAGGCGACCAGCATTTACCTACGAAAATCTTTCGGGGGAACACAGACAGCGCAGGTCAGACTCCAGGCGGGGGATGCACAAAAGCTGTCGGAGAGGGGCAAGATCAAGGTTGGCTGGACAATCAACGTGATCAAAGTCATTGAGCAAGTTGAAGTGCAGATGCTACAAATGCATGGGCTTCGGGCACCTGGCAAAAAACTGCCAGGGAGAAGATAGATCAAAGTGCTGCAGAAAGTGCACTTGAAGCCCTTGCAAAGCTGGACGTAAGTCTAGCCAACGTGGGAACAACGAGCACGTTTCACAGAAATGGCCGCGAATCCATGATAGACGTGACATTCTGTAGTCCAAACCTGATGCAGAACTTGGGCTGGGGGGTATGTGGGAACTACACTCATAGTGACCATAGGGCCATAGAGTACACCATCAGCAAGACGCCATTAACAACAAGACAGGAGAAAAAATCGAACGACCGGAAGTGGAAAACCAAGATGTTCAGTAGGGAACTCTTCGTGGAAGCTCTCCGTGATGATGGTAGTCGTAGAGACATGACACCAGAACAACTGACGAAAGCCCTGATGAGGGCATGTGACATGACGATGCCGAGGAAACTCGAGCCGAAGAACTGGAGACGACCAGCATACTGGTGGAATGAGGAAATCAGCTCCCTGCGGGCTGAATGCCTCAAAATTAGGAGGCAGATGCAAGGAGCCAAGAACGAAAGCTCAAGATTAGAGCGGAGAGAAGAGCTCAATAAGGCAAAACACGATCTCAACCGCAGTATTAAAGCGAGCAAGAGAAAGTGTCATAAGGAGCTATGCAAGGAAGCAGACAAAAAACCCAATTGAAATTGAACCTACCCAGAGGGGTAGAAATTGTTGGCTTCGCGGATGACATTGTCATTATAGTAAGAGGGAAATCCAAAGAAGAAGTAGAAATCCTTGCCGCAGAGGCGATAGAAGAAGTGGGAAAATGGATGAGCACTGTCAAACTACAGCTAGCTCACCACAAAACCGAAGTAATGCTAGTAAGTAACTGCAAAAAACCGGTGTCAGCAAAAATCACAGTCGGAGACAAGGTCGGAGAACATGAAATAACTTCAGAAAGACATCTGAAGTACCTCGGAGTAATGTTGGACGACCGTCTGAATTTCAACGAACACGTTGAGTACATCTGTGAAAGGGCAGCCAAGGCCCACACAGCAATAGCGAGAATAATGCCGAACACGTACGGCCCAAGAAGCAGCAGAAGGCGTCTCCTAGCAAGCGTCACCACGTCTCAGTTGAGATACGGCGGCCCAGCATGGTCAAACGCGCTAGAGACAAAGAGAAATCAGGTACTGCTCAACAGAGTACACAGATTATCAGCGATGAGAGTAGCGAGCGCGTACAGGACCATATCTTACGATGCGGTCTGCGTACTAGCGGGCATGACTCCTATCACCATAACGATTGGCGAGGACAGCCAGTGCTACATCCAAAGAACGACAAACGAGCTAAGTGCTCGACAAGTGCGAAAGCAAGCAAGAGAGGAGTCGATGCGAAGATGGCAGACGGAATGGAACGCCTCGGAGAAGGGCAGATGGACCCACCAACTGATCCCAAACATAGCAGCATGGATGAACAGAAAACACGGCGAAATAAATTTCGACCTGACTCAGTTCCTCTCAGGCCACGGGTGTTTTAGGAAGTACCTCCACAGATTTGGGCATGCAAGGTCACCCTTCTGCCCTTACTGTGAGCAAACCGAAGAAACGGTCGACCACGTAGTCTTTTCCTGCCCCCGATTTGAATCGGAGCGAGCGGAAATACTGACCCAGGCGGGGAAAAACCCAATAGCGGAGAACGTGGTACAGAGAATGTCCGCAGACGAGAGCATATGGAATGCAGTAGGAGACGCACTTATGTCCAGACTAAGGACAAAATGGAACGAAGATCAAGCAGCAGTAGAACAAGAAACAGAAACGACGGGCGCGTGAGCGCGGCAGCCCCCCCCCCCCCCAAAGAACCAATACACACTTATCCCACTTTGGAGTGTTCCTATATTTTATTCATGTATGGAGCAATACATTGATATTTTACTCATAGATTTCTTTGTGTGTACTACAGATTAAATGTCTTATTGTGGATTGTTATTTTCGATCGGTTAGAGGTGTCATCTATTGAGGTGAGCATTACATATTTTGTCCTGATGGTCAGTTGACTTTTGAAAGATTCAAGGGCGTCCGCAGGGGGGGCAGAGGGGCGCCAGCCCCCCCCCCCCCCCTGAGCTCAAAATATCAAAATTGTCCTCGTTTTTGAGGATTTGTCCTCGTTTTTTAAAGATGAACCAGTTCTGAAAGGAATATTTTCTAACAAAAAGAGTATTCCATCTACTCATCTAAAACAAACTGAAAAAATGGATAAGATCGTGAAAAAACCACAATTTTTGTCCTCGTTTTCGTAAGCAAATATTCAGCTGTACTTGAACCCGTTGTAAATGCGCTACAGTCAAAAAGTTTGAATTTATTTTCATGTCCGAAGCATATAAATAAAATTTCGAGTATTTTTAATGAGCATCGCGAAAAAGTTGTTAGCGTTACCGAAGTTATTTTGAAAGATGCTGAAGAATTCGCTGAAATTATCGGTGCTCTGTTTACCCAGAGTAACATCTCGGCAAACACAACGATCAAATCAACCTTCATCAGACTTTCCTGATTATTGGAAAAAATCCCTAATTATACCATTCACTTATTGTGAGCTTAAAAGAGAGATTTTCAGAAGACAATCTTCCTGCTTTTGCACTCTTAAGTCTTCATCCATGCAACATGCTCAAGATCACTGGAAATGAAATGAGATTAAATATAGATAATATCGTCAAATTTTATGGAGTAGAGAACTTAGAGAGCGAAATTGATTCATGGCGTTTGAATTGGATTGAAAAAAAAAATGGACAATGAACGACTCGATAATTTGGAATTTTGTGAAGTAATAGAAGAAACAAAAAAATTCTTTCCATCGGTAAAACAATGTCTTATGATAGCATTAGCACTTCCTTGCACTATAGAGCTTTCATTCAGTACATTAAGAAGAGTGAAAACATTAAGAAGAGTGAAAAATCATGGACCGCCTCACTGGTAAATATCCACCAACAAAATATTATATTTCGGACTAATTTTATATATTCAAATTTATGCTTGCTGAGCATTCATCGTGAACTCGTCATAGAGAATAGGATCAAGTTACTTGAAGATGTACTAGATAGGTTTGCAGCAGATCCAAGAAGATTATTGTTAAAATAACTGTTAGAATGATTGCATTTTAAATACATATCTGTAATCAATTCGACCAAATAATGACACTTGAAAATATTGTATTTTGAATTAATTTTCCGGTGTCCTCGATTTTGACGACAATTGTCCTCGATTCGTAACTAAAAATCTGCTTTGACCCCCCCCCCCCCTTCCCCGTTGAAAGAAGTTCTGCGGGCGCCTCTGGAAAGATTAAGTAAAAAATCAGAAGCACAATTTGTTTTGTTTTTTTTTGTCATTTTATTTCTTCCAAACAAAAAGTAAAATTTAAGAAAAAAAAAACTATGATACAATAAATTGTTTTTTTTTTTACAATCCATAATACAAGAATTGCATACCTTACAATGGATCACGTTAATTTATGCAACTTCTTCGTGGTATTCTGTAAGTGACTTGCATGTACGCATCATGCGACGAACAAATTTGACAATACATAACAAATCGCATTATTCTGTAAATGAATCATCGTAATTTAAAAAAAGCAAACAAATTTCAATTGCAATTAAAAACAGGTATCCATGTTAAAGTTACACAAATTAATTGTGATACGTAAACAATTGTGATTGTGTGACTGCGAGCTATGCTGAGAAAAAAAAACTCTATTTAAAGTAAAATAATTTTCCAAACCACAAATATTCGAAAAGAAGTATTATTAATAATTATCTAAAATTCTCTATATTTCAAATCACAATTTCATTAGTTTATTCCATAGTAGTCATTTAGAGAAAGAGGCAATTGAATAAAAGTGTTTAGAGATAATATTATGAAAAACGGTCTTTTTTCGTCTCTCGGACGACAAACAAAATTAAAATGGTGACCAAAAATGTATAATATTGACCATAACTAAATATTTTCTCATTTATTTGATTTGAGGAGCCAATTGCTTAGTTCTTCCGTGGAACCTTTGCACCAGTCGATTTCTGACCCATTGCTTCTTCTTGTTTAGCAAACATTTTGTTTGGCAATTCTTCATAACAAAAGTTGTACGCAGAATAAACATATTTGATTTATCATTATTACATTTATGTAATACACTTTATAGTCATTGCTAGATCCTCTTCATTTAGATCACAATCGTACTCAAATAATTGACTCCAATTTATTTCGTCATTACAATGTTATTGCTGAATTATTTGCTACGATTTGAAAAACGAGTGGTAAACGTCTTAATTAGGATTGGAAAAATCCAAAAAATCAGCTATTCTTTTTAATGAAAAGGAGAAAAATAACACCAAAGTAATAAAATATCTGACAATACCTCACAGTTGCGCTATTGAATTAAGTTTTGCTCAAAGCTTGATGATGATAATAATAAGTGTCTCGAAAACGTTCGCTTATTTAAATAAAATAAAGGAATTTATACCAGAATGAAAAAAATGGCGCTTCAATTTATAATTATTTGATCTTCAAAAAGCAGATCTTCGACTTCAAATTTAATGCTATATTTTGAATTGCAGTTAACAAACGATAATTGAGATTTTCTATTCTTAAACCAATCTCGCATATCTCTCAAAATATTCAACGCGAAGTCATCTGGGTTCATTAGTGAGCTTTTATTGTTTTGGTTCCAAAATCGAACAGATACATTTTGAATAAATTCTGAAATTCCCCCCAAATATAACGTTGACCAAATTCTCTGAGTCAAAGGGAATTATCACTTTAAATTGTCAGTTTGGAAGTGACAAGACTGCAGTGAAGCATGCTTTGAAGATTTTTCTGTAAAATTGTTTCATGGAATGTTTATAGTTCCAAAGCATATGAATCAAAAACGTCGTTTTCTGTTGTCCAGTTGTATTGAACAAAAATCCTCCAGAAATGTATCTACAAAATGACGTGATTATCAAAGTTTTGAGCTCCAAAACGAATTGATTTGGAGAGATAGGTTTAACATAATACGATGAGTATTATCATTTACATTAAGCAGCTGGTTGTATAGTTTTATTAGACGATAAAAATAATTACCTTTTTTTTTAAAGATAATTTTCATCACCTCCCGAGTCAAAATATCACCACTTTCAAAGTGGTCAGACCGCTTCACTTGACCACTTCACTTTGATGCTGTCTGTATTCGTATCGATACCGCTAGCGAGTATAAAACAAAAGAAAGAACGAGACATTTCTTTTGTTTTGTATTCGCAAGCAGCAACGATACGAATACAGCATCAAAGCGAAGTGGTCAAGTGAAGCGGTCTGACCACTTTGAAAGTGGTGATATTTTGACTTGGGCTAATCGACATACAGTGCATTTGCATTTAAATTCTCTCATACTTTGTTTATTATTTGTCCGATAGCAATATAAGTCATTTCGGATATTTGAGTAATTTTCAAGACTCTGTATGTTTTCTATTTGTTAGCATAGTTTCAAGTGATTTTGGGAAAGAGGGCATCAGGATAAATCAGCGCAAAGAAAATCAACCCAAATTTCATTGGGTTTGAATTCTAAACTATAGAAGTTGCTTCAAGATCGGTTTGATCATTTTTGAGTTATTTAGATGTGTAGCATCCGATCATTGCTAGATCTTGTTCCTACCGGATCGCATGTTACTTTTGCCTCTGATATACTTTTATTTCCACACTAATTCATGATGAAGTTTTTATTGAAAGCTAAAAAGATGGTCACTATTATTTTCAACGGATCATATGTATTTTATTGGATGGAGTCTGTGTATCATTCATATGCATATCTTTATTTATTAGCGTGACTTCTCCTGCCTTACATTCTGCGTATAACTGTCATTGTGACGGAATTGTCAAGTAAAAAGTAAAAAGTAAAAACAAGAAGAAGAAGAAGCTATGGTTCGTAAATCAACTGGTGGAAGGCTCCACGTTGGCAATAGTCTCCACAAAAAAAAATTGAAAGAGACGTGGCGTAGGTTAGTTTTTAATTTTCTCAACTTTGTTGGAACTATATACAATAATGAATGGGATCATTGACCAATTTTATTTTTGCAAATATTCACATCATTTTTGCATCAGATTTTTATTGTAAATTTATTATTTTACAAGAAAAGGTAAAATATGAGCGGAGATATGGGGAGATCTGCGGCTGACGCTGAAATGTTAATTAATTGCTTGAAATTTCTAATTATATAATTCAAATTTTGATTTTAAAAGAACTTATGTCTTTATTCAATGCGAGAGTCTTGATCTGTTTCAAGCTCATATTTAGAAATTCAAACAGCCTAAAAATGTTTTAACTCCGATTACTCTTCTTGATAACGATAACAGTTTTCAATTTCAATTTTTTTTCTTCTTCAGTTTAATAAAATGTTATTGCTTTATGTAAAAGTGTGAATGCTTTCTTTCGATTTTGTTTTTAATTTAGCTAGTACGTCGTTGCATGACTAGCAGTGTCTTGCACCATAGTGCAAGTACACAAATTTATTCCTCACGAATGGAACGTGGTTGGACGACTGCAACAAAAGGACAGATGACAGACAAAAATTAATCAATTTGAAACCAAAAAAAAAGTTCAATGCATGATCGTTTACTCACAGTGTGGTCGATCTTCATTCGATGGGGACTCTTTTTGCATCATATCCACTGGAATATTAACTGGCGTGATACTGCGTCCATAAGCGCGGCCAACTTGTAAGATTTGAGTGTCTCTGTAGTGATAAAAGAAAACCAATAACGCAATGATATTTTCACAAATTTGGCAGTTAATGTTCTGCTGTTTCACTATAGTCGATATGATACTTATGCTTACGTGTTTTGTTTGTCTGTTTGAGCTGATTGGTCACTATCCTCTGAGTCATCTCCAGTCATCTGGCTTGGTTTGGATGCATCGCCTTTTTCATCTTCGCTTGACTGAGATTGAGCGTCTGTTTCTGTAATCAAGTTGATAACAAAATATATTAGTAACTCCCCACGGCTTATTTAATAGAATTTCCTTACGTTTGGGCTCTTCTGTTTTCAATTGGTCAGTTTGTTGTTGGACATTTGATGCAATTGATTGTGCTACGTTCATTAAATTTTCCTCCGAATTGTCATCTTCGTCATTTTCTGAGCTATTCGAATCATTACTAAGGTCTTCTTGGGCAAGCGATCTTAATTCTTGTTCAATACGCTCCTGAGCCAAACGTTGAATGTTCATCAAATCTTCGTTGGTCAATCCGAATGATTCACGCAATAGAGCTGCTTCACGTTGTGGAAAATTCGATTGATTTTCACGTTCTGGAACCGATTGCAATCGAATAGCTTGGATTGGACGAATCATATTTGGACGGCCTTGCAAAACTTCAATTGGAATTTCACGCACTTGGATTTCCTCACGTTGCAATGGAATGCGTTGCAAATGAATACGTATTTCACCTATAGCGAACGTGATGCATATTTTGAAGAAAAAAAAGAAGATATTTATGGTGAGTAAAGCAGTAATAGTTATTTTAACTTGAAAATTTTTAACATTAATTTTTTAAAATAAAAACTGTGATGATGTAAATATTGCGGCATACTTGCGCAATCTCTTGGCTACATATTCAAGCCTAGTGGGAATTTTACACTACGCCACAATATGTCAGTATGGTAAACAACTGATTTCTCAACTGATATTCACCAATGGAATCATAATCATTTGATTGCTAACTGATGGTTGAGAACTCTCAACTGCGCAAAATATGCTACGTTATCAAACAACTGTTGTTGTCACTGTTACGGTCACGCTCAATTTTTGTTATGACTGTTTTCATTGCATTGCCAATAATCGATTTTCCTGAACTATATATGTTGTGCATCGTCGTACAGAAATCGATCGATTCATTACTCGATTACAAAAGGTAAATGGCATGAATTCTTTTTAACCAGAGTTGTTAAATAAGCTAGACAATTATCCAGATCTGCTTAAGCCTGCGTAGCCAGCATACACTCACACAAGCACACGTTTACGTTGTACAAATATTCTCATCCGCTTTTTTCGGATCTTCTATTTATTTGAAATTTGGAGTGTGTTAACTGATGCTTTTTAAATTAAGAAATTTGATTTCGGAATTCACTTTCGGGGAATAGGATACTGAATTGTTGAAGTTTAACTGAGAAGGAGGGAGTTAAAAATTGGCGAAAGTGATGGTTCGTTGTCTATTCAAATCAAGTATCAACCATTCACTGAACGAAATGCAATCGACGTGAGTTGTAGACATCGAAAACAACACCAGCGGATGGAAATATGGATTTGACTGTATGATAACTCTTGACGATTTGCATCGGCCAGACTGAACTATGCCAATGAAAAGAGCAAATGACTCACATACATAGACTTTGTTTTGACAGTTCAAATATTCTACCATAGAAATATGATATGCAGAGTTAATTATAATAACAATACCGTTGATTGGTTGTTGTTGTGGTTGTGGTTCTGGTTGATTGTGTTGTGGTTGCTCTGGAATTGGGAATTGATGAACCATTGCTGGCCGAACCATGATTGGGCCTGGTCCCATTGGTATTTGCTGTTGATTAGTAATGTTTTTATCAAAGATTAATGACATCTTCTGAAAATTGCTGCTTCCAAAATTCGACCGAATAATTATTATACTTCTAATTTTACCTGTTGTTGTTGCTGTGCTTGTTGTTGTGCTTGTTGTTGTTGTTGAAGAGCCACAATTTGACGGATCTTAAAATATTGAGAAAATAATTCCAGTCAATTCAAAATTCGAAATTGTTACCATTTTCAATTAAAATTCTTAAACTTACAACAAATGGAATTTGTGGTGGCAATTGTTGTTGTGGTGGTAATTGTTGTTGTGGTGGCATCATGTGCTGAGCTGGAACTTGTTGTTGTGGCATATGTGTGAGTGGATACTGTTGTGGCATTGCACCAAATGGAACTGGAAGTCTTTGAAGTGGAATGTCACGTGGTTCAGCTGAATCATCATCATCTTCATCGTTTCCATCTCTGAACAATTGCATTTAAATTAAAATTTCATTCTACAGTGCATTAATTAAAGCAAAAAAATCATTATGAATTTTACTTGATTGCATTGCCACTCTCGCAGAAGATAGCCATACGTTCTCCCGTTACACGTTTCTTCGGTTCATTATTGTAATTGAATCCGAATGGTGTCATTTTTGGTGAACTATCCATTAATTCTTCAGCACGACGACGTTCAATCACACAATTCATACGTGACCTAGAGAACGAAGATAAGGAAAAAAAGAGTTGAATTTCTATTTCAGACCTCATCAAAAAACGGTCATTTGCGCAGCTACAGTATAGAATTTGAGGCTCATAAACTCTCCTAAGATGATCGACATTTGAACACGAAAAGGGAAAGGGAATTTAAAAAAAACTGCAAAAATGTTAGCTCAATTACTTTTGATTTTGTTGAAGAATTGCGTTAGCCAAATCACTGAGACTCAATTCCAATGGCATTTTTATTTGGACACGGTTCAATTCTTCAGCTTCATCGCCCTCTGAAAATGAGTTGTCTGAGGAAGATGAATCGGATTCGCTATCGCTTGCCTTCGTCTTGTGTTTAACATTTTCGTTATCCTTTTTATTATTGTCCAACGACTGCATGTCATTATCAGATGATATGTCACGTCCGGATAATAAAGCTTCAGCCTTTGGAAGTTCCTGATTTTTTGAAAATGGAGGTGAGAATTATGCCAGTGTTGTATTTTTACAATATTTGTTGAACACAAAATAAATTAATTGTTTCACGACGATCAAATTTTTATTTATTTGATTTTATTCTCTGTGTTTTTCACACTTGGAATGTGCTTTAAAATGGTTTCATTGCCAGCAACGATCGAAATTCCGTCCAAATCATCTAATTAGTTTAAACTAATTGTTTGCTTTTCAAAAATTATTTTTTTAAATAGATTTGGAACGTAGCAGATTATTTTCTCTGTTTTTTCAGCTGTCTATTTTTAGATGATCTCACCCAATCGATTCTGAATTCCGGAGTGTTGCGGATTTCTTTTCCATCAATTATTGCTCATTATTTTAATAATTAATAACACTCAACCTTACATCCTCCCAACTGCATACCGTTTTTTTTTATTTAGGCCCTTTGGCTGTCGTACAACATTCGATTTCTGTTTTGGCAGAGACGAAACGTGGATGATTTGTTAATTTATTTTACTTTCACTAGCCCATAGTAAATTTTCAGTGAATTTTTGCATTGGTCAATAGTGTAACGAAAAAAACGTGCTTTGTTTTTGTTATTCGTTACATTCAACGCTATAAATGTAATCAAACGGTGAAAGTTTAAATTTCAACTGGTGAAAATAAAGCATCTGTAATATAAATTGAAATTGATGCAAAAATGTGTAGGTAAAAATGAAACTAATTTGCAATCGAAATAGAAATTGTTTGACAAAGGCCATATAAATAGTGTTCAACTGCCCTGCCCTGGTATGCATAGCTTGGAACATTATTTAATTTTGTAAATGCACAGAAAAAAACGACTTTCAATTTCATTGAGTTCTTATCAAATATTTTATTCAATGTAATCTCAGTTTTTTGATCGTGTGAAACAAAAGAGATTAGATTGCCTTGTGTCGAAAAAAAACAACTGAATAAAAATGGCTATTTGTGCACTTACTTGTAATGTTTCCAACATAAGCTCCTTTTCTAAGATTGAATCCAATGTTTGCATTTGATCGCATGATGCACGCGCTTGTAAATATGATGATGCTAGAATGAATACACCCAAAATAAAAGACGATGCAACGACCGTCAATCCAATGATTTTTGCAATCCGTACTGAGCTAGTCTCTCGTCTGTATGCCTGTTTTACGTGATGTTGATTCGTTTATTTCGGTATTGTTGTTACGCCATAACGTTAAAATGATAAAAGCATCCAATAACATCACATGAAATAGAAAAACAATGGCAAACATTGTTAGAATTGATAATAAGCATTTCAATTTTTTTTTAATAAATCGGTTTTCTTACGCAATTTATTCTGTCAAAAATTGCAATCAAACTCTTGAATAAAGTTAGCAAACACAAAATAAAATCTATCTACTTTATTGTCCAATACCTTATTTAAAGTCAAATGGTCAATGTATTCAAATGTTTCGCTCTAATAGACTACAATTTGGACAGAGACTACCTTTCAATTCAAGTTAAATTTATTTGAGTTATTTATAACTATAGCGGCAACACACTTTTTAGTTAGTTATCTGCACTGTCCTTCTTCACATTGATCTCTTGTAGTAATTAAAAACTGTTGTCTTAAAACGCCAACTTACTACAAGGGAACACTGTAGACCCCGTGTTTGTTTCTCGTAAATTCTCAAAGGAATTTATCATATTGCAATGACACGATGTCGAAAATATCTTACAGCAGAGCTGAGCGTACACAAGTGAGGTAAATGTCTAACCAAACCGTCCAACCAACAACACATCAGAATATCAAAATATTCAACGTTAATCTCATTTCACTTGAGTAGAACACTCAACAAGCGATTGCAGCTTAAATGATCAACCTATGTACGAAAATTAAATTCGAAATGTATTTATGGAGTGTTCGCATTGAGATTGGCGAGAAAAATATTTCTATAATTTGAATTTACTGCTAGTTACTTTACTTTAACTTAAGAAATGCTGATATAAAAACGTTACACAAAAGAATCAGAAAATGGCGCAACTAAAAAAAAGCACGACATTAAACAGTTGTTGGCCTTGAGCAATTGTATAGTACGATGGACGTGGATTGTGCGTAGATTAACAAATGTGAAAATTACTTTTAACTCTCCAATGCGTAGACATAGCATTGACATTTCATAAAATACAAGTTGATTGTTTTCTTTATTACAATTTCAACAAAATCGTGCTTTTCAACTCATGATTTATGAAATGGCGATCTTAGATTGCAAAACGATGTGCCGCTCCGCACATACATCAATATATCATCATGTGATGCAGCATAATTCAACATCAATCGTTATCGAATAGTTCCCGAAACTAATTCACACGTTACGACGCATATTTAACATAATGAAATGAAGTGAATAAATGAAATGCACACACAGTGCGTGATAGTGCACCACCGTATGTTATATCACTCTCGTTTATGCTCCCTTTTATGGGCATAAAAATGGTGTACCGTGTGAACCATGTTCCGGAGCTATTCAACATCATTTTGAAGTCGATTTACCAGATTATATGGTTGATGAAGTACCGTGTGCGGCGTATTTTTGAATATTGTTTATGATGCGAATCAAATTGTCTATTCATGTGGCACTTTTATGCATTTTGCATGCGAGATCAATAAACCATATCACAAGCAACGGCTATAAAAATATCAGATGGAAATTCATTTTCATTAGAAATGAACCATGCGTGTACTCAAATTGAGTGAAAAATTGCAATTTCAATGAAATCCCGAGATGACGAAACGTCAATCTATTGGTTTTGGTCAACAACAACAACAACAACAACAAAAACACATTATTGTCATGGTCTTCTCAATACTGCTGTTGCGTTACATTCTGTGGTTCGATGCTGCTGCTATCGCACTAACAGCACACAAATATATACGATAGAAAAAACGCAAATTTATATGATTTGTATACGTAATGTGTGGTGGCTGATTCACAATGTAAAGCAATGGTTTAGTTTCATAAATATGATGTTTGTGCACAATTATATCTCGGTATGGTTGAATGGAGAACAATTTTCATGCAGCATAACAATAAAAGTACCCGCAGACGTCCATCTAATATATCATATTAGGTATGGCAATTGAACCTATTCCGGAATGATTGCTGTTCGAAAAACTGTCTTCAGTTGTGTTGTTGTTGTTGTTTTTTGCTTGTTGATCGGAATACAAAATAAAATCAATCAAATTTGTCAATGATACAAAGTAACGCTAAAGTGATTGTAGTTCACAAGTGAAAATGTATGGAATACGAAATCAAAAAGAAAAAAAAACAACAAACAAACAAATCCGATTGAGCAGAGTTAATCATAGACTTTCTTGAATTAGTGCAGAGTAATTAGGTACAATACTCCATTCAATACAATTGCTATTATCATTGCTCTAGCAAACAAATTGGTTATTATCAATCGAAGTGGCGCCAAGAAATGCAATACGGCTACAACAAACATGTAATATTGAATAAAATTCAAATCTTATTCAAGGTAATATGATCTCGCTTGTTTTGAAATCCAAACGAAATGAATTACAATTCTGAGTGAAAATTGTAGTCATTTTTCGGTGTTTTATTTCTATTTCTCATATTTTATGTAGTCATTGGAGTGTCGAATATGCGAACGCATCGCAGCTTGTATGGCGTAAATGAAAGCATTGGCGTCACTTTCACTTTAATTTCGACTCGAACCAACAAACAAAGATAATTTCGAACGCTTCTCGGTTTTATTTTGAACTTTGAATTCCTTTTTTCTTCTTTCGTTTTCGTTTTTCTCTTTCTTTCTTTCTGTTTGATGGTTGTTATTGTTGTTTCTCCAACTCTTTTCGGTCTTCGAGCTAGCGAAATGTTTCTGCAATGACGACGTACAAAAACTCAGCTGTATATGCTTGAATTACCATGAATTTTGTTTCGAAAAAAACAATGAAACGTAGATGGGCATTTTGTTTGCTCATCATAAGATGCATCAATTTTCTTTAACTCTCTTCAAGTCGGTGTCTTTGTGAGCTGGAGTTTTTACTTTCTGTTTGATTATTCAATTTATAGAAATGATTAAGTATGATGGTATTGTGTGTGTTACACAGACTTACTACGTTTACATTCGGTCGTATCAACAAATTTCATGGAGAGTAAGTTTATATATTAAATCTGCTAGAATTTGTGGTTAAAAATAAGAAATTTCATCTTTCAGGCATATTTACCATAACATTTATTTACTTATGCGGAAATGCGTAAATAGCGAATGCGATGCCATTACAAAAAAACTCCCACTTTCATTAAGTATTCGTTCCTTCATTCCATGTTTTAGTTGTTTGTTTTGTACATTTGAGCAGTACCATGTGTGTGGTTTTGAACACAAAGCGCGCCGTTGTATTCATTTGTTTAGTTTATTTATTCGATGATAAACATTGTATTTTAACTGAACAAGAACATTTCTTCATACCTAATTCCATTTTTACTAGAGTTTGCATAGCTTTGAATGGCTGTTATTATATGAAAATAAAAGACCTCAATAAAGCTTTAGTTTCACCAACGTAAAATTACTAGTGATTTCGGACTAATTGGATCATCAACTGTCCAAACCCTAGGGGGTAATTGCAACGCCAAATATAATGGAATTTTATGGAATATAAAGGAATATTTTGCACATATTCAATGATATGGCATCAGGCAACACCAATTTGTTCAGCAATATGCAGCAGTATGCCGTAATATGCAGTGATATTCCCAATATGCACGGCAGTGAATATTGTGAATATGTGCACATTTCTCTACATAAATTGGAATATTAGGGAATAGTGATGCATATTTTGGCCTGATATTCTGCAATCAGCCCCTAGTCCAAACCCGTCCACACGTTTAAATACTCACACTTCAAAATTATTGCAGATGTTGGGGGCATTAAACCATTTCATTTGTCAAATGTGCGTAAAAGTCATCTAATCAGATTTTTATTGCGCCTAATGTTCAAGAAAATATGATATTCATAATTATTATTGTGTGTAATATTTCCAGAACAAAGTCCAGCGTTAAAAATATACATTCACATTGTGACCCCTTAAGTTCTTAACGAACCAAGCTGTTTAAGGATGAAGCGTTATAAATCGTAATTATATTCCGTTGAAGTGGAATCAAAAGATTATCGGAAGACACTTGTCTGACAGTATGCATGAACTTTCTCCGAATTGTATGCACATTTTGAAATTGCTATTTCTTAAGAAGTTGTAATGACAAACATATTCGAACTAATGCGAACCAATTTTCCTAAATATTCGAACAGTATTCAATGATTGTCATTGAATGTTTAGCAAAATGTTTTTTTTTGCGATCTGTTGATAGCGTTTCTCTCTTCCATGTTCATTTGAATGTCATTCACCTTTTGCTGTTTTCACTTTAAACTATCAAAGCATTTAAAAGCTTTCAGCTGAGACCCTAAGTGATTACGGCTTTCTTAAGTAAAGGTATATGTATTAGCTGGTCATTGGTCATGTGAATTTGTAAAACAACAATTTTGAATGGAACAAACGATTGTGAGTGTTATTTTCATGAAAAGACCTAAAAAAACCGAAAAAGAATAATAAACTGATTCAAATACTTTTCAGGTTCCGAAGAAGTGGATTAGCTATGCATATTCTACAAACTAGGTTTTTTTGTTTAAATTTTGAATTAAAGTTAACAGTCGTGCGTTAAATCATTTTCCATGTTTTGCATGTTGAATTTTCTTCGAAGATATTATTATTTTCGTTTCTTTTTTGCTATAATTGTGGAAAATTGAACATTTATTGTACTCTTAGCCAGTAATAATTATATTTTCACATAGCAAAAATAGATTCTCAAATTCGTATATATCAACCAAGTGTGAAATCAAATAGTTGGAAAAATGAAATGAACAACAAAACAACGCACGGACATAACCATGCATTTGAGAAAGAAACAGCGCACATTGTAAGCACATATCAACAATATGATTATTTAATAAAAGAAATTGTTAAGAAAGATAAAAAAAAATAATAATAGTGAAATACACCTCTTCATCGTCCAAAAAGGCCTATAGACGAAAAATGAACAAAGCGAACATAAAAAAGCACAACAACAATTACAAAACAATTTCAATTTGAAAGAATTACATAAAAATATATTGAACTTTTCTCGTTCACATCGATCTCGTTCAATATTTCTATAGCATGAGTTGATTTATGTAGGTTTTTTTTCCCATTTCATTTGCGTATCGTTGAATGTGTGTGAACGCATAAAAACGTATTCAATACCGTTCATTTTTCACATTTATTTTCTCTCTCTGTCTCTATGTCTCTCTGTCTGTGTGTCTCTTTTTTCCTGCAATTGTGTGTGTCTGTCTTATTTTTCATATTTTCTATACAGAGTACATACAATACACGTGTGGTGTAATTCGATAGATGAATGTGTGTATGCTGTCTTATTCGCAATAACAAGGTAATGTGAATTGAATGAACAAATATTTCGTTTATCAGGAATTTTCTATGTTTTATAATCAATCCATCCAATGCACTGAAAAACAGTCATTTTGAATTGAGTAATTTTTTTATCAATCGAGATGAATTTTCGTATTATTGTTGTATGTCATGTGTTTCGGAATCGTTGATTCAATCATGTGAAATAGCAGAAGTAAAAGAAAAACAAAATGAAAGTATTGTAAAATAACTTGGAAAATATTTTGAATGAATAAAATGAAGGTAAAACCATTCAATAAATGGGGAAGATACTGCAAGACTCAAAAAGTCCCCAATGACAGATTTCATTAATACTTCCATGGCTTGCATTTTCGATGTAGGTATAAAATTGGGCAAATTACAATGAATGTTCATCCAAATGATTACAATTTTATGTCACAGCCCGTAAAATTGAACTGTAATGGGACAAAACATCAATTATTTTATTCGTTATAACTCCAAATGGTAGAATTATATTTTTTGTTTAAATATTCATTATACACTTG
Source organism: Aphidoletes aphidimyza (assembly GCA_030463065.1). Lineage (NCBI taxonomy): Eukaryota > Metazoa > Arthropoda > Insecta > Diptera > Cecidomyiidae > Aphidoletes > Aphidoletes aphidimyza. Next base: position 543,823 of record CM059998.1, read on the forward strand.
ACGTACATTCAATCACGCACACAAACCAAATGACACTGATGACTTTCAGAGTGCCACGATGATTTGTCATTTGATAATAGAATAAACATTCGTTATCATCATATTGAAATCTTTGCTACAAAATTTACTATTCAATTTTTCATTTGTTATAAAAATTATTTTTCACACGGATGCTGCTTCCACACACACACAATGAATAGGGCATCACTGTCTAGATCGGTTGAAATGTATATCATTTGTCCATACGAACACATCGATTGCGAATTTAAAGATATAGTTTATAAAATTGCTTCTAAAAAACAAAAGAATGAATGGAATGACGCCAATTTCAATGGAAAATATCGTATTGAATCGAACTACGGTGAAGTTCATAGGCTTCACAAAAATGGAACAAAGACAAAAAAAATGATTGTTCAAATACAGTATTGGGGATTGATTGCCAAAAATTCGAAATTTGTTTATTCACAGCAATTAACATTTTTTTTAAATATTTCAATTGTTTCTAATGACTAAATTTTATCGCTGCGCGCATTTCACTTTGGTCTCGACCAAAATCTTGGGGCAAATATTTATAAAATGGCTGATGACATAGCAATAATAATTATTATTAATTAGCATTAGTTATTATGACCGACGGTTTTTTCGGAGGTATTAAAGTGCTTTTTAATTGATGTTTTCGACAATATATTTAAAATCACCTGGAGATATCTCGAATTTTCACTCACATAATAAATGTCATTCGGTGACTTTTTTGTACTTTTTGTGCGGCGCGTGATACAACAACAACATCAAAACCGGGTAAGAATTGAAGAGGAGAGTGAATCTACAAAAAGCGTGGATTTTGTACCGAAGCAGAGAGAATAAAGTTAAATTTATTTGCTTGTTTTGTTTTGCTTTTTTCGTTTGTTTACAAGTGCCTTTTCATTACTTGTTGCCACAAAGACAACATTGATGGACTTTGGATGCAAAATAAACACTTTCGGTGCTGGGATTGTTTCGGGCGCTTATAAAAAAGACCGATATTTACATCATACTAGTTTACGATCACAGAGATGAACGAATTAATCAATGTTCAAGACAAAATCAGTGACATTTATCATTGGAGTGTTGTGGTTAGGGTTAAACCCAAAGCCATTATGTTTTTTTTGTCATTTTCAATACTGTGTCGATGCTGAACTTTAGCATGACCATTCAATATACTCATGCAATTGATGTACAATGATTCCAGCTCAGTTTGCTGACGTCAGCTAACAGGTAGTCACACATTTTCCTTTCATTTTGTTGCATTGTATTAATAGCTGCAATTTCGCAGCACAGCTTTATTGTGAAACTACTATCACTTTTATCATTTTCGTCAATTCTATCAATTTCAATAAAGAAATCTTATAAAAATGCATACAAGAAAAAAAATGTGACATTAACTGCAAATACGTCAGATAAAATATAATTTCTATTTGCATCAAACAATAAAAAATGACTTATGCTTATTAAGATAAGATGAATTTAATACTTTTTGAAACGGCATCGATTCCAATTTGGAATCCAAAAAAAAGAAAATATTATCGAAACCATTTTTAGCATGTGAAGTGTATATACACTTATAGTGGATAATATCAACTGGATAGTACTGTTGAAATAAAAATTGGCAGGCGATATTTAATTTGAATATTTGGTTGATCAATGTAAATAGCACGACTTGCAAATTCATTTGGTGCTAATTTAAAAGGTAAACTCCAGCAGACCAAACAAAAATGAGTTTTCAATTCGACTTTGACCCCCAAAGCTATGAGTGGACAAACAAATAGCTGTAGCTGTGGTACAAAACAAAATTATAATAATTAGAAAAACACAGTAAACAAAATTGGATTTTGCTTGTTTGCGTGAAAGACCTATATAGACTATATGACACAAGTAAAAACGCACATACACACACAGGCAAACAAACACACGATAAACATATTTGATGAAACTGTACAAAGCAAAATAATAAAGATAATAGCCGCCGAGTCACGCGCACTCTCCACATATACGACACAATTTACGCAAGTCAATTTGCAGGTGTATATTATTAAATGGAAACCAAGCTGCAAATTTATTTGTTTGACGTTTTTATTTTGTGATTTTTTGTTTGGGTTGTCATTAGGTTATGATTTTCATAAACAGCAAAATATTTATTTATTTATTATATATTTTATGAATTCACATTCATGCAGAATTTAATTCGAATTATGTTGTTCATATCAATGTTTCTTAGACAATATTTTCAATAGCATACATCATCCACGGCATAGTTGATGGAATACTCCTTATATATTCTGTAATACAGAGTGACACTTTCATGGGTTCATTTTTTCAAGCAAAAAAAAATAGCATTGAAGATTATGTCAATCTTAAGCAATAAATATGGCTTATGTCAGGCCTTAAGCTACAATGTAGTAGGAAAACTTTTTTAATTAGCGCCGAGCACTTTCGTAATAGCAAACTGCTAGATTTGGCTTTGAAATGTTGTGAACAAAAAAATCAACTGATATAAAAACCCTTCTACAAACAGACGCCATATAACGTGAAACCATTTAGCTCGTCCACTCGTCCAACGTTATCGGTGGATAATTATGACTTTTGAACAGACTTTTCCGTAAATCGTGAATATCAATTACACACATTTTTTTCTTTGCATTGTTATTTCTCGTATAAAAGCATGCCATTCTTTTTTTTCTTTCTACTTTATTTTGTTGTCTCTATTTGTTTTTTTTTTATTTTGTCTATGGACAACTTCAAACAAAAACAGTTTTGCTTTCGAAAATCACATGAATGTGTTGTTTTTGTTTGTTTGCTTGATTATTTTTATACGGAAATTATGCGGTGGCAATATTCCTATATTCCCAATGACGGGCACATATAAGTTGCACATAACTAACAACAACAGCAAAATTTTCGTATGTTATGACGGTTTATCAGAAGATCAAACGAAGTGTGACGATCTCTCCCCAAATAAATTCAAACGTTTAATTTTCGATAGTTAATGCATTGATATTACTTAAATTTGAGCAACAACGTTTTACATAGTCAATTGGTTGGTGAAGGCGATCTGATTTGACGCTATTTGATGAATTACCAAAAAATGAAGCATTAGCTTCAGGGTGATATTTGAACACAATGAGAGATGGAGAGAGCGAGAGTCTGTGAATGTGATGCAAAACCAGCATTAAGATCTATGAACCGTATACTTCTGAGTGAATTGAATAGTTAAAGGTGTCTCTATGTTCGGACCGATTGGTGAAGGAAATGTTTTTGGTTTTTGGTTTTTGAATACAGCAAAAAATGCAATCATTTTTACGAACGGTTCGCATGAACCGGAAATTCGCATTGAATTTTTTTAATTATTTTGTTGTTGTTGTTGATAAAACGCAATACAGCAATAAAAATGCCATGCAATTGAAATTGCGGTAAATTAAAGCCATCCAACACACAAACACTCTCAATGGAGAATAGTTCCAGTCCATTGAATTAAATTTTATATATTATAATTACACCACACAAATGTTGGTTTCAAACAAAACTTAACAAAAAAGCGGACAAAAATCACGTAAAATAAAAATATGAAGAATAAATGAATGGCTGAGAATAAAAATGAGCTTAGCAAAACAAGATATGGAAAAGCGTATCACGATCTTGTTTTGCTAAGCTCATTTTTATTCTCAGCCACTCAAATATACAAACCAGGAAGAAGAAGATTCGAATATACGACTAATGTCAAAAGACAAATAGAAATCAATTTTACAAAGATGCTTGACTATTGGATTTACTTTGTTTAATTTGCATTTGGCAGGACCAAACATCTAGGTGCAAAAATGAAACGTGCAACAACAGCAGTAATGTCCAAATTTTTGTTTGTTCACAGCGGCAATCGTTTATTTCACTTTACAAAACAAAAAAAACTTGTTTGTACATCATATTGAGTTCATTAAAGAACATAATACGCCTATCATTTTTTTCACCGATAAGTTAGTTGCTTGTTAGTTTAGATCGGTGTTGTAAGGTAGCAACTAAACTAAGAAAAACGTTGGCGTTGAGTAATAATTGGTTAATTGTTGTATATGATGACATCAGCATGAAAATGTTCTACATCATTCATTATAGTCGTATGGAGGACAAACATTTCACTTGCTTTGGCAATGACTTTTTTTTTCTTCATAAGATCAACACCAAAGTAAATTATTAGCATATGGATCAATCTGAATAGTAGAGCAAAACGTTTGAAATCAATTCACGTTCATTTGCACATTGATCAGTGTGGTGCAGTTTACAATTGCTTCGCATGCTCTTTGAATCGTTTGCTTAGATTTTGTTGTTGTTGCAAAAATCACGTTAAGTGTTGAGTGAATGATTTTTGGTCTTCCATTTCAAAATTTTAACAGTTCAGATTCTCTCCTCAAGTTGCTCAACCGTTCACCATACTGATGTTGATATGAAGGCAAAACAGGTGATAATTTCGATGGAGGAAATTTTTACCACAATCACACGGTCATGTGAGCAATCATTAAGCTATATATAAATTTCACATACGAATCACATATAATACTAGTTATCATCAACTCGTTTTGTTTTTTTTTTTACTTGACGTTGGGTTTAGCCGTAACGACTGGCATTTGGGTTCTGTATTGAACAACATTTGGCTGATTCATCGCGTACATAATAACAACGAAATAAAAAAAAAATGGTAAATAGATGGAGATGTGTATGGCAAAAATGCACATTCAAGGTGATTTGAGTTGGGTTTTTAAGAAGAAGAGTCAGATATCAGGGTTCCATTGTTTAAAATTGTGTATAATTGAAACAGATTTTCAAAAGACTTCACACGGGAAATTTCCATTTCAATGGTGTTCTTCTATTCATTGAGCATGAATGCTAAAATCAGAAAATGTTAAGGAAGCCCACCGTGTTTTGAAATACCCTGACTTTGAAGATACAATTGGATTTGAAACATTTTGATGAATTGGGCTCAGGTATCCAAACCTGGGGTATCCAAACAGTATGAATACTGTTAAATCTTTCAATAGCGAGTCACGAATATAGATTGTGTGTGCATGATCGACAAATTATTTCATCTTTATGAATAGCCAAATTTTAATTTCATTCAAATGGCACTGAAGATGTGGACTGTGGAAGGCTGGTGTTGTTGTTGTTGTCACTTTTACCATTTTATCATTTATAAACTAATATTATGAAACTTGATAGGTTTTTTCAACTCCACAAAAACTGAATGAAAACCACGAAAAATAAAAATCAATTATGATACTGTGTGAATATGGATGAAAAACAAAAACTGCATTCACCTAGCCATCTCATTTACAATATGATTACTCATAAAGTCATGTACGAACGAAAAATATAAAAAAAAACACCGAAATAATCAGCTACCATTCACTCAACACCAAATGGCAAAGCTTTACGCGAATGCTCGAATAATTTATCCAGTGTACATTTGTGGCGTGTGTTCGAAGGAAACAATTGCTAAAGCAAATGCTACAATTTACAATCGAGAGAAAGAGAATGGTATGAATTGGAAATGAAATGATGGCGCATTGCACGTTGAAAGGTGCCAAGCTACGACTTTTCATAAAACTAAAAGAGAAATGAATGGCCTGATTAAGAAAAAAAAAACACACACACACATATACACACAACATAGATAGAAGAGGAAACAAAAGGAAATTTCTGGGCCAATTTAATATGCAAATTGTGCTGTACTTTTTTTTCTTCTTCTTATTTTACAGTTTTTTTTTGCATGGTTTGTATTTCATTGAAACAGAACATTAAACCATTTTTAGTTTGAACATCTCCATCAATAGATTTCGTAGTAAATATTCTCTTCTGACGTGGCATATTTCTCATTTTTGCTCTGCGTTTCTACACATGCAAATCGTCGAATCTGTTGTGATTGTTTTTTTTTTCATATCAAACAGCCAGCACACACACAAAAAAAATCAAACTAAAACATCTTTTATTCGTTCGTTCGATCGTTCGTTCGTTCGTTCGTTTGTTTGTTCATTTATTCATACACTATGCATGCATTATTATTAATGCACTCTCTTTTCACTTCGAAATTCGTAATTTTGGAAATTTTCTACTCCAAACATCAATGTACTTCATCGTAGTTCTATGATTGTGTTTTTAATAATAATGCGCGTTCATGTGTTTCATACACACAGTTTCATTCAAAATAATTTGCAAATACAATAGAAAAATGGTCGAGTGATTTGAAATGAAATAAATTATAATTTACTAAACTAAATATGATGCACACATTTCAATGCCAAATCGAATTCGTTGGATGTTTCGTCGACGAATGCTTGGAACTTATCAAAATAAACAGTATGGTTTGTTGCAAATCACCTGTTTCTTTTTTTATTCTCAGCTTTTTGTATATAAAAAAAAGTCAATAAAATCTCTCATTGAAATGGTACTGGCATAATTAGAAACTTGGGCGCGTAAATACACGTTTGAGAATTGAAATATTGTGTCATAAAAAATCTCGTGTTAAATGTTTATATACACAAATATTTCGAATACAATATATGAATCGAACGTATCGTTTTCTTATTAAATGTGTTTCGCCATAAATTCAAGAGTTCAATTTTTCATTAAAAAAAAACATAATACAAATGATGCATCTTACCGGTGGTGGTTCGCTTGTTGTGCTGTACACTTCACTTGCGGCATAATCGGCCTTGGTCATTTGTACCGTTGCCATTGAATCGTGTTGCTCTTTTTCCATCATAGTCTTTTTGTAAAGTCGCCTAATGTCTGTTCTCTTTTTCGTATATATTTCGTCTCTTTATTTAATCTTGTTTCTTTTTTCTCTCTCTTTCAGTTCTGTTTCTTAAGTTCCAACAACCACTAAAACTGCAACAAGACAAAATTTGTTTCAATCTTTTTTGTTTGTGTTTGTTGGCCACATTTTTTGTTTGTTTGTCGTTCAACTAGAATTAATCAATTTAAATTCGATAATTTTATGCAATTTTAATTCACAAACAATCAATAGTCGTTTTGTGCTTGTATCGCACAGTTTTTAAAACTGTTGAATGTGTTGTGTGAGTGTTTTTTTTTATTCCATGCGCCTTTAGCCATTAAGTTCTCTAATTTCTGTTGCGCAGTTGATTGATTGCGAAAAGAATTACGAAAAATTCACACATTGAATAGCGAATATGACCATAGTGCAGAAAAAATAACATTTTAAGCACAAGCAAAAGCTACAGAAATGTTACAGCAATTAACAAAAGGGAAATAGGTATGAATCTCACGATTGCTTGAACAAAACACACACACACACACACATGAAAATCAGCGCGCATTCAATTTGGTTGGATTTTTGTGTTGTTGATGCCATTCCACGCTTCTTCATTGTTATTCCAATGAAATACCAAACATAAGGTATACGTTTCTGTTGAAATTTATCGCTTAGTGGCTAAAAAAAACTATAGTGAATCCAAGTCAGACAGACGAACATTCGAAATGAAATAAATTATGAGCAATGAAAAAATAAAACACACACACACAAATGGTTGTGCAAAGTAATAGCACGATCTCTTAGCTACATTTCGCAATACACAAGAATTCAACATGATAGTAATATCAGTAAACTATCAACTAGACACACCAGCTCTCAAAATTGTTCATTTTGTGTGATGATGATGATGATGATGAAAAGAGAAAGTGTACATTGTACAATGTACACATATATGAACGCTGAATCAGCATGTTCAATCATAATTATAGCATCATCTAGCGAGTATTTCTTGGTATACATATTTCTTTTAATATAAAACCCTTCGTATGGCTCTTTCATACTATTTTATTTCCATTGATACATTTCGATGCTTTTACATGATCTTTTGTAGTTTCATTTTTTTCTCTCCTGCTATTGTTTTTAATACGGCAATTAGACGTTGATTAGCCTTGAACAAAGCGATTTTTCATTGGTGTCAATCGACGGCGTGTCTGTAGAATTGCTCAGTGAATAGTTGTAGCATACGGCAGATTTTTCATAAGAGTGAAATTCAGTAGAGATTTAAATGAAAATACATGTTTGAAAATACTAATTGCTTTAAAAGACACAATTGCAAATTCGTAATGAAACAAACAAATAAATGAATATAAAAAAAACAACGACAACTACACTAGGGCCACAATAAAAAATTTAGAAAATTTTACATCTAATAAACAACCTATCGTTCATACTCACAATAAATTAATAATTTAAACAAAAAAATTATAATTTAAGATTATTGACTCAAACAAAATCAAAGTGACTTGAATTTAAAAAAAAACAACAGAGAATTTAACAGTTTCTTTTTTTCGTCATAAACACAACGGATTTATGTATTTACACAGCACTTGTCAGAGTAGATCTTAAGTTTGTTTTTTTTTTTGCTTTCGGAGAGATTGTATTTCGTTACGTTCGTACAATACAATAGTCGCGAAACGTCTGAATGATCAAAATATGAAATTTTGTTGGTGATATAGCGTTTTCAAAGCGAAAATGCTGCTATATTTGTGTTAAGTTTCAGTTTTAAAGTGAATGGCACACCATAATAATATAAAATATAAGGTAGCGGTAGATGGTGATGCTTACGGTTAACAGAGGTAATAGCGTCTGTGGTGGTAAAAGCAGCAAAAGAAACAGCTTATAGTTGTCGTAGTTTGTGTGTACGAATGATCAGTTTGATTTGATGGAGTGGGGGAATTTAACCCAAAAACAAGAGACTAACTTCAGTTTTCCACGTAACGTAGCGTAGTAGTCGTAACACTGTATGTTACAGCGTTCGGAGCATCTATCATATACACACATTTAAAGCTTACTTGACAATTTTTTACGTCAAATTTTATTGATAAACATTTGAAATTGTTCAATTAATGCCAAACAGACCGAACTGCGACTCAAATATCGATTAGCCAAGTGCAAGTATTCATGTATTTCAATTTTAACTGATAACCTTTTGCATTCATTTTTTTTTTCGTTTTACATCACTGAGGTGGCTACGTTATTATTAACTAATTCTCCACTATACGTTTTGGAATTCCACCACAAACATTTCAAACAAACCGATATGCTTATTAGAATTATTAAACGTAGAAATGAATCCCGTTCAAAATATACGAAATTGTTATATTGATTGACATGAAGCGATGCAGTAAACGTATTGCATGTATTTTATTTATGCATTTTGTCATATTTTTCTTCATATTCAGACTACATTCACGCAATAGAATCTACAATAATTCAATCTCATGAATAGTACAATCATTTTTAGAGTGGTACTATATGGCACTGTTATTGCTTTATTCCATTAAGCTTTAACTTGTTTACAATCTAAGCAAACTTTCTCGCATAACGAAGGTGTTACCATTGAGATTTCATGAAATGCGATGAATCATCAGTATGGGTTTGATATGTTATTTGGTTACTGAATAATGTTTACCTGACTCTTTGATGTTAAGTAATAAGATCGATATTTTATCGGAACAAGCCTAAATCATCTAGCTCACCTTCAAAAAGAGCACTTTCACGATCATCCGGAACATTCTAAATTGGTATTTTTTAACCATTCCACGGTACAGCACCAATATTTCGATAGTATTCGTTGACTCTTTTAGAATTGAGAAATACACGACTCAGAAGAATTCGATAAAAACTGTAGACGTTGTTTAGGAATTTTGTTCGAAAATGTGTGGAATTTCAAAATGTTGAAAAATTGCAGAGGTTCTCCCTGATCGAATTCCGAACAATTAAAAATATATGTATTTCACTAGGTATTTCAGATGATGGTGATTTTAGAATCAACTGCCAAAATTTCAAGGGCAAGAGCCATAAAGGTTTTTGGGGGTAAGATTATTTGGTATTCTTTTTAAAATTCTCCAAATTTAATAAATGGGCTTACATGCGTAAGGCTTACTTTTCCGCACTTTTAACCATCAAGTGATTTGTAAAATTAGTTTTAATGTGAAAGTAAATATAGTGAAATTACAAGAAAACGTCATCCAATCGGCCTCAAATTCTTTCTAGACCCTTTTTTCTACAAAATTAGCAGTTTATATGGGTTCGGAGCAGTGAGTAAAAAATCAGTGGTTCCGCCTATTATTCGAATCTAATCTATTGTATGACTACATACATGGAATGATTGTCTTTATAAATCTCAAAACTATTATAAGTTGTCCTAGGAAAGTCAAAAGGGCCCGCGGAAGACATTATGTATTGGCTTATTTGTGGTATTTTCCACGAGTAGAAAACTCATTTCCATGAGGTTTCCAAAATGTTGACCGAACGCAATACATTTACGCATCACTTGGTGTGCGGAAAAGTAATAAAACGATCACCAAATTTAGTATCTCACCATTGCCACTGCAACTACCAATAAAAATAACCGAGGGGCTCAGAACTATTTGTTCCTTTTGATTTTAATTGTCATTCATTGGTCTTTATTCACTAATTTCCTTCGAAAGTGATTTTGATTCGTTTATTCGTATTGAAAAAAAGGCCAAAATGCACGCAAATATTGCGCCAATATACCATTGGGACAGTGGGACCAATAAACAACTATTTGGAACAATACAAAACGCGCAAATGTCAATGCATTTATAAAAAGAATCCGCATTAGCGATTCATTTGATTCAATTTATTAATCAATAATCATTCATTCAACATTTCCTTCGAACATTTAGGTATGTCGCTCAATATCAAGAATAATACAATACCTTTTTTGACTGAAATGATTTATAATTTTCTTGCACAAAATTAAATTACCATTGTAGTATAGTTACAAATCGGTTGATGTGATTTAAAAATTAAAGTTTATGGATTAAGATGATAACACATTTGAAATGCGTGCTAAATGATGAAATTTGATGTTTAGTGGTGACATTTGTGAATATTGGTCAGTTAAATGTTGCATTTGTGAATCACATTTAGTGTTGGCTGCGAACATTGTCTGAAAAATTCCAAAATGGGAGTAAAAATGGTTGATGTTTATACTTTAATCGATATTTAATCACGTTTATTTTATATTCATAGTTTTTGGCATGTACGATGTTTATGTTTAGATTATTTGATAGAGTAATTAATGAGTAAAACTACTCAATTTACTCCAATTTTGAGCTTTCTAAGACAATGTAAAAAATACAATGTTCGCAGCCACCACTAATCACAATAATAGTGTCAACGCACAAAGTTCGCACAAATGTTTTTGTGAACACATAGAACAAAACCTCCTGGCTTTGACATATTACTTTATTCATTCGGTGTGTATATAAATTCAACCAAAACAATATTGTAGTCGTCGGTAAGCGACATGTACAAATTCCAAAGATACATTTCAGTGCTTATTTCAAATAATATTTTGGTACTGTTCATGCTTGTGTGAGTGTCTAATCACTGAGTTCGTACCAATAAAAACGAACAACATATACCTTGAACTAGATGGCGGTGTTCATCGGCGGGAAGATGACAGTGTAGGATTGACAAATTCAGTCCTCTTCGAGATTTGCATCAATTTCGCTCAGCAGCGACAACATTCAAAACGCTGTGAAATATTGTAGTCACTTCTGAGCTGGAGAAACTTCATTTTTTGCGTTCACAAATACATGAACACGTCAAGTTATTTTCAATAAATCCTCGTTCATATTCATCAGTTTTAGAAATGTCAAAAGTATCAGTTCATTTGGAAAAGAGTGTACTCTGTGTGTTCGAAAATTTTTCAGGCAAAAATTCAGAAAACAAATATTTGTGCGATCTTTGTGCTTTGACACCACAATAGTGTGTGCATTGGCGTATTTATTGACCTTCTTTTTTAAAGTGCTAAGCCCCTCGAAAAAAATCCGGAACATAAAATAACTCAGATTTATCATAAATAATGTATCCCTCCATTTATCTGTGTAAATCGTGAAGAACAAAGGCAAAAGCATGGTAAACGACTGCCAAACGGCCAATATCAGACAAAAAACGACTAAAAGTGACTGAAAACCGTTTGAAACTGTTTCGATCTAGGTTTCGATTGCCAATCGTTTGCCCGTTGACTGAAACGGTCTAAAGCCTAGGGGGAAATAACGTGCAACTTCATGCAAATTCTGCGAGTTCTGCGAGTTCGTAAATTGTCGAACATGTGAATGCATTTGTATTCACATTCACGTTCGCCCTCGAACTTGCACGAGTTCGTCCGAGTTCCCCGTTTTATTTGAATGTGGAACTCGCACACTCAAACATAAACTGCGAGTTCTCTGCAAAATATGATGCTTTTGTGCGAGTTCTCTGCAAGTTTTCACGCGTTTTCGAGTAGATATGTCCCCCTAGTCTACATTTAAATCGTTTGAAAAACGATTTCAGACGTCTGATGTCCCAAATCAAACGACTAAAGCGGTCTACCAGTCGTCTGGCTGGCAGTCATTTTTTTCACAAGGGACATCATAATTTAATGATGTTATCACGCATAATTAATATCTGATTCGATTAGTTCAGGCCCAACTAAGAAAAACCCGGGGTCGATTGGTCGAAACATCAATTTTACATATATCCCTGGTGCCGTTGCTGTAGAAGATGACCACTACAAACACAGACGAGCACAGATCTAATCAACTGTGTGTCTGATTTAGTTATCTGTGTTTGTAGTGGTCATATTATACAGCGATAGCATCAGTGACGAATGCAAAATTGATGTTTTAAAAAAAAGAGAAGAGAGAATTTATAATATTTGGTTGTTTCTCGTCGCATCAACATAGAACTATGCGTAACATCTATTGTTTCAGGACTCCTCTCCTCCTCCTCAATGCTCTCTTCATATTTCATCCTTCTCCGAGGAGCGGTGCATCATTAAAAGTATTGTTGACGTTCGTATAGTTGAAGTGGTGGCGCTACACGTTTGCATCGTGAGGACACAAGTGTACCACATGCTGCTTCTTCTTTTTCGAAACTGCTCCATACATTTTGTATCGAATGCCGACGCCATATTGAAAATTGTCAATAAGAAACTATAGTGAAAATTTAGTTCATTAGTTGTGGCGCTGTCTGTCACTGACCATAGATGCGCAGACTTCGATGTTGCAGAGGGGGTAAATGGTATATGTCCGGGGGGGTATGTGTAGAAAAATGAGAACGGAAAAAAATTCCGGGCCCGGAATTGGAATATTTCGGGGAGGGGGGTATGCGTAGGAAAAGGAGAACAACCAAAAAAAAAATTCTAGCCAGGAATTGGTATGTGAAATGGGAAATCCCGGATTACATAGGTGTCCGGCCCGAAGTAGACCGTTGTAGACCGGGGTGGACCGGGGCAGAACCCGGATTTCATTGGTTTCTGGACCGGGGTAGATCCAGATTTCATGAATTTCCAGACCCGGGGAAATCGGGGAGACTTGCTCTCCAGAGGGGGGGGGGAAACCCGGAATACCCCCCCTCTGCGCACCTATGGTCACTGACTATCCATCATCACTGTATATTTGTATGGGAATGTCCTAACGATGCACGTTTGTCAATTAAGCTGTCGCGCAGAAGACTTGGAATTATAGCAATTCAACCTATAGGTATATATCATCTAAATAGAGCACGTACATAGAAAAAAAAGTTCCCTCGATAAGTGGCAATTATAAAGCCTAAAGAAATCATTTTAATAAATTTGGAAATCACCTAATTTGAGATTGTTTATTCAAAGAAAAAATAGTAAAATACTTTGAAGCTTGATGTAATTATTATTCAGTGCTGTTATCACACATCTTCGCACACTAGGCTATATATAGATCAGTGGCAATCAGGAGTCTCGGAGTCAGTGCATTTTTTGTCACATCATTTTGTTTACCAGAGCGTTCAGTTTAAAGTCCAATTGAGTTTCATCTTGTTGGAAAATATAATAATTGTGATTTAATATATATTATTTTAAACTGATATTGTTAATTATTCATATAGTTTAACTATTTAAAATAAAATTGTTCTTTCGAACGCCTTACTTCAACGAAACTGGTCGCACTACTTGAAACAACTGATTTTCTTTTGAGTTTTCAGTGAACATTTATTTTAAGCATTAGTTCAGTTTGATTCTTTCTCAAAATACGGGTGTTGTAATTTCTTTATTCTGTGTACGTGTACATTTTATCGTTATTATTTAAAATAGTGATACATAAACTACAAATTACATCCGAAACAAACAACTATACATAAAAGAAGAAAAAATATGTTGGTATTGAGAAAAGCTACGGTTGTCTTGTTAATTATAATTAATGTGTCAGCTATCACATGTGCAAAGGGACTATATGAAGCATTAAGGGATATGGACCTCTGGCGCGACCATCGAACTCCTTGCCCCAATTTTCACTTCGATTTTGGTTTATCAATAGGAGAACTACATCTTGTCTGCCCAGTAGGTTGTTACTATGATAGTGCCAGTTGCTATCAAATAATAGATACCAAAAAACAATAAATCCCGAAATTGTCATAATGTGTTATTGATTAAATGAATCGCTGTAATAATAAGAAACGATCAATCAAAATGTATATATTTTCGTTTTTTATATAAATGTATAATATCCAAGAAAATATCACACTTTTTTCAGTGTTTCTTTTATAGTTTTGTAGTTAAAATAAGATTTTCCATTATCTGAATCCCTTTACGACGACGATCTCCCGCCTAATCTCAAACTCGTGCTATTCGTATGAGATAAGTAATATGAGGGGCAACTTTCTGAAAAATTGCGCCGTAGGATTATTGCGTATAAATTTCCTAGATTCCCTTCCTCATCTGAGTGCATTACCAATCGCCCTCAAACCTAGTAATCTCTTCCCTAAAAAGATGTTCAGAACATTTTGCTTGAGTTCGTCGAAAAGTTCGAACTTTTTTTCATCCAGTTTTTCCCAAATTACAACATTCGCAAATATACATGGATGAAATGCAAGGGGCAGATCACTTAAAAGTAATTCATTTTTGGTCGGTAATTCCCAGAAAACAGAAGTAATTTCAGTAATTCTAATAATTCAAATAATTCTCTCATAATTCAAAGTAATTCCTATAAACTGAAGTAATGCCATATCCAAAACTGACGAAAACGTCAAACATTTGTCACAGTTTTGGATATGGAATTATTTCAGATAATAGGAATTACTTTGAATTAGGAGAGAATTACTTGAATTACTAAAATTATTGGAATTACTTAATGTTCACATTCTTCAGTATTGGATGGCCGGATTGACAACAAGTTTTCGGATTTATATCCGTAGCAAAACAAACAAATAATTCCATAAATGAAGGTGTTTCTTACATATGGAACATATAATAAATTTTAAATGATCTGCACAGATTGATGTTGGATTATCAATATCATGCTATTCAGTCATTTGATAAAATTCATGATTATAACATTCTTTAAATGATATTTAATTTTATGTGAAATGATCCAGCAATACATGTGTCATTCTCTTTGAGTTAAAAAAAAAAATTACAAAATGTGTATTTTAATTGAAATGATTCTATAAGATAAAAAACTCCCTAACAAAATGGTCAACAAATATTACAAAAACGATCACAGATTGTACTATCGTTCACAAAATTGAAACAATTCAACGAAAATTGAACATGGCATAACCATACATGTCAAAATAAAGCAGCAAATGAGACTGATATTGACTGTCGAATAAAACTGAAAAGTTTCAGACGATAGTGCACAGTGACATCTAGTGAACTGTTCGTTCAATAAGAACGTAATACATTATACAATGCAAAGCTTTCATTCGGTATAGCCGGCTAAAGAGACAGTTTTATTAAAATGAATTAAATTTTCTAAACTCATATCGAAAATAATAACGATATGATATTTTAAATAAAACAAATCATTAAATTTTTCACCCAATGTTTGTTTTTTTTTGGAAAATGTATAAAGTTCAATAAAATGTTATGCATCAAATTTATTGATTAATATCTGCATTTTCCATCTTTTTTCTCAATGGAAGAAAAAAAATCCCTTAGCTTGCGCCAAATAAGAATTCGTTTTGTTTATGTTTTATTTATCGGGTGAATTTTTCGTAGTATTTCATTTGGAAAGACGTTAACATCGAGCAAAGCGCATGCACTCTATAAAGCACCGCCATTATTGCCGCATACTTCTATTGCAATCTAAATTTATACAGTGAGATTTGACAACTTCAATGTCGTATTGAATATCTTGAAACAAAAATTTAGTAAACAATTCACAACAGTAAATGTTTTAAAGTTTAAAAAAAAAATGTTTCAATCAATAATTGATCATTTTTTAAAATGGGAAACAACCCAAATACTTCTAATACAAAAAGTGTAAGATTTTGTTACCATTTCATTTTATCGTTTAGTTGTTTTTTTTTTTGAATTTTAAATTAGCTTTAAATTTTCCCCTTCAGGTTTGAGCCGGTCGAATCATACTTGGAGCTAATATCATCAGTCACGACTGCTCGATTTATGCATACATATTTTTTTCCATTGTTTTTGGTGTTCAGTATAAAGCGATACATAAATATTATGATAGCTGCAATCACATCTCATATCAGTATAATTTTATTGAAATGGTAATGTCTTTATATTGATTTTCTTTAGAATAGAATAGCTATTAATAATAAAATTTCAGGATTTTGGCTGGAACACGGCCTTATTGGTGGATCAATGAAACGGAAATGTTTACAAATCTAACACGACCAAATATCCGACAAACATATCTCACATGCGAAACAACTGCGGGCAATCCATCAGGTCATGTCATGTTTACTGCGTCAGTCTTATTTTTTGTCATCCGAACGATATTCTATCAATCGCCTTGGTTTCGTCGCTATATGACAAAATTATTTAAATATTTCTTGTGGAATATTTATGTTGCCATCTTGGGATTTGTTTCAATTTCTCGAATGTTTTTCGCTTGTCATTTTTTTCATCAATGTGTGCTCGGAACCTGTTTTGGAATTACGATTAGTCAGTTTCTTCAAAATCGAAAAATCAATCGCACATTGACGGAAATGCATCGTGTTAAAGCGTTCCTTTTGGGATTCGGTCTTTTAGTACTTTGCATCTCAACTTACTATGCACATTACATTATATCGCGTGATCCACAATGGGCTGTCAAAAAAGTAACATTTTTTTCATTCATTTTTATTTCAAACAAATCAAACAAACTTTTCTAACTGTTGTTGTATTTTAATCAGGCATTCAACTGGTGCAAAGATCCATACTTCATAAAACCAGAAACAACACCAATCTACTCGTTGGCTCGTGAATTTGGCCTTTTATTCGGTTTGATACTATGCTCACCACAATCACGAAGGTATAATAAATTATATCATGTAAACATCAGTCATCTAATTGAAATGTTGACATTTGAGAGCAGTTGACAGTTCAGCTATGAGCATACACTCTTTGTGTAAACAGCGACATCTATTCACCAATAGCAAATCTAATTAGAATTTTATATTTCACTTTCAACAGATTCAACATCGAATTGAATATCAAATGGAGCTTACCAGCTGTCATAATAATTACATGTCTGAATAAATATATTCTTGGTCAAATACCACGCTGGAATGGGGCTCTAATCTTTTACTCGGCAACATTCGCAACAAATTTAACATTTGTTATGCTTCTATTGAATCTGGTGCCCCTGATTGCAGAAAAACAGAAAATAAAAGATTAAAACAAAGAACTGAATCATTACTTATCATGATTATTAATTTGAGGACATAATTGCCGATGAACTGCAGGACACTCCAACTTAATCTCAGCATTTTCTACAAATTTTGCATTCGAAAATTATTCAATTTATAAATTTATTAAATAATTCCATTATTTATCTTAATATGGTAATAAATTCTTGAAAAAAGAGTTGTATACAAATTGTATATTTTTCATGAATGTTGTGTTTGATGGATCGGATTTTTTTATTTCGAGAAATTAAATAATTTCGAGATTCGAGTTTCATTTTGCCTTTCTATTCCTTTTTTCTGGCCACAGAAGTCTCTTAAAATTTAGCACGCCTTTTTGCTTATGCGCTCGTGTCTGTAGGCATTTTTTCCATGCTTTTTACGCAACTTATTTTCACACAGCAAGATTTGTTTGTTCCTTATTGTCATCGGTTTTCGTGTCACATTTTTCGATTCTTCCATTTTTTTTCTCTCTTCGTCAGAGGAGAAAACACTTAAGGTTTCATTTGCAGTGCGTTTTCCACTTAAACAATATAAAGTCCGATATGGTGGATTTTCAAACCAATACAAAATACAGCATACAGTGTAAAGTAGATGTTTATGACAACACACATTTTGACCATGAAGCAATTATCAACAGTTCAATGTTTTGTGTTTGCAATTCTCTCTATTTTCCTTTTCAGTACTATTCGTCTAGTTTTCTCAAATATTCAATGGATCGGCATGAGATCCGAGACTATGTCGAATTCATCGCCACGAATAGCTATTGAATGTAGCACATACAGGTTTTGGTTTTTTTTTTGGTTAGGGATGCATAAGAGCTGGTATTGGCGACAAACTGCGTTTGCTGGCTACGCCATGAGGAAACACACATTTTGAAAATGTACAAAAATCCATTTCTGCTGTGATGGAAGCGGTAGTTTTGCTTTCTTTTTTCTTCTATTAGTAGAAGTGTTAATGTTCGATATTTTTGAAATAACTGCTAACGCAATACGGTCTTTTGCACTTACAACCACCTACTTTAGTTTCAAACCTTGCAGGGGATGCCGGCTCTTTTGGACACATCTTGAGAAACAAAATAAAGCTGTAAGCGGCACAACGTTTCATTTTTGTGCAGTGATTGTAAAGATCACTTCCACGATGTTCACACATCGCTTCTGCAGTAAATCTATGTTTCTGCTCTGTATGTATTGTTATTATTATGTTATAGTGTTTGAAACATTCGTTCAGCTGTGTGCTTCAAAGGAATTTTCCACAAAACAGGTACTTGGATGTCGTTGATTCAATAACACAGAATTAGAAATTCAGACATTCTTAAACAAAATATTTTACAGCTATAACAAGATATCAAGGTATTAAAATTTTCGTTTTTTTCCTTTGGATTTCAAATCATTCAGTCAACACACACACACACACACACACACACACACACATACAAATATATTCCATTCCATACCGAGTGAATTCATAAAATATTTATGACCATTTGCATCTCTATTTGTGGCAACTTTGAATTTTAGTTTATACTACAGACAAGGGCTTCATTGTACAAAACATCCAGAAAGGGTGTGCAAGAGAATACAAGGGTTTAGCTTTATTTTGTAAACTAATTTTTATATGACACCGTTCAAACGAAACTCGTAGTAAATATTAACTGCTCGTTTCTTTTGCATTCTTCTTTTTCTTCTCATTTTCTCTATTTTTTTCCTTTGCCTTTGAATCTTGATATCATCAGTTAGTTTGCTTATTTATTTATAGGTTGATCTTGTTGTTGTGTATTCCTCTTGCACATATCGCACAACTGAATTTTTTCCACTTTTTACAAGTAAAAGCATTACGTTGTGTCACTAATCATATCTGAAACTGTTCTGATCATTAAAATGTCGTAATTTATCCCATTCCATTCTGAGATTGGATTATTTATGTTATGATCAAAGTTATGGACCTGGAGATTAGTCAGCTTGGTCAAAAAGTGTACAAAGTTCAATATAAATAGAATACTACATACATACAACATATATTCGTCTGCAGACTTAAATAGGTCTAAGTGAAATCGCGTTTTTGCGAAATGTTTCCATTTTACACTCCTGCATAATATCAATATGTCTACGAGTTCACTATATCCATTTCGTTTCCAGAAAAAAAGAATGATGAAACTTAAATTCTTGAATTTGGTTAATCTGCATATCAAAAGAAATTCCAAAACAACTTATACGCTTTCAATTTGCACGGATTTACTTGGTAAGGTGTTTTGAACTCCTTATAAAATTGTCCTCATTATCTTACATATTATACTCTATTCTTTTGTTAATATTCCTTTATTTCATGAATTTGATTCAAAAAATGATAAAAATAGTCCTGTATTAAAATGAAATTGTGACTCTATTATTAAAATAGTATTTCCAATTTTAAGAACTCAACTCCATCGTGCTCGAATAAATGTTCTCTGAACATGCTCAAATTTGGATTAGATATATTTTTTGCTTTTGACACTCCAGTACATTTCACAATTTTTCCAGTATTTTTCTACGAAAATTCAAATAATTCGCTTCGCTTGATGTATAAGATATAAAACAATGACATAAAATGCATCTTCATGCCTAAAATAAATCGAAAATGAACAATGCTCAAAATATACGAAATTCGTAGAAAATCAAATTGTGATATGAATATGAACCTCAAGAATGGAATCTCAAATCGCAAAGTAAAGATAGCCAATTTGTTTAATTGTATCACAAGATGTTTTGTGTAGGAAACTAGCCATATTTCATTAGTCGTTTTGGAGTGACATAAAAACAAACTGTGTCATTTTCTTGGCGAATTCGTGGACGGGCGTTAACATATAGTTTTAGATCAGTCCATGTTGTTCCTCTTGAAATTTCACACAAAAATGTGTCAGCTAGCGCTATCGCTCGTACGGATACATAAGCAATTTAACCTTTTTAAATAGTTAAATCTAGAGTTAAATATTAAAGTAACCTTCGAAAAATTAGGTATGCGTAGCTGTACCATAAATAAATCACAAATATCGTTCTATCGTACCGAAACCGCACAAAGGAATGGAAGAAAAGAATTCAGTGGCAGAAAATTGACATCGGTTCAAAGAAGAATATAAGCGAAAGAGTTATTCAAAAGCCATGGTTTTTGTTATTTGACTTTATTTTAGTGTATAGTAAAACAAGAAGGGTTAAGCTTAAGCTTAGTATACCTTTTTCAGCGGATAATCCTATTAAGTAATAAGATAATAAAACAAGTATGTTTTTCATCAGAAACGAATTGGCACCATTGGATTGAGCTGAACAGTAGGCAAATTTCCTTAATTTACATACACAAGGATTTGACAGTTCGAGGCTTGCTTTGACACAGCATGCACAAAGTAGTACATTTGAATGAGATAAAATGTAATAATAGCATTTAAAGTCATTTCTTGAGCATGAACTTGGACACTTCTCTGGATTTGTGACAAGAGGTTGTCTCTACAGGTTTTTTTTAACCTATGGTTTTTCAACCTAATTCAATAACAATTTGAGACTTCGAGAGGTGCAAAAAAAATCTTCCGTAAATATTTTTCTAGTCTTTATGGGCTTTTAATTTCTTAGCAAGGATTAGCTGTTAAGAAGGATATTTTCATAGGTGCATGGCTATGAAATAAATACGTTTGGCTTACAGCGGATTATAATTAAAATAATTCTCTTTTAACGAGATAACTTACTTGATCAATCCACTTGCATATTCTACTATTTAAAACCATTTATTTAATCCATTTGTTTGCCTTCTCCGTTTCTTGAAGGCATTAAAACCACAGAGCATTCGCGAAAATAAATGCACCTTTAAACGCCATTGAATTTACATCTTGTACACGTGAATGGTAGCATGAATGTGTCTGACATTTAAAGTATCCGGTTCCAGTTCTTCCGGCATCGGAATAAATCGAGACATGATTTACCAAATTAGAAGTGCTCAGTTTCGATAGATTTTAAAATTATTCAGATTTACCTCGAACCTTGACAAAATTGAATATAACACAACAAAATATACAGCAACTGCAATATGATTTTTTTGACATTCGATTGAAGACACCGAAAATGTGTACGAGCAATTTTAACAGAATATTTTCATAACTTGGATGTGTGCTGACTGCCTGCTTTTCACATAACATAGTCTTTTCATACATATTTGAAAGACAGATCCTTATAAAATTTGCAAGGTCTAAAAAAACATAACAAAAAAAACGACACAGCCTCAAATAAACGAATAAAATATCGTTTAGTACTTTATGACTCTATGGAATTGCTAAAGACTTTCTGATTTGCAGAGCAATTGCTATTCTTTTGTATTCTCTTGAAAAATTCTCTCTCTTTCTTGAATGGTTTTCAAATTGACTAATGGTGAGTTCATATTCCAAATTACTTACAATTAGAAGAGTTTGAATAGTTTTTTCCACATTTTTTACTCTACACTACATGTATGTCACTTCGACTCCAAAAATAATTGCATGTTAAATTGTTTGTAAAAATTCATTAGAAAACAATAAAAGAACAAAATACTTGGTTTAATTGAATATGTTTTCGGATTGCTAAGCGATAAAAGAATTTGCGCCAAATGAATGAAGATGGAAAAAGCGACACGAGAATATTGTATTGCGATAAAATAGATCAACATCTAAACAGATCACAGCTATTCATTTTCAGGCGTTTTCAGAAACCAATTGTGTTTATATTTGGATACAGTTTTTAATGAAAATCCATTTATGTGAACAGTGATTTGCGATTAATTTATATTTATCGTCTTTTTCACCCCATAGCATGCGTCAATGTGTTTTCATTGTGGTATTGATGTGGTTCGGTGTAATGGATGAGTGCGACTGTAACGATACATCACAAATTGCTTACTTTTCCAGCTCGGTTTCGCATGTGAAACATGAATGTATCTGTCGAATATAAGAACGAATATTATTTAATTGACGCTTGTTATTTTAAAATACTTAAACATTGGACTTTTCAAAGATACAATTTTTTTCTTAACATAAAAAATTAAATGCGATACAAAGTACCTGCAACTCACCACCAAAAACACAGATTCATGTGCGTTGAACTGCATAAATTCAAAAAGAATCCCTTTGTCTTTGAACTTGTTGACTTAAATAAATAACAAACTGTGTATTCCACACATTTATTTGGTTTTAATGGGATTATCATCAAGGAAATGAGACATTCCGAATGACCAATAAAAAACAGCAAGTTTTTTCAATTCATTGTTAACTTGAATATTGAAGAAACCTACAAATAATTTATTTTTCAAAGATGCGGGCGCATGCATGAACTTTTGGATGGTACATTGCTAATATTGCACAACCAATTTCGCATCATGCTAATTGCATATGTCAAAATAAAAGTGATTGAAAATGCTGTCTACATAAGAGTGAAGATTCCATAGGAGTTTTCAAATGGAAAATGATCTGGCAGTTTCAAACGGCACCTGTGGACCTAATAAATGAGTGAAAATGAGTTGAAAAGAGGGTTGGTTCCCGCTCTCTTGATCAACCAAATGAAATACTGTTGAACGTTTTTTTCCCCAAAATCATTTGATTGATAAATGAATGTTTTTTGTGGATAAATTATCAATCACAAAACTTTGTATAAGTCTATGTAACTCTGTACAGTCATTTACCAGTGGAGATTGAGTTGAGCGCATGCTTACAGTTTTAGTACATTAAAATGCAGTTAAATGGGTCTGATAAGCATAATAGTAGCTATGAGCTTGAGGTTTTCAACATATTATGTGCTAGTTTAAATGAACGGCAATAATTTCGTATTTATCTAAACAATATTAAAACATATGGATTTTTGTTTCAAATAATCAAACATTGCAAGAATACTATAAAATCTTTATCCCATAATGTACATTGTAAAATAATCAACATTCAAATTATGTGAATTTTTCATAGTTTTCAGTTTTGAAGGCTGAAGAAAAAATCAAAATAAGAAAACTCTTTTATGCAGAACATTTGAACACTTAGAAAAAAAAACAAATATTTTTCATATATCGTTGAATAGTAGCGTTTGCAAAAGTGTCTGGTAGTATCAAAGTACTCAAGGTTAGGTGGTCACAGTGTGGTTTGAAATTTCTACTGATTCTTCGTCATGGTTGCAGAAAATCAAGATCATTGAAGCTGTCACACCTTTACTTCCACTCACTCACTATGTGTCTGGATGTATGTACTGTACTCATGCTGAGGCACTACTGTTGTGCACAACTTGACCGTAGAAAACACATTTCGAAAAATTACATAAATATTTGTAAGCATTGAAAATTGTGACGACAAATTTGTTGCTGACTCAGCACCAAATATTTTTCAACAACTTTTCTGGGGGTCCCGAACAATACAAATGAAAAAAAAAATTCATTCAGTCAAAATACTTTGTTGACTTGGGATAGCAAAATTAGTCATCCTTCCATTGCACAGTTCTTTCGAAACGAACACATGAAAATGTGGAATAATGGAAATGTTACCAAATAAAAAGAGCAAATATTTGGATAATATTATTTTAGACACCGAAACATTGAAATCCTTTGATCGTCCCGATTTGATTCAAATCTATTTCCCAAGCTCACTATAAAAACCAAATTTGATTTCATTTATATTCATTCACTATGAACAATATTTTTTTCACTTTATTCAATGATTTAATAATTTGTACCAAATGTTTAGTACAATATTTTTCATGTTGGTGTCTTAAAACTTAATAAAATTTCGTAAAAAAAACAATGAAGATTATAAAACACTTAATAGTTAAAGGTCTAAATGTAGATATTTACAGCAAATACAATATTCACAAAATAATACAAAATATTTTAAAGATAACGACTTTTGAATTGGGGTAATTCTGAACGCTTTCACTCCTCCGACTTATATGGCTTGAATAATTTTGGTTTTTCTGGTTTAGTTATTGTTGTTTCACTGATGTTGTTGTTTTCTTTATATTGACATACTTGATGTTGAACATTTGACGGCGAGTCATGAAGATTTGGCATTGGAATAAACTAATGAAATTAAATAAAATGACATTGAAAGTTTATATTTAGTATATAATAAAATGGGTGTATGATTGATAATGAAAAAAGAGACGAATTTGTGGAAATGTACCTTTTCGGATTCGGATAATGGTGAAAGTGATAATGGGGACAACGGTGAATTGGAACTTTGGAAATAATCACCACAGAAAAAGCTATTCAGTCCATTTCCCAGCTCTCCACCTCTTGTGAATGTTGTTCCATTGGGTGGTGATGATAAAGGTGAACTGTGTGATGGTGGTGGGATATCGGCTGCATTTCGTTGTGGAATTTGGTATGGTGAGTAACGATAGTTGTACATATAATGATTCGGCGTAGCCGACGGTATTTGCGATGGTGCTATCACAGGCATTTGTGGAATCATTGGATTTGGTGCATAATACGGCATGCTAACTGAATTTGCCGCCGCTTGTAACAACGATGCAGCAAACGCTGGATCAGCATAAACCGCTGCATATGGCCAAGCAACAGCAATTCGTTGACGTTTATCCTTCATGCGACGATTTTGAAACCAAACTTTAATCGTTGATTCAGGCAGACCAAGTTGTACGGCTAATTCACAGCGTCGCGGCCGTGAAACATAGTTTTCCTTGTAGAATTCCTTTTCCAACCGTGCCAATTGTTCACGTGTGAACGCTGTACGGTATCGACGAACCGATGGATCAATATGTTCGGTATTTGCATCCATTTTATTTTATTTTACACAAAAATCGTTGTTTTTTTTCTCTGAATGAAAATATTTACTTTTCAATTAAATTTTTTTGATTTAAAGCACGTTTTCGCGATGTATGTAAATATGTATAAACACTTTCGAAATATCAAGAGACAAAGAAAACTGATTCAAAGTGAGACAAACCAACACATTCTCTTCAGTCGAAGAACCGAATAAAACTGATGCACTTCTCTGCACACCATCGGCTTAAATACGATTTGGTGTGTGAATGGGCGTGGCTTAGTGCCTATATACTGAACGGAGCAATATTTGACGTGGATTGTTTGACAACGAATCATAGAAAAGGAAGAACACCGAAATGAGCAACATGAACATCAATTATGCTCGTGGTTTTCAGCAATTATGATACTCAGGGAATATTTCGAAAAAACTATCAACGCTTTTCCCATGTTCGGTACAATTTTATTCTTCAAATCGTGTTTTTCTTAGTTGAGCCAAATTTCTGTTAGTCATATTAAAGAAAGGTCTTTGGGATTTGAATAAATGAAGAAACGAGTTTTGGGGGAATCATATACACACATCACAGCTTACACCCTAAAATATGTAAACTCAGGCTCATTGTCTGTCAAATGTTGAAATATTATAGATTTCTGATCATTCTCCATTTTCGTGAATTTAGAACTGAAAACTATTGCAGTAATAATGTGAATCAAATGAATAAAATGTGCATATTGATGTTATGAGATCCCCCCTGCGCTTAACATAAATGTCGGCTCCCACTTTTGATATTATTTTCCGTACTCTTGCTACATGTATGTGTTATCATTTGTTAAACACAATTGTATCGTGCGCACACATTGTAAACCGGACGAAAAAGCTCATACTTCGATTCGGCCCGTGTACATCTGTACATAAAAGACGCTTTGAACAATTTGGAAATGATGGCATAATCAAAATATTAAATTGATCTAATTGTATATTATCGCTTGCACCGAATTTAATTTGCTGCTGTAATATTTATTCCGAGGGGATGGACCATTTTCAATATGTCTTGATGTTATGTGGAAATGTTCGACTAAGGGCATGCTAGGGGAGCGCATTCAAATGTTTACTGCTTGGAAAATGGCCAGCTGATTGACATTTGACGAAAGTAGTGAACCATCGCTTGTGAAACATTATTGAAAATTAATGCGTATAAAATGCATTATTTACTACTGACAGCCTCATTCTCACTGGCAGATTTCGCCCAAGAAGTGCGCCATAATTTTCAAAACACATCCAAATGAAAAATGTTCATTCGTTCCTTTGGGGATCGTAATGGAAGTGAAAAAAACACCTCTTTATTAGAACAGATTGTTGTGTGGCAATATAAACGAAGTACACTCCATTTCTTCGAATAATTTCAACATAAAACCATGAAATTCCCCTTACACTAGATACACTTCTCAAAATGTAATGATTTAGTTTTAAAAAAACGCAGATGAAAAATGATTCGATTATACTATACTTTAACGAGACTCGCGAAAAAGTCCACCTATAGTTTTTGATTTCAATTGTGCACAAAACACTTTTCACTTTACTGTTCGCAGCAAATGCAACAAGAAACAAATTTCTAGAATTTTCTATGTACTTAGAGTTTTTTTAAACTTAATTACTCTGTTTAGCTGGCACTTGCGGACAATATTTTCAAGTTGAAACGAATGACAATATTACATTCAGTACATTTTAAAAAAATATTTCCAAACAGAACGGTAAAAATGGACTTGGAGTTGAAAAAAGCTGATAATTGGTGTTTCAAGAGGATATTTTGAAGTCAACAAAATAAAATGTACTTAAAAGCCGACAATTACGATGTTTTTAAAATATGTTGAATGATATTCTCATTTCAGGTCGCACAAAAGTGTATTATATGTGATGCGACTTGACCCAGACGGAAAACCATATCATTGTGTGGGTTCTTCGGTTTTCGTGAATTTCACCTAAATAAATTGTTGAAATTCCTTAATTTAATTGCAATTATTTTTCAAATTCAATTTGACATAAAACAAAAACACATATAGAAAAATCAATATCAGATTCTTGCAGTGCAAGATGATCAGAATCAATCACAATTTTTTTTTCTGAAATCATAAAGTAACAAATTGGTCAATGCTAATGTGAAAACCACTTTCTTGGCCACAATAATTATGTTTAGCGTGAAAATGTCCTTGGAACATCACCAGAATTTGTCTTTTATTTTTTAAACCACTGCATCAAAAGAAATTTTCCGAATTTCAGAGCCCAGCTCAAGTCACATTTATGCTAGATTGTGTGTGAGTGGTGTGCAATGTGCATGTGTGTGTAATAATAAACAGAATATACACGGAACACGACCCCAAACTATGCCTACACCACCATTCAAAACATCTCTTCATTTTCTTGCAAAGTTATAAATGTGGAAATTGTAAATGTCGGAACAAAAAAAGAAAAAAAAAAACAAAATAATAAAGGCATCGCTGGAAACAATTTCACGAGAACCAATTTGTTTTGTATTTTGTTAAACGGAACAAGGAAGGAAAGAAATGCACGAAAAGCCACACAAACCAATAAAATATTATCGAGTTCTGTGTCTTGTTTCTTGTTTCTTGTGTGTGTGCTTTTGTGCTGTGATTTTCAAAAAAGAACATTTCAACCAAATGATGATTGCTCCTAATAAAATATTATTATCATGGTTTTTTATAATTGTTATCAAATAATTTCATGTTGAAATCGCATATTCAGCATAAAAAAAATTAGCTTTTTTTCTGTATTCAACCAACATGTAGCATCATATTTGACATATTCATGATGATGTATATGTATTTTAAATTTCAGAAGTCTCGCAGCAGTAGAAAGCAACATGAAATCTCCAAGAACAGCCAACAATCTGAAAAAAACATACACAAATAAACAAAAGCATAGATCGCTGTTGAGCGTACAGAATCTTGGCTTGACATGCACATGACGAACTACTTGTTCCTGTGGGTTTTTTTTCTCTGGTATTCGGACCAAAAGGCAGTAGAGTCGCAAATTTGTCTCACATCAACTGGAAACCAGAGACGGACACACAGTTCATTCACTTGATACAGGAAAAATGTGGGTTACCATTGCAAATTGGTGTTTATAATTATTTAGGGCTTTTTGTATTGTTCCACCATGGCTTTTGATTCTAAACGTTCGGCTCAGTCCAGTTCATTCCGGCTGAGTACAGGATAACTCTAAGCAGGGCGTCTTATTCCTACGGAACGAAAAGAAGGAACATTCAGATATACTCATAAATAATAAGTTGGGCTGCATCGTTGGGTGTTGTATTCCATTTGAAAAACGCAGTGGGTGCTCTGTACCAGATTGAGTAAGCAAAAAAAAAAACATTGAAAAAATCTATTGAAGTCAGCAATTGAAGAGGTAGGTAAAAATCTCGAATGATTTGGTTTACTGTAGGACGATGCCGATAGAAACAGATCTCTATGTTTTTGATTTTCGATTTTAATTAATTTCGAACCAGAGAATTGTTGTCACATTGTAAACTTCATTGAAAAGATGCTCATACCGAAAAACATTCAAATTCGACGAAACAGTTTTGGCTCTTGAAGTGTTTTAAAGTTAAAGTCCTTTTTTCACAATTCTCTTACCATTCCTGAAGTTTCTTTTTATTGCGACCAAAGCTATAAAACTATCACGACAGAATAAAAAAAGTCATGTAAAAAGAGGCCTTGACCAGAATATTAGTGCGAAGTGTGTGCCCGAAGACAATAAATAAGTCATTTTTCATTCAATTGTTTGTCAGTTGTCCAAAAAATGGAGGATTTTTCTTCCCCAAATGATTTTATGTTTATATGAATTTATTGCACCTTAAGTTTGCAACATATGATGTTCCAATACCATTCGATGCCAGTAGGAAGATAGTGTGCAATGGATGAAAGTATCGACACAATTTGAAGATAAGGAAAACTTGTTGAAATAACATTTTGAGCATTAGTATTTAGCGCCTTGTGCATGTTTAATATATAAGATGAAAAAACCTCTAAACGAGGTATAAACAGAGTGGCGCACCCAAATATCCTGCCCTCAAAATGACTGATATCACATTTTACGTGGCGCTGTTGAATTATATATTTTTGGTTCAACGCTTTTCAAATAATTCAACAACCTTTCCATGGTGGCATCAATTGAAATTCGAACTAGTGTGCGCCAGTGCGAGCAAAGCGTTTTTCTGTCAATTTGATTAGAGTTGGGCTACGATTCAAACCAAAATATTTGTGTAAACAAAATGAATTTATTTTCTGCCGTGATACAATTCACGTTTTCGTTCGGGACTTGCATTCTGTACGCACAGCTCGTTGTTTTGCTACAAGCAAATTGATAGTGAAAAAGAACAGATGACCATGGTCATAAGTGCACTTAGATGCATTAATTCGTTCAATCACTATTGGCTGTTTAATAAAATATTCAGCAATTAAAATGTTATCTTTCCATTTCATTAAATAGATTATTTTATAATTGTTCATTTGAAGTAATATGCCTTTTGCAATATGTCCAAAAAAAAGCTGATAGAGATAAAATGTTTTATATTCTCAATCCACTTGGAGTTCAAACAAAACCATGCTACAAACCGAAGCAACCGAAAAATGAGCATAAGGTAAATACGGTCTTAAATATTCTATTTTGTTCATTCTTATGGAAGTTAATTTGTGACATTCAAGTGTCTATTAAGTCGAAGCGGAAGAACCTAGTAAAAACACAACACCCAACAAAGAAAAATCATTCGTTTGATCTGAAAATATACGGAATGTGTGTTAATTAGTAATGCTGTGAATATTATTCAATGAATGTTAAATAACTTACTGAATTGTTTTTAATTTGCAAAACAGTTTACTGAGTGCTCTTAATTTATTAAAATCGTACCGAAATTTCTTCAGAATCTTACTAATTGATATATCAGCGCTATATTGAACATTTGTGTAATTGATGATTCAACACGCAAATTATTAGCCACAGCGAGTTTCAAGCTGCTCGTGCGTAACATATGTTATATTGATCAGTCTTAATGGCGGTCCTTTGACCTGAAAACATGATGTTACTATACACATTCCAGCCAACATTCAAAGATGTTAGACATCAAATTTGGTTTAGTATTTTTTCACTTCCAATTTGGTCGTTTGAAGCTGGATTGCACATGCAAACGGAAAGCACATGCAAATGTCTCTTTGAAGAGGTTCTGTCTGGCTGGTCTTCCGTTAAACGTGAATTAAATTGCTCTATGGTCCGGCGCCTATCGTCTCGGTACCGGTAAGGTCCTTTTGTGCGGAAAACTGATTTTCAGGCCACATCAGTTGGAAATGTGATTTAGAAAAAGAAGCAATGGAAATATAGTTGTGTTCAATAAATGCTATACATAAGCTTCACTCGTTATTAAATTCGATATAAGTTGAGACACTGACTTCGACGTAACAAAACAGTATGAGAGTCATTTATATCATTTATTGAAAATATATAATGACTTAGAGCATCAGATTGAATTTCGGTATATAATTTTTACTTTTCCGCACGAAGTGGGAAAATCATTGGTATATCTTTCCAAATATAATCGAGTACTCCGATTTGGTCCAAAAGAAGTCCAATATCGTCCAAGATGTTCATACCTACCATCCTTAGTCAGAATTAGAACAAATTCTGTCAAGTTATCGTATTAACAACAGCCTATTTGTTTGGTCATCTTGAACCGTAGCAATGTTGTCATTCGGACAGAATTTTGTCCATCCTTCCGTCCGTAGTCGGCAATTTCATACATACGAACAGAGGTTGTGTCGACTTTGGTGAAGAAAAAACCAAAAAGGCCGTCAAATCCGGTTTCGCATGGGATTTGAAACCCAAAATCATCTTTACCGTTTACCGGCTTGTCTCATTCGTTGAAGTGCACGGCTTTGAATTCCTCAGTTCAAACCAATCTCCCATATTTTTAATATATATTGCAATCAACAAATATGTTCTTCCACAATTTTCCACTAAAAATCAAATGAATATCAATTGAATTCGCTGAGTTGATAAAATTGGAGTTGCTCGAAGTTTGACGAATAGAGTTTGTGCTGATATTGTGTTGCCATGTATGAAGGGGCAACAGTTCCTTTCTTGTCGAGTAAAAATCATAAAATATTTATGATTCTTGGCATATCCTTTTTGCACATAAATGCAAAAGGCTTGTGAATTTTCATTGTACAATAAACAAATACACAAATTCATGAATACATACAGGCAAAAGGCCTACAAGTGTAGACAAGGGTTTAATTTTTACATTGTTAATTAATTCTTATATGACACCTCCCATATACATTGGCATTGTTCATGGCAACGAAAGCGGCTCTCACGTTGCTTCAGAGCAACGCCTTTGTAACCAAACATGTGACGTTCGTAAATGTTATCAATTCATTTTTCTTCTTCTTTTTTTTCTTGTTGCAAGTCGTTGTATGAATTTCTCCTTATCTCGTCCTCTTAGTATCGTTTAGTGTGTCATAAACTGAATTTTTTTCTTGTTGTTTTATTGTAGAAAGGCTTGGTGCACACCGTATGTGTATATTGTATGGTGTCAAACGAAAAGAGTACACGAGAATATGAATGAGTTAGTCAATGGTTAGTATAGAAGAAATATTATTGCTTGTTGCCCTTTCCTGCAGAAGAAAGGTTTAAAGCATATAACGAAAGGTTTTTAAAGCAACGAAATAGTTTATTTGTTTATGCTTTTACATCACAGCATAAACTCACACACAATCACATAGCTTTCATTTCATTCGTTTGTATTTTCTCGTTTCACACATTCACCTCATCATTCCCGATAATTTCATTGCAAATAAAGTGTTTTGTATGTAATTTATGATTTGAAAAAACAACAACATTTTTTACATGCAAAAATGCGTTATCAGTCCGTTACTCTTTCTTCAAGAACAGTAAGAACGGTTTTTTTGGCAAAATGATGAAAAAACTGTATATGCATTCTTCGGGAAAAAAACTGCAAAAATGTGTTTGTTGTTCAGTAAACTAACGGATAACGATTGCAAAAAACTGCTTTGTGCATCGTTGTATTTTATTGTTCGATTGTTTGGGTTTCAAGTGAAATTCTTACCACTCGCTTTTTTATAATTTTCCAAATATTTTCTTCTTTAGAAAATTCTACAAATTATATTTAATATATTAAATTTTCAGCAGCGGATATTTAATTTTCAGCAGCGACAAGCTCGTTTTGCAATTTTGATGATAAATATAGAAAATATTTGGATGATTAAATTAATTTAATTCGCACCTTAGCCGATAAATACGATGTAGCTTGTTCTAAATGTTTTCTTCAAATACATGAAGATTGCTGGACAAGTCTTACTCTAGGGGCATTTATATCTTACAAATTTTGTTTGAAAGAAGCAACGAATTTGCGAATTCCATGGAAATTCGCGAATACCTGATGGCAAATTTCGCATTTAACATGTTTTAATCGCATTTTTTTTTTAAATTTATGTGATTTTCAATTTACTTATTGGTTTAATTGTTGTTTCACTGTTGTAGCTGTTTCAATAATTCTGTCTTTTAATTTAATTGGCAAAACTTAACTATTCAATTTAGTGAACATGTTTTCTGTCATATCGAAGTGGCGCGACTGTGTGAAGTGTGACATCACAGTGTACGGTGGCTGCGAATGCCTACGAATGTGTCCGTTTGTTTTACACAACACGCGCATGAATTCGCACGAATTCGTATATACAATTTGGATTCTTACGAATTCTTGGTTCATTATTGCAAATTCACACGAAATGCGTTTAGATTCAAAATTTTCAACTGTAACTAAAAAAACCTTCAGTCTTTAGTAAGACTGAATTTGGAGATAGTTCTCCGAACATAATTCAAGGAACATCACTTGGGACGAATACAAGGGAAAGAATAAAATGCAATCAAATTTTTTCCCATTAATCTTCGATTTGTGGCAATTTATTTACTTCGTTAATTTATTTGTTGATCAAGATTTTTTTTCTCTACTCTTGAGCCTTCAATTTGAAGTTCGATAAATTTGCTAAAACAGTATTAGTTTAGAAAATGGTACCAAATTCGTGGCCTAGCTGGGATTTATGTACACGCTTGCCATTTTCCCAGTTTAGTATTTGCAATCGCAAAGCTATTTTCTGAGTGATTAATAAACAACGTTCTGTTGAGAAAGTTTGTTCACAAGAAATGCGATGAAAAGTTATGGCTTTTCTCTATCCGGAAAAATCAAGTGAATGGAAGAAAAGCTATCGAATCAACTAAAATTTATTGGTTTCAACGTGTACTTATTTATTTTTGCGAAATTCAATACGATACTCATGTATCTTAAACATGGCGACAATTTGCCGTTTAAATGCTGTTCGTCAATTTTGGTGTATATTATTGGCCCATGGAGAAGTGTCTCACTTTCTCACTCACCCTCTATCTGGTTTCAATGTGCACATCCAAAAGACTGTTGAAAATAGCTAATATAATAGTTAAAGGTAGACGGTTGCCTTGATCGAACTATATGACCAATGTAAAGACTTCGATGCGTTCTATACGTTCGTTGCATATCGTTGTCATTTTGATTTATGCCATAAATCTCTATATATTCTATACCATCCGTTGCAATACACTCGATGTCGATATCGTTTGCAATTTATTGAAGCATGGAATTAATCCGAATAAATATTGTCACACTATAATAAAGGTGTACAACGGACAGGATGTTGTCCGTCTGTCCGTTTAGTGAGATAGGACGGACGGACTCTTGTTTGTCACAAATTTTTGTCTGTCTGTCCTGAGGCATTTGTCCGTCCGTCCGTCCTTCTCCTCAAGTCCTATCGAAAATCACGGACGGACAACATCTTGTCCATTTCACACCTTTATTCTATAAGAATGAATGAGAGATATTGTTTTAACACGCTAATTGAACTTAAGCTATGGAAAATACATGCACATTCGTTCGTATGTATGCGAACCAAACACATGGAAAAAAAGGAAAACAATTCAGCATAACAAAAACTCATTTAAACGAATAAAATATCGTTTAGTGCTTTATGACTCTTTGGAAATGGCATGAACCTTTCAGTTTACAAAGGAATTAACATCATTTCATATTCTTTGAAAATGTTTTACGTTTCGGCCTGTTTCTGTTTCTGTCTTGTTCCTACACACGCACGATGTTTTTCGAACATTAAAACTAAGGAGCAAATGTAACAACAAATTATCGATATTTGTAAATGTTAAATGAATTATTTGGAAAAATGTGCGGCCTTACATAACTGTACGCATAATTTGGCTCAAGTCTTCTTCATATAAGTCTGGTAGTTCGTGATAAAGTCTCATTGCAATGATGGCGCTGCTGTTTCACGGTATATCGACATAATTTATATTGTCACGTAAAACTTCTTTGATGCACAATCGCTGATGGTGCACAACTGCATTGCACCGGAAGGTTTCATTGTCTATAAAAACCGGGCACATGCTGTTTTCAAATAGAGCAATTTAATTTTTCGGAGCGTGGTGAAATCACTTAAAACTTAAAACTAAACCGATTTCATATAAATCGGAACCGTACATTTGTTATGTCCGTTTCTGACCTGTTTACAGTTTCCATAGAAAACAACCAGATTAACAACCACAAATGAGCACATTTTTACGTTTAAAAAGTTGCAATAGCGCAATCACTTTGATGTTTAACTGGTTGGAAAAATCGGTTGCAAAACATTTATTATAAATGACAATGGACAATTGGTTTGAATGAATATGGATGATGGAACAAAAGAGTTGGTACAAATTGCGGGGGTGGAAAAATGCACCTAAACGAATCACAATAGATAATAGAATCCCTTCAGCTAAATTTCAGCAATAAAATGTGTTTTATAAGTTAACATTTGCTCGTTATTTCACAGTTGAATTTCAACTGCAATGTTTCTGACTGGTAATTGTAACGTATTTGTTTGATATCGTTTTATTGCTTGGTTTGATACAATAACGAGATCGTGTGAAATTAACATTTTCAAATCAATGCGTATTCAATTTTGAGATTTTTTCAAGCCATTATCGAACTTACAATGAAATCTGTTCTTCTGAAGTATTATCATTTTCCATTTCGGTTTCAATTTCGTTGTTTTCCTTTATGCGTGCGGCATGTCCATGCTAGTGTCCATGTATTTTCGATTATGTGCGAAAAAAATTAAAAATAGAGCTAAACATTACCAAAAACAGCTTTAATATATTTCACGCAGGTCTCGAATATTGACTGTATTGAATTGGCACACTTTTGCTTGTGGACAGTAATAATTCCGAATGGCGAATCAAATTATGCGGAAAATCAGTGAAATTATTATTGTCGCTGTTCGGCACCACCAATTTTCGTAGCATATCTTGCCGGAGGAATGATCAAACAAATGATGTTTGAATGATTTCAAGCCAATAAATCCTAGCTACATGCGTTGAATATTTGGGAACCAGTTTATAACAAACAAATTGTAGCATACAAAATTGCCTACGATTTATACGCACTAACAAATCTTATAGTTGAACAATGATAAAAACTTAGATGGCATCATTTTTATGGGAAATAAAATGATATGCGTGCGCATAGATTAATCTTATTTGTGATCATATACAATAGTAGCTATCAGTCAGTTTTGCTTCGGACAGAGATTGGCTGATAAACATAATTCGAACGGTTGCGCATTATAACGGGGCTGATCCCCCAATGTGTGAAAGCGCAGTGTCATCGGTTATACAGCGTCATTCATCGTCCAATATGATTTATATTCCGTTTGTATAGCTCAAGTTTTTCGCTTTCGTTTATATTGCGAGTTCAGTAGCTAGTTGCTAGTAGATAGTAGTTGCTAACTACTAGCAGTTTGCTTGATAGTTGTTGGATGCTCATTTGAAATTTACTCAAATCGAAGAACAAAATCATTTATTTAACATAAACAGATGATTCTGAGTCTATTCTCGACCTGGAAGTTTTACTGCCCAGAAAATTGCGTACCTTGGTTAGCATGAATGCGTACCTTGGTTAGTTCATGATAATCATAACAATAAATATGAATATGAATATATTGCATTTCTAGTTGGGTTTGACATGTCAGTAGCAGCATGTCATATGTCACTAAATTATATAGTTACAGTATTCAGATTACGGAGGATTTTGATCATCATTATAAAGTCTTTCGAGGAGCATGTGCAAACATATTGACTAAACACATTAAAAATTGATTATTATTACGAACAAAAAATTGAGATTCAATGACACTCAGTGTAGAAAAACTACAACCGGGCAATAAATATAATTTAATTTGAAACGATTTAACGCCTTTTGCAAAAGTCTAAACAAAGCCTAAACAAAGGGAATAAACGCGGTCCGAAATACAGATTGCTATGATATATTACTGAGATCTCTGAGTACTGGCGCCCCTTTTTTTGTGTATACTCGTATCAGGTACTGTACCATTTAACATGCTGACATAGTTGTCTCTACCCTTGTTCGACAAAACCGTCTTTTTTTACGATTATAATTTCACAGTATGAACAACAGTTTAACGATGTATTTTGCTCGCAAACATTTTGAATTGTGTCACTACCAGTATGTTTGTTGTGTTCATCCCCCATAATATTATAATTATATTCGTAGATTCCTAGATTTTTTTTTTTTGAATTTCCACCCCTTTTTATTATTATCGAGGGAAAAAAGCATTAAATTCTCCCGCTTCTTCAACACTTGCTTGCCCATGTGTCGTTTCTGTGCTATGTACATATCCAAACTATCGTCTAATAAAATTATATTTGTCATAAATAAAAGTGACTTCAATTGTTATACGATTAGAGCAACAAAAGATATTATTCGAACGCCTGAAAGCAATGCGACATATTTATTCCATATTAGTTCCATCCATAGTCTTGCATTTTTTGTTTGTTTGCATAGATTTTTATATCACACATTCTAAAAATACCTTACCACTGGGGCAGGTCCGTCTTTTTTGTTATCTATGATTTTGTTTTACTTTTCCGTACATGAAATGTGCTCAGGAAAAGTATTGATTTTGACTCGACAATTCAACTCCACCGCGAGTGAGCAAATAATTACCGATCGGGCTCAAATTTTAAGCAGAATCTCAGTTCGCCATGGGAATAAATCTGTCTTAGCACTTTTTGATTTGGATACTCGGTTCTGGTACCTCAAGTGCAAAATGCAAGTGCAAAACCATCGTTGTCGTCGTTGTCGTCTTTGTCGTCTTTGTCGTCTTTGTCGTCTTTGTCGTCTTTGTCGTCTTTGTCGTCGTTGTCGTTGTTGTTATCGTTGTCTGTGTATGTGCGTTAGAACGATAACTCTCGAACGGAGCCCCAAATCCCAAAGTGATAGAAGCAAATTTGTTCAACATTATCGCCGGATGTTTTCTATTTAATTTGAGCCATATTGCTATAGCCGTTCCATAGTGGCGTTCACTCAAGTGCACGTGAGTCGGGTTTTCAGTACATTTCATGTAAGAACAAATTTTCATATTTTTGACTCTCCGTATTTTTCAATGACAATTCGGACAATTCATATAGTTTGCGTCGTTTGAAAGATATTCAAGACCTCTAGTTGTTAAGAAAAATATCCGTACAAAAGCACAAAATGTATATTTATGCTGAAAAATCATGGAATATTAACTATTGGGAAAATGTACGAAATTCTTAGAAAATCGACTTGTGATATGAATATATCTCTAGAAAAGAGTCTCAAATCGAAAAGTGATGATGGGTAATATGTTTTATTGTGTTATTGGATGTTTTGTGTTGAAAATTGGCCATACTGCAGTAACAATACAGTACATTGTATGACAAAAAAACATTTTCCCCTTTTTCATGGCAGAACCAATACTTTCTCTCTTGACTGGTCGATGAATGAAATTGTTCAAGAGAAAAATCAAATTCCATATCAATGCGGAAAAGTCGAGATTACGAATGTAATTCGATTTATTTAAAATTAAATTTAAGTTTAAAAAAAACAATTTTGCTTCATGTTGGATAATCAACACCAATAGGCTAAATATCTCTTTCGTTCAAATCAGTGTTAGTGACAAATTTTGGTTCTAATTAGTCCCCAAAAATGTAAATATGTCTTGTTGAAAATTTCGTACTAAATCAAGATGTTGGTGTTAAATGGTGTTTTTGGTGCCAAACCATTAAAAACGTGTATATTTGTTATTGTAGCTAACGGTAAACTTTACGAATAACGTGAGGCATAAATGCAGATGAAATATCAGAACGTTTACATGTTATATTGTAAATTAATAATTGTATTGTTATGGTTATATATGGAATCAAGGTAATAATTCTTTCTCAATTTGAGACTTCAAATCTTGAATTATTTTTTGCACAGATTTTACAAAATTATATTTTGCAGTCTGAACTTTGAAACCTCGCTAAGTTTTCAAAACTCCCGAACTAAAAATTATCATTGAATATTTCAAAACTTAAAATCTGTGCCAGGTTTCAAACCTGAATGAAGTTTTCAAATTTTTTAATATATTTATGTCAGAAAATATGAAAAATATACTCGACTCATTCAGCATTCACTTTTGAATGAAGAAACTTCGAATTATCACTCACAAAATTCGGTGATAATTTTATACCTAGCCAATAGCGTGGTATAACTTTAGTACGAAAAATAACATGCAAATCAATCCAAATTATATTTTTTTTTTCAGATTTTGGTGTTACATTTATTTTCGTTCTAAAAGTTATCTTGAAAAATTGGTACATATTTGCACTAGAACGAAATTCGGAAGTGGCAAAGTGACAAATTTAACACCAATATCGGTGCTAATTCTGACATCATATTTACGTTTGAACAAGTTAGAACCAAATTTCTCAAGAAAATCATGAATCGGTACTAGTTGAAGAGATAGTGTTAAAAACAAAGGTTCTAGTGTTAAGATAGTACGAATACGGATTTAACACGTACTAAAATCAAACACATATTTAGCCTCCAAGTGATCGTAAACAACGTTAACGTTAAAATATGAATGTGTTTGACAAAAAAAAAGTTTGACATAAGAAGTTTTGTTTTTTTTTTTCGTTGAGAAAAAGTGAAGTAGATTCTAATTTTGTATCATATTACTGTAGCATATTTAAGATCCATATTTAAGGTACAAACATTTTAGAATATTTATGTGCTGTGTTGCAGCCGTCGGAGAAGTGACATTTCAAAACGTTTGCTAATCATTAAACGATTAAAATTCAAATGTTCAAAATCAGCATGAAGAAAATTTACATGATTTTATATTTTGAAAATACTAATTTGTGAACAAACAATTTTGTTAACAGTTATTAGGAAATGCTAATAATATTAAATGTTTCATTTAAATACTATCAATAAAGATGCAGAAAGTATGACAAAGACAGTTTCGTATTTGTTTATTCATCTGTTGAACATGGTTTGCTTATAAAATATAAATATTTCATAAATAGCTTTGAAAATCAGATTTTAATTGGTAAATTTTCGAAAAAAAAATCTTCTACACTGAAAGTTTCAAGGCAATCTCCAAAAGTTCTATTTGACACATACAACGAACTGGAAATAGATGTGATATATCAAGCAAAATCAGATACAGATACAAATGTATAAACTGTTTAAATGTTTAAATCACACCTGTTATCAGGGAAAGTCAAGTGATTCATATTGAGCATATTAATCTAGATGCAGAAAAGACAAATTGCGTAATGTAAATGCGTCAAAACGTCATTTTCCAAAGTCATATTTTTTTATAATTCAGAGAATAAATACTACACTCGATTTTTTTGATGATGGAAAAATAGTGAAAATGATATGAGAGAGTACTATAATAATTGTTAAGAAATGCTGAAACAGTTCTATATAAGTTCAATGAAACGAATTCGCAAAAAAATGTTCTAGTATGCAAGCAAATATAGAATTTTATGCTTATTTTTTGTCCTTTCTGTTGTTAGAACACATAACGCACTAATATTCTGGTCAACGAACATAAGACACACATGCCCTGTGCAAATAGGTCTTTGCATTTTTTCATAATGGTTTTATGATTTCGGTCATATAATAAAAAGAAAGTCACAGACAGATAATGTTTCGTAGAATTTTGGATCAATTACTTTTGGTTCCATTCCGACCGAAGAAAAGTCATGCTCAAACATTCAAGGAAGAAAGTAAAATATCGCAGCACTTTCCTATTATTAAAATCATATCCTATTATTAAAATTTGCATTTTCACTTTGTGAATTAATAATTTTCTTTTGATATAGCTGCATGTTGACTTATTCATGTGGATCGAATCGGAGATGTTTCGGTTTATCTGTTAATATGGATGCTTAGTCTGGTTTTCCTTAAACAGTGTCAATGTTTACTAGCTATTGTTTTTGCCTTCACTTCGGCTGCTGTCAAAGTAAAATGTCCAACTGAGTGCGCCTGCTGTGTTTTCGAAAAGACAAAATCAAAAATTGTAGATAAAGACATTATTTATGAGTCGTTGGTAAGCATGTCGATACTTCTTATGTCGATACTTCCTCATGTTTCGTCCAGCATGAAATTTAAAAAAAAAATGAAGACGTCCTGTATGTGTGTATGGAGAATTATTCTGTACTCAGTCGGACTGAGCCGAACATTTAAAGTGAAAATCCATGAAAAAAGACAAAACAAAAAGCCTTAAATAATTGTAAATACGGATTTGGTGACGGTAACACGATGGTAGCCCACATTTATCAAGTGAACGATCTACTTGGTTTTTTAGATGGTGTGAGGCCATTTTTTGATTTGTTATGTCAAACACCAGAAAGAAGTCAACAGAAACAAATAATTCGTCATGTATGTGTGAGAATGCTCGGTTTGATCTGTAACTCATTCTCTTGTCACATTTTCTTTTTTTGTGTGAAATGTTGGGCTGTTCTAAGAGAGTTCATGTTGCTTTTTTGTCGAAACATGGCATTCATTAATATGTTACGGGTCTTCTGAAAAACACGGGAATTGAAAAAAAAGAGTTTTATAAAGCTTCAAGTTGACAAGTTGTACATAAATATTTCAGCTATCTTTGAACAATTTTATATATTCGTGATATCACTCAATGTTTATGTGTGTTTTTTTAAACTTGAATTTGGCCACCATAGAACTTTTTATCGTGGATTGCATTCCAACAAAGTTCGATATCATCTTTTCGTTTTGAATATACGCAAAAACCCATACCGCAATAAAATCTGGAATTAACTCTGTTGATGCCACTTTCGTATTAATACGAGGAATCTAGAACTATGATATGAATCCGGAGAATTTGGTGAATCTTGAATTGTTTTAAGTTTAAATGACTGGACCTCGTATTTCTGAACCCTTTCAGTCAGTGTTCGGAAACATGGGCTTAGATTTTCTATCGATAGGTATGAACCAGGTACTTTCGAAAAATTTAGGCAGCCAAGAAAATGCGAGTGAATGGATTGAGTTGAAGCTTTCACTCCACTCGATTTACATTGACGCCCATATTTTTTACGTTTATTGATGGATTTCCTTGATGTTATTCTTGATAAAAAGGATTTTATCATACGTATTGAGTCTCAGCACCTGATTCCGAAAACTAGAACTAAATTTGCGATGTGTCTAAATTGAAATGGGTCGAAATAGTCGAATCCGTTCGCTTCCAGGACTGAATTCGGGTAATGAATTGTCTAGGAAAATGTGAACACAGAAGCTGATTGTGAATATTCTTTTATTTCATTTTACTTTCAATAAATTTGAAGTTTTATATCATATAAATCATGTTTCGTTAGCAACAAATTGCTAGTATCTTGTTTATACCGAATTCATGTTGCGAAACACTTGTTATATTGCATTTTTTTCCTAAGCGATTCCATAAACGGACGTTTTGATGGTCAGCCGTTCAATTCAAGAAGATTGGTCAAGATGTGAATTAAATTTGCTTTTGATGACGTCTTTAACACATTGTCTGTTAATAATGAGAAAATTTAAGAGATCATGACCGATTAATCTGATATACACCATCGAATTTAACACTCTGTAAACTTATTAATTTCAAATAATTTCGTATTAATGAATACAGTAAGATGTTGATTTTTTCTGTGCGTTTCATTGCGTCATCTATACCATGACAACGAAAACGTCAGTAGATCAAACGAAGATGAGAACTATAATTATAGGTATCTTGCTAAACATATTAAAAATTTAATTTATAAGTTCAACAAATGAAAAGTCTTTATCGGATATTATTGAAGATTCTAGTTTTCGAGAATTTTCGATATTTTTTCACCAATCCGAAGCAAATTAAGAGTCGTGGATTTCTTTTAGCTGAAACAAAACATCAATTTGAAGTAAATGTTGCAATGAATCGATATGTCGTCTCAAATATTTCAACTTACCAACAATAATTTGGCGTTAATTTCACACTATTATTACTAAAGCTCAGCATTTGATACTGTGAATGTGCTAACGATAAAATAAAAACGTCTTATATTTGAAAACGAAATTCTTAATGACACGACAACAACCGCCAAATTGCGATGAATTGACAAATGAAAACAGTTTGTAGAATTGAAAAATATTGGTATCGAATAAAATCGACCATAAAATCATGCTCTTTAGCATACGTTCCTAAGCTGTTGACTTTCAACTGCCATTGTAACATTACGTAATTCGAATGGATTAGCTTTACACTTGAGTAAGGAAAAACTAGGGGGATTTAATTCGTTCGAATGGCGTTGGAATATCAAGAAAATAGTTCCGAAAGCTTAAGTGAATGGACAATTATGGTGGCGAATGCTAGCGAATGCGTTCGAATTTATCATTTTTCGAGCGAATGCCAATGCTTTGGTGAACTCTGAACAATGACGTCAGTCACAACAAATTCAAATAAGTATGCTTGTGTGTAATAGCAATAGAATGTTCACGAATGCCAGTGAATACTCTATACAATCGGGCATTTACAGGCTTTCGAGTTTCTGGTGTTTTTTGCGAATGCTGTGTATTCCTTAGAGTGCGACTGAATTCAAGTTCAGTCAATATTTTTGGAGACCAATCGCTCTATGAGAGGGGGGTGGGGTTAGCTGGAGCCAATGCACGACAGCAGATCGGGGTCATATTTGCCTACTGAACGTGTCGGAGGGGTGGAAACCCCCGTGCGCATATCCGCTTCCGAACTATTCACATAACAACAATCAATCTGAACAGATATCAATTAATTCTGTCCAATTGATATAATATTGAGATCCGTAATCCCTGATGAAATCTTCAGAATGAAAGAAATTCTCAAAGCAGCCAAATGAGCTGCAAAATATTGGTTTTAACATTGTTTATAAATTGTACAAATCGATAGATAATTCAAATCCAACACTTTTTTTAATGTAAATGTTTTCGATTTATTCACTAATTCCTAAACAACATACTTAAAAAAAACAAATTACACTACTGAATAACCACACTATGTACATTATACAATGCCAAAAGCAACACATGGTATCTTATTTTAAATATGGCAGGCATTGAAAACAATAAAATATCAATGCAAATTTTTTATCACTCTGAAACTATTTCTATTCCTCTGATTTATATGGTTTAAACAATTTTGGTTTTTCGGGCTTAATTAGTGCTGTTTCACCGATATTATTGTTACTTTGAAGATTTATTTGATGT
Source organism: Aphidoletes aphidimyza (assembly GCA_030463065.1). Taxonomy (NCBI): domain Eukaryota; kingdom Metazoa; phylum Arthropoda; class Insecta; order Diptera; family Cecidomyiidae; genus Aphidoletes; species Aphidoletes aphidimyza. The sequence goes on from CM059998.1 coordinate 587,950, forward strand.
GTTGCCGACAAATGTGAAGTCTTTATGTTGGGCGTTGACACGAGCTATAAAATGGACAAAATAATACGTAAGGAAATGCTCTTTTAAAGGAAACAAAAATCAATTTGTTTTTTTGTGTGTGTAAAGGTGCAATTTCCAAGGCGCACGATCACAATCGTATACGATTTTTTCCACAACCATGCGTCTTGGAAATGGATAAAAAGCGAATCGTATACGATTATAATCGTTGAACGATGTGGAATAAATCGCCTTGGAAATTGCACCTAAAATCACGATTGGAAAATTGAATTACCTTTTCTGTCTCTGATAAGGGTGAAAGTGACAAAGGTGATAGCGGAGAGGCTGGACTTTGTAAATGTGTTGTATTACCTAGATCTGCTCTTTTATACATTGTTCCATTGGGTGACGATGAAACATGCGACGAATGCGAATGTTGTGGAAAATTGGTTGGATTCCGCTGTAGAATTTGATATGGTGAATAACGATAGCCATATGTGTAATGATTGGCGACAGCCGTCGGAAGTTGTGATGGTGTTATCACAGGCATCTGAGGAACCATTGGATTTGGCGCATAGTATGGCATGCCAACGGAATTTGCTGCTGCTTGCAACAATGAAGCAGCAAATGTGGGATCCGCATAAACAGCTGCATAGGGCCAAGCGACGGCAATTCGTTGTCGCTTATCTTTCATGCGACGGTTTTGAAACCAAACCTGTGAACATCCAAAGAAAAACCTTGATTATTTTTCTATTTAAAAAATAGACTTCAATCGTATTTTTGTTTGTGTTTTTAGTTTATTGCAATCGAATTGGCAAACATTTTTATTTTTAGATAAAAAGAGGTCTATTATATTCAGTTTCATTTCAGTTAGTCCGACCAAATTCATGAACTCACATAGTAATGATGATGATAATAACACAAATATTTTTATTCAAATGGTCTATAATATTTTTTACCTTACTCTTCGTTAGAATAACATTTAGAGTTTACGCGAGCAAACGAATGATATGGATGTCCACATAATTTAAAGCTTAGTTTAGGTCACTTAGCACTTTAGCGATAAAAAAAATTCATAGAAAGCAGGAAAAGATCTACCATTCTCTGTACTTAAATAACATTTCCATATGAAACCTTTTGTGTGAATGAATGAACAACGAAGGTCCGAAAATGGTAGAATAAAAAGAGAAGATAATGAGAACACACTATCAAATTTGCTTCAAATTATAATTCATCTGTTTCACTACTCGATGATTTCCAATACAGAAAATTAGGCAAACTACAATTCAGCAATCTTTCGTTGTATATTGCACTATCTCATGCACGAAATGCAAACAAAGGATTTGATTGAAAGTGCTCCATCAAAAGATACTTATAAAAACATAATTTACGTCCAAATGTTTTGAAGTTGGCAAAAATACACAGTTAAACTCTTGCCGTAGGTAGGTAACTGTTAAGCACTATTCTATTGATTAAATCGGTGGAATTCGTTTTAACCAAAACTACCCAATGCTTATTAGTTGTGGTTTTTTAAACGAATTAAAACGAAAGCTACACCTACACACCTTGATTGTCGATTCCGGAAGACCCAATTGCACGGCTAGTTCACAGCGACGTGGTCGTGACACATAATTTTCTTTATAAAATTCTTTTTCTAAACGCGCTAACTGCTCTCGAGTAAAAGCTGTACGATAACGACGTACCGATGGATCAACGTGTTCATTACTTGAATCCATTTTCTTGCACAATTACTTCTCTTACACAATTTTTTATTTTATCCACACTTGTTATGATTAATTTAATTATGATATACTCGAACGCAGAAAAGGGAGTTTAAATATAAACCGTTATTATTTGATATTTGCACAAGTGTATGCTTCGAAGCTAAGACTACAACTGACTGCGATTCAAGCATATAGTATTCATTAAAGCAGATGGTGCACAACAAATGGGCGTGGACAAAGAATTTATGGCTGCTTCTCTTTATAAGCCATTCTTCCACGCTTCTAATACTCCAACGTCTACTGTACTAGTAAATGTTGAACATGTTAGCTAGAAAACGTTTTGACAGCTCAAAAAAAATTCTCTATAAACATGTCAACTGAAACCATTGAATTAGTCAATGAATCCACAGATCTTCAAACATATTAAATTAAGTAGTTTCCAAAACAACACTTTGAGACTATTAACTATTATTCTTCAGTCTTTGCCGAACGCATGGAACTTTGAATATGGCATAAATGTATCATAAACATAGCGTCTTTCTGTTTTTATGCGAATAAATGTGAATATTTAGTATGGATGCATGAATATGACGAGCACCCTAAGCTGAAAGCGGCAAGTGGAATGCGACAAATCTACATGCGTTTTTGACGCTGCTAACTCAGTTCATTCAGCATGCGGCACATTCGTCCACAATAATAATGTGAATTTTAACGTAAGGAATGAATATGGACCGAAATGTAGTGAGGAACGTCACAGTCGTACGCACATTTTGGCACATATCTCTGTAACTACCCACGAAACTATAATTTCACGAGTGCATATGGTGTAGCCCTCTGAGGTTTCCATTTCACCCAAACAAACTTTTTTTCTATCTCACATACTTTATGAGTTACAGCCTAGGGGGAAATTTCGGGTTGCGAATTTTCGAATCAGTTTACAAATTAACGATTTTTTTTCAAATTGGCGAATTCGCTGCGAATTTTCGAATTCTTCATCAAATACACGAATTTTCTGCGAATTTTCGAATTGTTTATACAAATAAACAAATTATTTACGAATTTTTAATCTTGTCAATGTTTTCATTTGCGTGCATTTTTTGCCCATCAACATGTGACATGCAACATGCAACATGTCACATGTCATATATTCAGATAAAACACTGTTTTTTGATGTCACATGTCACATGTTGCATGTCATATGTCACATGTCACATGTCACATGACTAAATGTTGGTGAGCAACAAGGCATTGTGTACGAATTTTCGCGAATTAACAAATTTGTTCGCGAATTTTCGAATTTTGTTATGAATTTCAAATATTGAACGAATTCCCGAATTTGTGCACGAATTTTCGAATTTGATTGCAAATTTTCCGAATTTTCGAATCGAAATTTCCCCCTAGGTTACAGCCGTTCAAAGTCGGTGAGTAACGTCACCGATTTTGGAAGTGACTTTGGAGGTTGTACTGCATTTTCTCAAAAACTTAGCCAATCTAGACGGTATTTTTTCTTCTTCTCTTCTATGATACATTGATAAAGGACCAATTTATGATTTCCAATAGTGATATCTCACAAAAATATATTTTCTTGTCATCTGAGGCTCTGAATGTGTGGTGAGTAACGTCACACAAAAAAGTGAGTAACGTAACCGTACGAATTCACGTTTTTTTGAGCTCAAAAAAACACTGATTCCAATAGTAAAGTGATATTTTTTTCGTTTGTGTGTTCGAGTTCAATCCTATAACTGATACAATCAACCAAGGTTAATTTGATTCGATTGATTTTTGATATAAAATTTCAATCACGAAAATGTGTCCAAAAAAATCAGGAAAAATTAAAAAAAACGCATGGTTTCATTTTCACTAAAATTCGGTCCATATGTTGAAAATTGCGTGAATGAAGTGTGCATAAAGGGAGATTTCGAATGAACGGTAAATCCCCTAGATTTTTAGTGTGCAAAATTATACATTGATAATCGAGCTAATGTGCTACTATCATCGCTCAAGCAGCACATACAAGCGTCATCAATGTGCTGATTCACTGTGTACAGAAAACAGTGGTGGTATAAGCCGTTTTTTTAGCGTATTTGAATTAACGTGTTATTATAATTTTTTTTCTTTCGATATATTGAAGCACCACTCCAGTAGACGCAATCATCTGTTTGCGTTGGTTCAAATTCCTATGTGAACAATGTATTTATACTTACCTGAAGGTACTGTTAGCGCCCTCGTGACAATATTAGTATTGATTAGAACTATACAATGAAGATCAATGCATTTCGAACTAATATTTGGAAAATGGCGAAATGATATAGACAGTCATTGCCAGGTGCATATCTGGCGGGGTTCGGGGGTTAACACCCCCCCATTGAAACACCATGTTAAACTAAGGATTCAGACAAGTCATTATTTGCGCAGAATAGATAAGCTAGACCGTTTATCGGAATATTTTGCTTTGTGTATTGATTACATTCGTTTCCAGTTGAACGGAGTCTCTACCGATATACATGAATATTCTTATACATATATATATTTTCCACTACGTGTGCGCATAAAGATGGCATCAACCAATGTTGCGAATGAGCTTGATTTCAAACTCGAATCATCTGTATAGTGAAAGCACATACACCAACTAATGTCGACGGTCAGAAAAGCACGACATTAGCTCTTTTGTTCTCTTTTTGTTGACAGCAAAATTAGCGCTTGGAAATTGTCTTTGTACCCTTATACTTCCCTCCCGTGCGCTGTATTTGAATAATAAACTAAAGTGGGTGGTCTATCAAATATTCCCTCTTTATTACACCATAAAATTCTTGTATACACTGTTTCTGCTGTATATATAAAAATAAATGTCTGTATATATCTATGTGTGTGCGTGTTTGTACAGTACACTGAATCGCAACACACAAGTGTAATATTTAATGGCTTCAATTCTTGAATAATCTGGAAATGATAGTATAATCAAAATGCAAAATGAGTCAAATTATCGCATGCACCATATTTAATTTTGTGCTTTCGCATTGTTTTATATTACAAATCTTAACGAAGGTTATAAATTCTTATTTGTGGCAAATATCGTAATCCTCCTTGTGAAATGTTGTTATGGCCCCGTTTCGAACACATACAATGCTCAAGAATGAGTGAAGGGAAATTGGATAAAATTATTTCAATTTTTGGCTGGTATATTTCATTGATTTTTTTTTTTAATATTCCAACGATTCTTTATACAAGTTTGAAGACTGATCTCGAATTCGGTAAAGAAATCGATATTTTTATTAATGTGGAAAAGACCGAATTCCAAATGAACACATTATTATCATTTTATGTTTACGTTGTTGCGTCCACCAATTTTTGATTTTCAATTTGGAATTAATTTAAAAGTCAATAAATTTTTTGTAACTAGATAAGGATGGATTCAATTAGCTCTATCCACCGGAGTAGTCACGGGAACCAAATTTGCAATAGATAACAATGACGTTTTTTTGACAATGCATTTTTTTCAGCTACGGATATTCTAATAAGATTTGTTAGCATTTTCTCTTATTCATGATTAAACGGTGGAGATAATTAACTTTTTATAATTTATTCAAAATATAAAAATGTGTGATGGACTTTGTCATTGTATGATTAGCGATAACTCAGCTTTTGACCGGCATTCAGCTAAAAAACAACGTTTGATATGTTTACAAATATACATCGAACAGGAAAGGTTGTGTAAAGTGTTTGGAATACATCCATCAACTTATTCTATGTAATAGAAGGTTATTCCTCTGGGATAATAACTTATGCATCAACGAAACAAAAAAGAAAACGAAACAAGTAGAGGCAAAAAAAAATTCCGCCAAGCTGATTGGTTCAATTATTCGAATTTTATAGGCACAGTCATTGTTGGTACGATCAACTCATCTTGATGATTCTCACTTTGGCAATTCAAACATTGCACCCCAATCATCAAGCAGAATCACAGCATCAACATGGAATAAAAACAAACATTAATTTGGTAGGTGGAAGAAGAAAAAGAAAACAAAAAGAACGACGCATCGTAACATTTATATTTTATTAAATTTACCGTCGCTATACTTCTATGATCGAAGCGAAAATGAAATGAAGCAAACGAACACAAATAGATGAACAGAGAAGCGTTGATAGAGAATGAGTATTCGGTCGGTATATAATATTACTTGACTATGGTCTGAGTTTAATTGTGCACTCAGCACTCTTCGCCAGATTTAATATCGCACCATACCGTTTTACCGTAACTGTTTTACCCCATTCATATTACTCGCTGATGGCCCGAGCAAAAGGCATTAATTTTCATTAGATTGCCTTCTTCCACCAGCCGTGGAGGTGTTAATTCGAAACTGTTCAAAATGTGTGCACTGTGAACGTGTCTAGGTCCGTATGTTAACGGGAAAACCAAGACGGAAAATGTTTCGAAAGCGTAGCAGCGAACAACAATATCAACAAAAAGAAGAAGAGAAAAACAAAACACACGAATTTATGATTGGTAGCAAATTCTAAGAAAATGTTCTATCATCAAGGCATTTTACGTGCTTTATAATCGACAATTATGATGTTTATGAACTATGTGCTGGTTTTATCGTGAAAACATGAATATAACGTATTTTACTTTGATTTTGAAGAAAGAGCTTCGTAAAAAGAAAATTTCGAATTTTCGCGATATACATAAACACGCTTAATGGATACGCTACCGAGTGTTTTTATTAAGATCTCATTTCCTCGCGTTTCGGTTCCATTTTCGACAACAACTTGTTGACCGCAGAGAAGAATAAACGGAAATTCATTTACACCAAAAAGAACTTCTTTTATATGGTATAAGAGGATTCCGCACACTTTGTATCGACCAATTTTACGCTATATTTGTCTAATCGTGTGTGTCTGGATTTACAAAAAAATTCCTCTGATTCAGTAAATAACAACGAGAATCACGTTAGTGTGAAGACTATCAAAGAAATACAGCAACAATTCGATTCTCTTCACACTCTTTCGATTTCTAAGGCTTTTGGTTTTATCACACAATGGCGATATGAAACACGAGGTGAAACATCAATCTACGGTTCAAATATTTGAATGATGTATCATCTTATGTTCTCGTTAATGTCAATTATTCATCGATTGGTCTTATTTACGTGTCTCATTATTTTGACGAAACGGATTCATCAATAAATTCAATCACGACATCGATGACATCATATATGATAATGTGAACGAACAAAAACACAAAGTAAAATTCGATCTAGATATTTTGGATGCTATTTTACGAATTAAATATGTAATTACAGGGTTTTGAGACTCCTGATTTTAATATGAAATTAGTCGAAATTAATAAGTTTGTTGAAATTTAGCGTTCGATACAGATTAAATTTACTCATTAGTGACAGACAATGTGCTACAGACGTCATCCGATATGGTAATAATTAAGTTCGCATATTTTCTTCAGTTTACCTTTTTTATGACTTACTAACAATTTGTTAGCGGTAGAATAATAACTAAAATTGATCGATCGAACGCACAATGAAGAATGTACGAAAGGCCAACATTTCATGCAAGATATTATTCGCTATTGCGTGGCCATTTTTTAATGGCCTCAAACATTCGAATTATGGACAGGTAGCTAGCTACCAGTCGCTACAACTGAGATTCCTTCGAAGATCAATAAAAGACCTCTACACATTCTTTTGATATTACACATTTATAATCGATTTTTCGAGAAAGTTTCTCACGTATGAAGAGAGAGAGACTATTTTTTACCAACTCGAGCCTCTACATTGATCAGGGAACGCTGAGCCCATATTCTTTTCAGAAGATTGTAAAAACTTCACGAATTCCGAAGAAAATTGTATTGTATAACTAGTCTCGAATAAAATGATCTTTTTGATATGTTTAAAATCGGTGTACGCATACAACGAAGTTTCTCCACATCAATACTGTCGTCCAGTAGTGACAACAATGTTTTACGGCGTGTTGAATGTTGTCGTCGATGAGCGACAATCGTGCAATTCATTAACAAGACTAAATTTGTGCGTGTTGCTTAACGACAACCGCTGATTTTGTACCACTTTTGGAACAACAATGTGCCATTTTCAGCACAATATTGTGCCATTTTTAGCACAATGTGAGAATGTATACGTTGATTGCCCAACTGTCATTATCTTCATGCTATGGTGAACACATGCAACCAAAACTACTCTTTCATATTACTATATTCATTTTTTTCACTGAATGATGATATTGCTGTCGTTCCCGGGTGACAATGTTGTAACCCAGAAACAAAAGCAATATCATCATTTGGGAGTCGGAATTTGTGTTCACTAATTCCTGAAAACAGGAACTACAAACAATTTCTGTTCATATTCACGACAATGCTGAATGTTTTTGTGAACGCATACAACAAAATATCCTGGATTTGGCATATTATTTTATTCATTTTTGTCATTGCGTATGTAACGACAATATTGCTTTCGTCGGTAAGCGACGCGCAAAAATTCAGTCTCGTTTATGAATTGCACGATTGTCGCTCATCGACGACAACATTCAACACGTCGTACAACATTGCTGGAGAAACTTCGTTGTATGCGTACACAAACACATGAAAACAACAAGTTATTTTCAATTAAGCCATGTTCATATTCACCGATTTTAAACATATCAAACAGATCATTTTATTCGAGACTTATTATACATTCAAAAAAGAGTCATTCATCGTTGCAACGTTGCAAATCAGCTGATGGTTTTTTTTTTTTTTTTTTTATTTTCGAAACAAAAAACCAAAAAAATGCCAAATCTCATGAATTCCCAAGCGTTATTTTAAAGTATAAATTTTAATTTAAACACACACCCATAATTTACACATATTCAAAAGCATATCTCAATCATTGTAGGGAACACAAACTATGACTGTGATTGTAACTAAAATGTTTTTTTTTAAGATATTCGGTAAACTAAATGAATGTGTTCATACCACATTGAAAATTGTTTGCCGCCTCGTCAACCACAAAATAAAAAAAAAACTCACCAAATTGTTAATTTGTTAAATTTCCTTTTAGATTTTGCCGCTCCATGGTAGTTAAATCAAACGAAATAAACCATTATTAACACATTTTACAAAATGAATGTGTTATGAATGATATTCAAGCTAATAAAAGTCATCAATTTATAATGAAACGAATGAACAACAGCCATAATATGTGTGTATTAAGCTTAAAAATGGCTATTTAGCTGAGCATCTCAGAATGGTATACAAAGTGCAATTCAAATCGGTAGTTTTACCGAAAAAGGAAATGCTTATTCAACAACGTTCAAACTCCTACGCAATTTTGTAAAAAATCGCACATCATCGTAATTGTTATGAATGTTGAAGCACAATGTTCGCAAAAAAATTTCCTTCGAATTCACACATTCGCCTATTCAGCATTAAATTGAGTAAAAATTGGGACACGTACTATTATTGAAGACTCAAGGCAAACAATCTGATCAAAGTGTTACTATTAACCAAAGGTGCTGAACATTAAGATATCAATAATTTTGACTATATCCAACTTAAAAATGGACAATAGAATAAAAAATCACTACAAATTTTAATTGTTGCTAGATGTGATTGCAACTATATAACATTTCAAATGTGAACGTGCCCAAATCTTTACATTTTTACCACAAAATTCTTTTAAATATGTTTCATCCATAGTTTTCCAATGTCTTGTTCGTGTTGTCTTCTACTTCACTTTAAGTTGTCCTTTTTCTGCGGTTGGTTTTGCCCTTATGCATTATGTTTTTGTGTGGCGTTGTTTGTTTGTCTCTTGTTGACGTCGGTTTTTGCTGTACATTCTTTGGTTTATTCGCTCATTCTTTTTGTGTTAACTTAAAAAAAAAGAGAAGAAATTTACGTTTCGTTTTTCTTCTAATTATGTTCAATCCGAAGACTTTTTTCCCATTAAAAAACTCCAAATTCGATATGGTGTGTGTTTTAGAAACAGGTCAAAATGCAGAAGAGCGAAAAGAAGAAGAAGAGCTCGCATGCAGCGAAAAGTACATGTTTATGACAACACACATTCTGACCATGAAGTAATTATCAACAGTTCATAGTTTGAATGCATTTTTTTCGGTATTCTGGCATGCGATCAGAATACGACGAAGTCCGCACCAGAAAATCTATTCAATGTAGCACACAAAGGTTTGGTTTGTTGGTTAAGATCGGTAAGGAATTGTGCTTGACAACCGCTGCGTTTGCACACATTGAGTAGAGCTTCACAATGTTATTGAGCAATAAACACGATAGCAGGAAGATCATACATAAATAAACGAGAAGCTAAAAAAAATAATTTTGCGACAAAATTGATTTCCCAGCGGAAGGTCCATATCAATGCATTGACAACATATAACCCATACAGTAAGGGACGGAAAAAACACATATACATTTCTGCGCAAGGTTACAATATGTAATGTTCGAAGGGGGTTTTTTGTTTCTTTGTTCCTCCGTAGTCTATAGTTCTTTGGTCTATCATTTAACTCAGTTTCTTCCGACCGTAAAACAGAATAGGGAGAGTGAAAACAGTTTCCTAGTTTTTAATTATATGGAAAGTCATGAATATTTCGTCGATTTGGCAAAAGCAAACACTTGTCTCGGTATACACAACGATCATGGTTGGTTACTGTAATAAAAATGTTTGCTTCATTGTTTCATTCGATTTCAGCGCTACAATTTTCTCTGTTGCATTTTTGGTGCAGCCATTATCATGCATAATTTATCTTAGAGAATTGGATGCTTTTCTTGAATTTTATTTCATTTTTCATTCGGATAAATGCAACTATACATGAGCTACAGCTATAACATTTTGAAATATTTGCTTTACAATCATCGTCCACGTTATTTAGAAGAAGATGAAAGAAAAAAAAACCAGCTAAAATTCACTTGCACAAAGAGAGTCGAAAGTCTGAAAATAAAAATAAAAATAAATGGTTTTGGTTTTACGCCAAACCACATACATCTCATATGAATAACTTTTTGCCACTTCATAACGTCATAATTTAGATAAGTATTAACATAACACTCCACTGGTATTAGAAACTTTTCAATTGTGTTCAATTCAATTTATGTAAAAATATGCAAAATGCATTGTCATTTATTTTCGTGAATTTAAAATGTTGAGCAATTTTTGGATTGTATGAAATTGATTTCACCACAATACACAGATTTTCTAGTCAAATAAAATAAGGATTACAAATTCTTGGTGTTCAAAAATGCATCACAATAACTGAAAATATGTACTGAGAACTTCAGCAAATGTATTTATCAATGTGTAATATTGATATATCATTGATGCTTCGTTTTGTTTATTAATAAATATTTCACATAATCCTCATTGTTTAGTACGACATAAATGTATATTATCAACATTCAACACTGCACCATAAGGTACAGGGCACTCTCTCTCTCTCTCTCTCTCTCTCTCTCTCTCTCTCTCTCTCTCTCTCTCTCTCTTTATCGCAATCTATCGTTTTTGTACTCATGCCAGTCGTGTGTTGGTAAGATCTCTTCGACTGATTGATCTGCATGATGGGACACACCGCCAAAAGGCTTCAGTATTCATTCTGAATATAAACACAATTATGTACAATTTAATATTTTAACATTTCAAGCGAAAAGGTACACTGAAACGCGAATGAATACCAGAATCATAGCAATCTAGGACGAAATTTAATATAGCTCCAATGAATATTCTTTTCGGAAAAAGCTATCAATCTATGCGAGATGAAAAGTCGCATATGTATATATTATTTTAAATCGAAATGGTCGACCCATTTATAACATCTAACTAAATCGCTGTATCATCAGCGTGAATTGCGTCTAATTTATCCATTTAAGTAAATTTCTAACAATGCCACGTTTAAACACAAATGGCAAAGAGAGAATGCACCTTTTGAACTCTTTGAAAATGTGTAATTTTATTTGACAATCGCCAAAAGTACATGCTCAAATATGCTTTCGCATGTGCCATATACCAATCAAACCCATTTCCTGGACCAATTTCGCATTGGGGCAGCTAGCTCAATGCATCTGACCAATTTGGCTTTAATCAATGCTATTAATTTTCTGTAAACCAATGATAATGTGCTAGTATTTACACACCGAAAATCCATTTAATTTTAACGCCAGTTTACCGTTAATTTATATTTATAGCCGATTGTCAATGTTACTTTCATGCGAAGCAACATAAACGAAACATTTTGCTGTGCTATGGCTATGCTGTACTGTACTGTGTGCTCTGCTGTGTTCGTTCATTCCATTTTGATTTGTTTTGTTGTGTCGTGTTTTGGTACGTGCGGGTGTGCAATGTGAAAATGATTTCTATTGTGCATTTTCTGTTGCGTCGCACCGTGTGGTTCCATCCAAATTTCAATTCAATCAATAATAGTTGACCACATCATTGCTTCACGTGATTAAATCGTATCATAAATCTCACTCGTACGCTCCATTTCTATTGTCGTAAAATTTTATTTGTTTCTTGTCATGTCGTGCCGAAATAATGTGTATATCATTGTTTAGCTTTTGACCATTCAGTGTCAAACTAAGGTACACAACTGACATATCACATTTTCATTGATGCCGATATCACTACAATGGGCATCAGCGTATTAAACTATCAAACTAACTACCGAAATAGCCATATTGATTAGAATTCATATAAATACAGCGCACAAATGTTCCCTTGTCAGTAATATCAACAAATTTTTATTAATATTGTTAATAATTTGTAAAATCAAACTTTATCATATGCCTATCATTCTAAGGATGAATTTCAATCCATTTTCACTCAAGTGTGTTTTGAGTTATTTTATAATTTTGAAAGAGTATTTAATTTAAATTGTGCCCAAAAAAAATCCGTGTGGATTTAAATCCAAAAAATGTACTCTTAAAACGAAGAGAATTAAACACAGAAAACCAACATATTGATGAAGATTGTATCCTTTTTTTTAATTTATGATCGTTACTTTAAATAAGTTGGCAAATCGTAAGCTTGTCCATATTTTATTTTTCAACAAAAAAATAGCAACCACCCATTCAACACAAAACACATATAAATTTTAAGTTTCAAATAGGAAATGATCTGGTAATTTTGATCAGCACCTGCGTCCTCAGAGAATAAAGCGAATACAATGTTGATATAAAAAAAGAAGGTTCATCGTTATGTAAATGAGTTGCCTTCAGTTGAACGGTTATTTCCAGGAGCATTCGCTTGATAAATGAATATAATGAATGTGTTCGAGAATAAATTATCAATCACCAAACTTTATACGAAGAATTCCATTTGTTTAACTCAATACACTAATAAAAGCATTGAATAACCACCTGAGCGCATGATTTCCACTTGCGCAAGAAGCATTGCACAACAATTATTGAAATTCAAGCAAAGCATTACCGTATTGCGAATTGGTGAGAGAATTCTCGTAAATCAATTTGATTAAGGACTCATACCCGTAGACCTCATACACACATAAGAATCTATAATGCACCTCTTCGAATTGTGTAAATTTGATCATCATTTATAAAATACACCCCAATTGTCAATCTCGAATTAATATTATTTTGTTAATGTTTTGGATAAACATTGCTTTATAAGAGGCAACAATTCAACTTCTATTTTCTCCATTGGAATCGAGAGTGTGAAAAAAAACCAAACTAATTTTTAAATAATAGACAAGTCTAAATGTTCAAATGATGAATGTGCTCAAGAGGAAAGCATTGAGGTTTGACTATCACATATATGTGTGCATTTGTGCATTCATGTGCATTGAAAAGATAAGTTGAACGTGTGAAAATGATATTCCATAATTTGTACGAAGGGCAACCAGTGAATCCGAACGAAGTTAAAATGCTATTTAATATGATGAGCCGTTAATATTATATCAAAACTGCCATCGAAAATGGTCTATGCCTGAAATTGGCACACTTTTGCCATTATACCACAATAATTCAAAAGACAAAACGAATTAGGCGGAAAATCAATGTGAAATCGGTAAACGATTGGGCTGACGGCGATTGTTACGCTGTAAACACGAGCCTAACATCTATTTAAATGATTCCAGCACGATAAAGTAGTAGCCATAACATGAATCGAATATTTATGAATTAGTTAATTGTATTGATAACGAGCAAATAGTTGTAATAGACTGCAACAAGCAAGAGTTCCGGGGGAACTCATTCATAGAAATCAACGATTTTTCGAAGGGGAAAAGAAAAGCACGATAAAACTTTGATAGTATCATTTTTCTCACAACATATTCTGCATACATATCGATTTCATTTGATTCAAAACTACCATCCATAAGATGCTGCTAGTCATGGTTGATGTATGATTTGAGCAAAAACAAAATTGTGGCCGTCAAATACAAATCTGACGATTGCATATTGCTATGGACAATATGAACTAATATGTTTCATTATAATTGCAGACGATATAAAAACAATATTTATTACAATTGATTCTATCATGAGCTAGTAAACGAATAGATGTAAAACTAAGAAATGCCCCCTCATAAAAACATTAAATTCATTATATTGCAATAGTTATAGTCTAGCTCAACAACGGCTCCAAGGGACATGATATTTTGCTGATGTATCAGCCGGGTCTTCAATGTATACTACATGTTCCAATTAAGATTTCAAATCACATGGCACAGGGTGAGTGCTTGTGAGTGGCATAGCTTGGAAAGTTATTTGGGGCAGTCGTTTTGTAATTTATGTAGATGAAATATGAAACTAAAAAAGGATGCATTTTGATTGCCACTGTGATGTTCACCCTGTGTTGAATGAATTATTTGAACGATGCTCACAGAACATAAAGGAAAGATTGACTGAAATCTACATAAAATATATGTTCAATCAAATAAAACGGGAGCACAATTGAGATAAACAGACTTGTTTGATGATAATAGTGAATACTAAAAGAATTCGACATTTCAAGATTTTATTATATTAACATCTCGTTTCTATAGTCCACATCACATGTCAATAGAGTTCAATAGTCAATTCTGTTTGGTCTATCACTATTTCGGAGCTCGAATTCAAGAGCAGATATTTATGATTTTCCAACACCATTTCACACTTAGACTTGCAAAGATCAACTACAATAACATCTATATCACAAATTTAAGTCAAATCGAACAAACGCTCAATTTAATAACTAAGATTCAAACAACCATTTACATTAATTATGTTTTTTTTAAATACTCATAGCTTTACGATATGAACAACAGTTTAATGATATGATTTAATTGTGTAGTATCAGCCTTTGCAATCGTGTGATGCTCACATGCATCCCAATCGAATCATACTCATATGCTGCTGGTTGTTATTTACCAAATGTTCAGTGTTCACTTCACCCTTTAAAGTAATAACGATACGATGTTTCAACGTTGTGAGCCCAATTTGTCTTGTTTAAAATTCACGCAATTTCAAAATAAAATTCATGAATGTGTAAAAATGCCAATTTTGCATTGGCACCAATAAAGTTAAACGGTTTAACCAGATTAAAACGAAACAAGACAAGCCACACACACGAAAAAAAGTGATAATATACAATTTATCCTTTTTTACGTTTCATTATGCTATTATTTCCAGATAATTTCAGCAACGCAGTTATAAAATATTATGTCCAGGTTTAATGTACAATGTACAAATGTACATACTTTTGGTGCAGAGCATTTGGTAGATAGTGCACCACCCACCCAATCTTAATAAGTACAGAAGCACACAGTTCTGCATTATGTTTTGAACATTGACGAGAAGAGAACAGCAGAACTGCCTACATCCCTCCTTTCGACATCGTTGTACCGTCTGTTTCAGGCACTCTCGCTATAAAGTAAATCTGAAATTGGAATTCGTGAGCATGATTGGTTAATATTCGTCTATGTGTGAGTGAAAAACTTCACGAAATATACACACAGCGTGGCTCAACAATCCACGCACGCACGAACAAAACAAATAAGGAGCTACTTATGGCCATGGTAAGAATAAATGGAGAGCATAAAAATCGATACATTCAACTGCTTTTCCCTGATGGCTCATATAAATTCTGCCATTTTTTTTTTGAATGTGCTACACATTTTTGCATTCAACGTTTTTTTCAGATGCTATAGATTCTTGAATATAAATTTATTTGTTTCGACATTTGAAATTAATCACATTTGAGTGATTAGATATGGAATGCCATAAAATGAATGAAACGAGTTCTCGAAACAAACATCAATATCTTTTACTGCAATATTTCGATAAAATATGACGAAAATCACTTTTCATGTGCCAAAAAAAAACTAGTGATGATGAAAACGTATTGAAATTCCGAGGAAGGACATAATTACCAAAAACCACTGCTATTATTGCTGTGTTTGTATTCCATTTCGATGAATTTCCCTCTTCCCAAATTGCACACAGCTCATGTAAAAACATCAACGTTGAACACATATGCAAAGACCACGCCCATTTCAAGTCAAAATGGTATTTAAGCTGATGGTATGGATGGAAATGTATCAGTATCGTGGTTGGTGTTTTGCAAGAAAGTTCTGTGTGTTCTTTAAAATAAATACAAAAAATGGATTCTACCAACGAACACATCGACCCATCAGTTCGCCGATACCGAACAGCATTCACACGTGAACAATTAGCACGGCTAGAAAAGGAGTTTTACAAGGAAAATTATGTTTCACGGCCCCGACGTTGTGAATTAGCCGTACAACTTGGTCTACCTGAATCAACTATAAAGGTAAGTTTGTGTCATTTTTTTGGTTGTGATTTGTGCGTGGTTGTGCATATAACGAACGGTGCTTCTATATACATGTGTTCATTCGTAGCCAATTAAATTTAATTGATTGAACCTAGGGCCTGTTCAAAAAATCATACACAAACCCCTGAATGTATTTTTTTGATACTATTTTAATTTCCCGCGTTTGAAAACTAGTCACTTAACTAGTAAATTTGATGCTGTCAACTACCTGCGTCAAAATTGCTTCAATATATTCATATTCAAGTGAAAAGTTTGGAAATACGGAAAATTAAATTGATGTAAAAAGGTGTGTTTTAGGGCTTTGTGCATGATTTTTTTGACGGAAACAGAATCATGTTGAGATTAAATTTGTGGAAAGTTCAATTTTTAATATAAGAAGAGGTGTCTGATTTGATGTTCGTATTTTCGCGGTTCGAACAACAGTACAGGCCCCTGATTGAAACCGTTAATCAAAATAGTAATTAATTGATTGTGTTTTCAAATCAATAGGTTTGGTTCCAAAATCGTCGAATGAAGGATAAGCGTCAACGAATTGCTGTTGCTTGGCCATATGCAGCAGTTTATGCTGATCCAGCGTTTGCTGCTTCGTTGCTACAAGCGGCAGCAAATTCAGTCAGCATGCCGTATTATGCACCAAATCCAATGATTCCACAAATGCCTGTGATAGCACCGTCGCAAATACCGTCGGCCGTATCAAATCATTATACATACAACTATCGTTATTCACCATACCAAATTCCACATCGAAATCCAACTGGTATTCCCCCACCGTCACACTCTTCCCCCATATCAACACCTCCAAATGGAACAATATTCACAAGAGGAGAACTGACAAATGGACTAAATAACTCATTCTGCAGTGATTACATGCAAAGTCCATCCTCACCGCTATCCCCTGTGTCACTTTCACCTGTATCAGATTCAGATAAGGTTAATATCACTTTTAAATCTCGAGTATTTGCTTGAACTCTTTCGATTGTGATCGATTCAATTTTAATATTTGTTTCCATTTTAATTTTGGTCTTTTAGATTGTGCCCATTCAAAATGTTCCGAGTTCACAGTCAAGTATTCTTCAACAAATCAGCCACCACAGCAACAACAATATTGGTGAAACAACAACAATTACCAAAACGATTAAACCGAAACTATTCAAACCGTACAAATCTGAAGAATGAATATAGCAGACTAAATCCTTTTGTATGACTGCAAACATTGTTTATATTAGTGATGTTAAGTGTTTCTTTCGTAGTTTTAGTCAAGTGAATAAATTAAGACAATTTGTAAATGATTCGAATTCGTTGTTTCAATTTGTTTCCCTTCGAAACACATTTTTACAGAATAACATAATGCGACATAGGACATAATTTTTCTGAGGACCAGGCAATATCATGTAGAATTAGTCCTGGAAGCAAACGGAGTCGATAATTTCGACCCATGCAGTTCTACTTTTCGGAATCATTTTGTTGTGACTCTTAATTGGTAGGTATGATACAAAGAATAACACCAAGAAAATCCATCAATAAAGGTAAAAAATATGAGCTTCATTCACACACATTATTTTGGCTGTTTGAATTTTTTGTATTCATTAATGGATTTCTTTCATGTTACTGTTAGTAGAATGAATTGGATTATAACTATCGATAGAAATTCTAACTTCCAGGCCTAGTTGAACTATGATGTAAATGTAAACTCTCCCTGAAAAGAACGGTTTTGATCAAAATTGATGTACCCAACTGTTATAGATTTTCTTCGTCAGTTTCATTGTTTTGATTGATATTTCAATTCAATTTAAGAATTTTTAATATTGTTCTATTGCATGGGATAATTTCAGATAAATACCTTTAGGGTTGAAAAAAACTGAAATAGTTGTCCAAGTCTTCATTTCCACGCCCAATTAAGTTGTTACACACAGAATGGTAATAACAATTAACTGAAATTTCGCTCCACAAAAATTCACATCTGATTGTTTTTGATTTGATGTGGTTTTCAACTGATTTTTTCTTTCAATTTTCACATTAAAATCAAAAACAAGAGAATACATTGTGTAGCATGCACAAAATAGTGGGAACTATACTTTTATAAAATAGGCGACAGAACGACTGTTTGTTGTAATGTAAAAAAATAACGATACAAAAATTCATATAAATTGATTGACTTCCGGTGGCTAGGGGGATTCGACTGTTTGCGAGTGCCACGCTATTCGAAGAAAAACCGCAACATACTGTACGAAAGAGTGTTGATTCGTAAGAATACACAGCATTCGCACAAAATACAAAAAAAAGCAAGCCCGATAATCGGTTGCTGTTCACAAACAAGCATAATTATTTGGATTTTATGTGACTGCCGTCATTGTTCAGAGTTCATCAAAGATTGAAAAGTGATGAATTCGAATGCATTCGCAAACATTCGCGATCATAATTGTTCATTCGCTTTATTATTCGTAACTATTCGCTTGAACTCAAACGCTTGTGCGAATGGAGTTAGATCCCCCTTGTTTGACACGAAGATCATTCCTTATGTTTACTTAACTTCAATTTTATTGCTGTTTGCATTTATTTAAAAGTGTGGGAAAACTCAATTCATCTCTTTCTGCCTCTTATTTGAGAATTAAAATCGTGCTATTGAAATCGTACATAGTATTTTAGGGGTTGAAACTTTGAAACAAAATATGTCTGTATTGACATGCCGACAGAGTAAGGTCATGTTCCACCGACGATTATTTCGATAGTAAAAATTCCTGTGTTTTGATTTATTGCTATTTATTAATACGAAACTGCCACTTGTTCACATTGGCGGCAAATTCTATTTATCGGCCAAACAATTTATTGCCCAGCACTTTTACACATGATGAGTTTGAGCTACCGAAAGGCGAACGCTCACCGCCACATTTGCCACACACACAATAAAATTGTAAACCAAAAAAATAATAATTTGACTAAGTTGCATTCTCAGCCTAATCAACGTATTCTATTTATTCAGGCTATTATCAATGTTTTGTGTTTTGTCGCTTTCTTCTCTGTATTTCCTTTTTGATTGGTGTTACACAATTCTCATACATTGGTGTTATAGCTCACTCATACCAATCATTTCGATGTGAATGGAACGAATGTGAGAAAATTTATTTTGATACAAAGTGAATTGTTTATCACTAAAGTGCTAAGTGGTCAATTTTGAGCTTGAGAATGTGGTTCTAGACGAGTCGAATCATTGCAATGTGATGAAACAAAGCGCCGCAAATATCATCGATAATTTAAAAAGGAATATTTTTTTTATTATTATCATTGTTAACATGGGTTTGTGATAGCGGCTACTATTTTTCTTCAGATGTTACGTTCAATTTTCTGCGTCAGTTCATAATGCATAAAATGATGGATAGAATTGAAAATAAAAACTACCGTATTCAATATTAGCTTTTCTAATCGTTTTCTTCGCTGTTTGATGTTTCCCTCTTTACGTTTTTCATTCTTTGTTTAAAGCGTATGAAACTAGATCTAGAAATTCAATAAAAAAGGAGAACAATTGAACAAATTGATAAAAAAAAGTGCGCCAAACTGAGTCGCAAAAGGCTGTAAAATACATTTTATTGAACAAAATCAAATGAAAATTGGTAATAGTCGAGAATTACAACTTTGCCAAAGTGAAAGCATGTGAATGTGATCATTGCACGTATGATTCATATTATACAAATCATTTTATTATAATTATTTGTTTTTCTTTCGGATTCGCATGGTATGCGCAAGGGGACACAAGTCGAATCAATAACAAATAGAATTCAATGTTTAAATTCGCCAATGACATGTTAAACAGTTAAATGAAGAGAAAATCTAATTCTCCAATTATTCGTAGTGATGAGTGATGATCTGATAATGCTTATTCCAATAACAAGCGATATCATTCAAAAATGTTCAAACACTTTCAAACATTCTTTCTCATTTTAAACATATTTTTTTTTTCTATCTCTCTTCTTTTTTAAAGGAACCCAATTGATTGAAAATTCTACAGAAAAAATCTCTTTCTTTGACTTTCTTTTTATTATATGACCGAAATCATAAAACCATTATGACGGAACGCAAGGGATATGAGGAATAGATCTTATGTTCAGTGACCAGAATATTAGTATCTTGTATGTTTACAATGTTCTCAAAATGAAATATATTCAGTTTTCTAAGCGTCTTTATGCTCATATATGGTTCTCAGGTCACAAATTGCATGTGACAGTAAATCATTTAGTTTTTCATTAAAAAAAAAAAACTTGGAAAAATTTCGATGAATGCACAGTAAGATACAAGCATTTAGAAGCGATTGCGAGCAAACGAAAAGTCTGATTGAATGTTTGTTATCTTTGGATGTTTTAAAATGTAATTGCATTAACTTTCTAGTCTCTGTGGTTTAAGGTAAACTTTCTTAATTCGGTCATTTGTAATATGGTGTTGAGATGTTAATTTCCAACAATTGTTCATTCAGAAAGTGTTTTTTTTTGTCAAATTGAATGGTATATAGATTTTAGATTTACCATTTAATTGTTGAGATTTGAATTCTACTGAGTTGGTGTGTGTCATTAACAGTCGCCCACAAGTCACTTTTGTCCAATCGCTTCTGCACAATTTAAACAATAAAAACCATTTAATTATATTATATTGGCATCGAAAATTAAGGCCATCGTAGTAAATTCGAATATGTTTTGTTTGGTGTCAAAAGACTGCTGAAATCATGGGAATATCACAACGCTGTAAAATGGTGAGAAAAAGCGAAATGCTAAAGAAAAATTGATGAATGAACTAAACCGAAAAATGATTACTGCCGCAACAATTAAAACAAACTGAACTGAACATTCGGCGATGTTGTTGAATATTCCGAAATGTTGGTGTGTGAGTCAACTGAAATAAACCATTATTAACACATTGTACGAGATGAATGTGTTGTAAGTGATTTTCAAGCGGCAATAAAAGTCATCAATTTTTAATGAACCTTATGAGCAAGAGAGCGATATGTTGCGCTTAAAAAGAGCCGCAGACGATACAAATAACGTCAACAAACAACATCTTACTTAACTTATTCTAATGTGGTTTGGAGTACCGCAAATTGATAGAATGCAGCACGGTGGCAGTGTGAACAACAAAAATGCGCTTCATCAATTTTAAGATGCGGATAACATCCAAAAATATACATGTATGAATTATATGCTTCTTTATTTTGTTTGAGTAACGTTTTTTTTCAACTCACACAGTTCAGCTGAAAGCATAAGAGCTGAATGATTACAAATCGGAAGAAAAAATACATCTGGATATTGAGTTTTTGCGCCACTTGATCACGACTAGTCGTCGGGATGCATTTGGCGTCATCAGTTGCTTGTGCTCTGAAGTCACAATATTTTATAGAAATTTCAATGTCCGTGAGTTTTTTCATTTCCATGATGTTGAATGCAGAACCATTGTTACAATGTTATCCACTTATTATGAAGTCCTACCGAACCACATTTCAATCGAAATGTGGGTGTCAATGCGCATGTGATGCGCTCAAGAAAGTTGTCGAAATGATTCATATTATTTGTGACAAACATCAAGCCAATCAAAGCAAATCATTTTGCAAAGTGATTTTATTCCGTTTATTTCCGATAATGCCCATTGAGTTTTGATGGTTTTAAAAACATCTCTATTTTGGTTTCAATATTTAATTATTTAAACCACTTAGGAGAAAACATTACCGTGTCACATTCAAATTAAACAAATCGTTTTTCATGGCCTAAAATTAGTTCGATTTTCATAATGAATTTAAATGTTTTTTTTTGAAGTTTTTTAAGTGCATGTTAAGTTAAAACGGAAGAAGCCAATAAAAAAACAACAACAAACATGCATTCATTCAAATGACGATAAGAAAATTATTAGTGACAACAAATTGAGAGGTGTTCGCATGTGCGCAAGAATGAGAGCGTGTTTTGCAGCCAATCGTTCCAATATGCTTGCCAAATGTTTAGTATGTTTTTTTTTCGATTGCCTTTCATATGACCCGGTGTCGTTTGCGTCAATTGGGCTGTGCGGTGAGCATGAGCACACATATTTTCTAAGAGCGGCATGCGACTGTCCCTCTGAAGTGGTTTTCTCGCATGCTGTTCCGCTATGTCGCAATGTGTAAATATCTTCGCTTTATTATGTGGTGCCTCAATTATGGGCAACGATTTTCTTTTGTATGCGGAGGAAATTCATTCTATCAAAGTGCATAAGTATTATGACGACGTTCGTTTGACTCTACATTATTTTCATTTACAGACTGATCATCAAAGTACTTCCTATTGGTAGCAACACAATTAGCGCTCATGAACCACATCCATTTGAATGCACTTATACTTCACTTATGCGTTTTTATGTGTTCCTTTGCATTGAGATGCTGGTTTACTTTTCCAGATTAATAAATTAGTTCATTCTAAGCATGAAAAACAGATTTTTTCTTTTTAATGTTAAATTGTAATTCTGTTTAAAAGATTTTTTCTTTCATCAATATTTGTGATAAAAATAATTCCAAATGAGTTTTGTTTTTTCACCGTCATATTTTGATTTGAAATTACCTGAGTCAGCTTGGCGTATAGAGTGGGTAATCGTATAGAATGTTGCAATCCGAGTCATTTGGAATCATGTAAAGCAAAATAGTTCAGGTACTTCTCTATTATTTATTCTTTTGAATGTTAAAAATCCTCTCATTTTTTTTAAATTCACAAATCTAAGAAGCTTGACCATATGTTAAAACCAACAACATTTTACATTAAAAGAACCAAAAATTATAAACAGATCTATAACGCCATCTGTTGAAGGATAGAAAACAGAAATATGAAAATTTCAAGGTGCAAACTCAAGTATGAAAATTTACACTAGCAGTTACTGTTATTGAAACATGACAGCTGTCAGTCGACAGTTGTTTTGACAGTTTTTGTTCACTCACAGAAATGTATGTGACTGAAACTGCGTATTTTGTAAACAACGAAAAGTTCCGGCTGAATAGGACTGATGACAAAGAAAAACAAATTTCATAAGAAGTTCAAACAGTAAAACTGGTGACTTTGACTTTTCCATTAACTACCCAGGGAGAGTATAGGTTGTGGATCTACCAAAAATCAACAAAATCACACGAAACAAGTACCGATATATCTCGATGCGATCGATCAGTATTTCAATGAAAGGGTATCTGAAAACGAAATTGATCAGTTTTCCATTCAAATGTGTACATTTTTTATATTCAAATAAAATAATATCAATGTGATTTGATTTTGATTGTTAGATTTGGCTGTTGAAAGAGTTTTCAGAGAAGATGGCGACGTTTTGGGTTTTTGAAGTTATGTATTGGACAATGTCAAGTTTTCCGAAACGAAAATATCAAATCGTTCGATTTGTTCAGTAAAATTATTGAATTGCATCCAAAGAAAGTCACACCATACGCAACAAATGTTGTGATTGTAAGTTACAAGCAATTTAAATCCGGTTTCCTTCCCTCTTTGGCTTGATAACACTGATCTTATCTCACTGAATTAACAGATTTGCCTGCAATGTATTCGCTCCATGCAGACATCAGCCAAAGAAAGTGAAAAAGCGGATTTGTTGACATCACAACATGAAATTGACATCAAATGCAAAAATATCCGCGTTATACGCATTTACGACATTTTAACGTCAATTTATTGAGTAAATTTATTGTAAATAAAATGCATATGCTGCGAATAAAGTGCGCATAGATTAGGATTTTGTATAGCTCCAAGCCCCTAGACTATTCACAATTGACGTTGTGCTGGAAACATATTGAAACGAGCGAGGTGCCTGACTGAAATGCATCTAATTTGTAAAAAATTCAGACATTTCATGCAATTCACATTGAAAGGGAATTTACTATTTATTTATTATTTATTTTATTCGGTATCTGACTTACAGTTTAGACTGTGTGCAATAAGTCAGATACATGTTGCCCAAAGGCCAATTTTTGTGTATAAATATTGTCTTACGTACTATTTAAATTATAATTTGCTTCTTAAACGTTAATCATTCACTATCCGTAATGTGATTATTTAGCTCCGATTTGAAAATTCCTATTGATTTAATAATTCTAATGTATGATATTGGTAGCACATTCCAAGTTAATGGAGCTTCAATGAAAAATGATGTTTTTTGAAAATTATTATTGGGTTTATTAACCATCAACTTATTGCTAGAACGTGTGTTGTTTGTATTTAATTTAATTAATTCTGACAAATATTCAGGGGCCTCATCATTGAGTATTTTCCAAATCATATTGGCGATGTGTGATATGCGTCTTTCGTACATTGTCATTAAGCGAATGCAAACATTGAATAATTTTTCCAGCCTTTCACTGTCACCATTGGTTCCATGTGTTCCAAATCCATGGTAAACCACATCCATGTAATCCAATATAGGAAAAAATTAGGGTTTTTATTGGCTGCATTTTGATATTCTCGGGCAAAATTCTTTTAAGTGGATGCAAAGAACCGAGTGCCCCATATACCTTTTGTTGAATTGTTTTTATATGTGTATCACCCGTAATGGTACGATTCAATTGGTAACCCAAATCTGTTACAGAATCAACATATTCGATTTTTTCATTGTTAATTAGGATATCAGGTAAATTTTCATATTTCAGTTTTTTAAGATTATTTTTTGACGATAAAATGATTGCTCGCGACTTTGATGGGTTTAATTCAAGACAGAATTGTTCAATATTTTTCAATTCCCCATTAATAATGTTTATTCCGTTTTGAATTTTATTCACATCACATTCAAGCGATATTTGAATGTCATCTGCATGTTCATAAATAGCTTTGAAGATCAGATTTCAATTATCAAATTTTCGAAAAAAATTCTTCTACACTGAAAGTTTCAAGGCAGTCTCCAAAAGTTCTATTTGACACATACAACGAACTGTAAATAGATGTGATATATCAAGCAAAATAAGATACAGGTACAAATGTATAATCTGTTTAAATGTTTAAATCACACCTGTTATCAGGGCAAGCCAAGTGATTCATATTGAGCATATTAATCTAGATCTAGAAGCAGAAAATGAATAAACAATAAGACAAATTGCGATTTGTGAATCCATTTTCAAATAATAGATCGAATCGAAACACAAACTATGAATTGTAGAACATACTAGGTACTGTTTTCTAATAAATTTGGCCTAGTTTAGGGGCACGGAACCATAAAAAATCGTATTTGATACACACAAAATAGATTTGCTTGAACTGCTACGGGATTTTAATTTGGGATTCGCATAATCTTCTCTGTGACGAAATCATTAATTTAAGTAGGAAACCCCATAGAAACCGACGCATAGTTGTCAAACTATTGACAACATCGTATAACATAGCTTAGCTTCAGTTCAGATAAATATCCATTATACGCAATTACACGCGAACATGTGAGATTTATGGTTTTATTTGGATTTCCTTCTGGTTCCATTCAGACAAGAAAAGTCATGCTCAAACATTCAAGGAAGAAAGTAAAATATCGCAGCACTTTCCTATTATTAAAATTTGCATTTTCACTTTGTGAATTAATAATTTTCTTTTGATATAGCTGCATGTTGACTTATTCATGTGGATCGAATCGGAGATGTTTCGGTTTATCTATATATGGATGCTTAGTCTGGTTTTCCTTAAACAGTGTCAATGTTTACTAGCTATTGTTTTTGCCTTCACTTCGGCTGCTGTCAAAGTAAAATGTCCAACTGAGTGCGCCTGCTGTGTTTTCGAAAAGACAAAATCAAAAATTGTAGATAAAGACATTATTTATGAGTCGTTGGTAAGCATGTCGATACTTCTTATGTCGATACTTCCTCATGTTTCGTCCAGCATGAAATTTAAAAAAAAAATGAAGACGTCCTGTATGTGTGTATGGAGAATTATTCTGTACTCAGTCGGACTGAGCCGAACATTTAAAGTGAAAATCCATGAAAAAAAAAACAAAACAAAACAAAACAAAAAGCCTTAAATAATTGTAAATACGGGATTGGTGACGGTAATACGATGGTAGCCCACATTTATAAAGTGAACAATTTATTTGGTTTTTTAGATGGTGTGAGGCCAATTTTTGATTTGGTATGTCAAACACCAGAAAGAACTCAACAGAAACAAATAATTCGTCATGTATGTGTGAGAATGCTCGGTTTGATCTGTAACTCATTCTCTTGTCACATTTTCTTTTTTTGTGTGAAGTGTTTAAGTTCTATTAAAATTCAACAGTTTCGCTCGCAGTATATCTGTATGTTTGTGTTTGTGTTAGTGAGTCACATCTAGTTTCACACCCACCCCACAGCGAAATATTGGATGTGAACTCATGCATGGGATTTTCTTAATTACAGAAAAACCTCCGAATAAGAGAACCCCTGAAAAAGAGAAACCCTCAGATGAGGGATTTTTTTTTTGGCACGGACGGTCATTAGTGTAAAATGACCCCCCAATAATGGAAAATTCACCTCCAAATAGTGGAAAATCTGACCGATTCAAAAAAAAAATCTTCAAAACTGCACGCAAATGTAGATTTTCATTTAATTTGTCAGCTTATTCATTTAATTTTTCAGCTGATCTCATCTCATTTAAACACATTTTTGCTTATATTTTCCACAATACAGCCAAATAGACAGTAAAAATATTCTTCAAATTTGATTTGATTTATACACGATCGAAAATGTGCGTTGGCATTTCTGTATGATATCTCTATAGAAGAGATGCAATCGTTGCATTCTATCGCTTGGTATCATATCGATTGGAAGAGTTTATTAATTCGATGTGATAAATTAATGAAGAAACTAGGAACAAGTCAGAAACAGAAACAGGCCGAAACGTAAAACATTTTCAAAGAATACGAAATGATGTTAATTCCTTTGTAAACTGAAAGGTTCATGCCATTTCCAAAGAGTCATAAAGCACTAAACGATATTTTATTCGTTTAAATGAGTTTTTGTTATGCTGAATTGTTTTCCTTTCTTTCCATGTGTTTGGTTCGCATACATACGAACGAATGTGCATGTATTTTCCATAGCGTGTTAAAACAATATCTCTCATTCGTTCTTATAGATTGCTTACAGCTAATGTAACAAAAAATTCCATTGTTTGAATATTTATTCCGATTAATTCCATTTAAAAAAGTGTACCTGACAATTTTTCGAGCTATTAACATAGGTGGGCAAGCAGAGTACTGAGGGGGTTTTTTATCCCCCCCCTGAGATGTGAAATTTAACTTACTCCCTCTGGTAAAAAATACATTTTTGTTGAGGAAGTTAAGTGTGATAGTATGATTAGTGAGCTACTACAATGATTATTTCTTCGAATCACAATTTCTTCGGCTATACGTGCGTTTGGATCATTATTTTCGCTTTTTCATCCATTTGACAGTTTCACTGAGAATGGGATCTTGTTTGTGTTTGTTTCGGATTTCCAGTGAATTTGTTGCATTTTTGATAGGGATTTTTTTTTTTGGAAATTACTCCCCCTAGAAATTCGGATTTTAATAAAATATTCATATTCGTTCACTAACAATCACATATTTTCATTCAAAAAATTTCAGAAATTTATAGCATATTTTAGTACCCATTCTTAAGTACACAAATTAAGTATTTTTAGTAAAAAAAAGTGTACGAATTAAGTGTACGATTTTAATTCAGGTCTAATAAAGTGTACGAATTAGAAAACAGTTTGATTAAAGTTTGATGAAAGTTTGATTAAAGTTTGATTAAAGTGTATACACTCCACTAAAGTGTACATCACTCAGATAAAGTGTACTATATTTGATGGAAATTTAATGGAAATGTTGATAGTTAGGTATAGAATATGTCAAAATATTATACACCGTTGGAAAGGTATTGACTCCCAGAACGCGAAAATATTTACTTTGGGACATTTTGAGTATAACGTAAAAGTGAAAAAAATGGAAAACGGACACCCCTGCATTCAAACCCAAATTTTGGGATGGGTATAAAAGTGTCCATATTTTTGATACAGCCAGATCAAAAATAACTTTTTTCAAAAATGTTAAAAATACAAAATAAAGTAGGCCTCAATACCTTTCAAACGAGATGTGTGCGGTTTTTTTACCTTTCTAAATGGTTGAGATATCGATCGCCAAAATTTACCCTTACTTTTGCAAAAAGTTGAAAATTTCGACCAACCGACCCCGGGTTTTTAGTTGGACCTAAACTAATCGAACCATATATACATTTTTCAAATCCGAGATGGTCCATGTGAATTTTGATCGATCGGGTATGGAATGGTCGATGTGTCAAATATATTTTTTTTTTTTGAAAATATATTCACTTGTTCACGTTTCGAACAACAGGCCCCAGATAGATGGTGTGTGAGAATGTGAGACACTTCTCCATGGGCCAATTATATATCAAAATTTGTGTACACATAAACACAGTTCGAGGCTAAATGCTTAGCGTGTCACAACGAGCGGATGTGTGCTCTGTAAGATGTCAACGAACTAGCATCAACAGCAGCATCAGTGTCGACATCGCTATGTGTTGTTTTCAAATGCAGCCCACTGTTGCCAACAAAGATACTTTTATTTGAAATACAAAATACACACCAAAATTGACGAACATCATTTAAACGGCAAGTTGTCGCCATGTTTAAGATACATGAGTATCGTATTGAATCAAGCGGTGCTCGTTCAATGTTGGTATTTATGTGCTTCTTCTTCAAAAAATGACACACGCATACAAAAGCAAGTGCCGCATGCAGCTCAGTAGCAAAACACACACTTTGATATTTCTCGTTTGATATCTCTGTGTATACATATATAAGAGAAGAAGAAGAGCATAAAACACTACATTGACAGCAATGTTGAGTTATATGGCGCTATAGCCATTGAATTTTGATAAATTTTATTCGATAGCTTGTTAGCATATATAAAATGTATATACAGCTTTATATGCAAATATACATAAACGTAAACTAAATCTCGTAAACGGTATTAAATTTGACTTTACTGTCTTCAGCAAACTTATAGATCTTGACTTGATAACAAATTTCTCCGAAGGGGTTGACCCTGAAAATTTACTCCGAAAGGGTCAAAAATGACCCCTAACATCAAAATCGAATATTTCATAAATTTGATGTCCCAGAGCATTTTGGACGTGACCGTTGAATTTGTACTTTTTTTTCGACTACAACAGTGTAATCAAGTTAGTTCAACTCTTGAGCATCACTCGAAAATTGTATTCTATTAATTCGTTTGTGAATTCGAAATGCAACTGACAACTCGATGAATTGCTAAAAGTACCACTTGAAAGCAGTCCCTAACAGCGGTGGGGGCTGTAAAATATATAAGATGAAAAAACCTCTGAACGAGGTATAAACAGAGTGGCGCACCCAAATATCCTGCCCACAAAATGACTGATATCACATTTTACGTGGCGCTGTTGAATTATATATTTTTGGTTCAACGTTTTTCAAATAATTCAACAAACCTTTCCATGATGGCATCAATTGAAATTTGAACTAGTGTGCGCCAGTGCGAGCAAAGTGCGCTTTTCTGACAATTCGATTAGAGTTAGGCTACGATTCAAACCGAAATATTTGTGTAAACAAAATGAATTTATTTTTCCGCCGTAATACAATTCACGTTTTCATTCGGCACTCGCACTGGCGCACACTAGTTCAAATTTCAATTGATGCCATCATGGAAAGGTTTGTTGAATTATTTGAAAAACGTTGAACCAAAAATATATAATTCAACAGCGCCACGTAAAATGTGATATCAGTCATTTTGTGGGCAGGATATTTGGGTGCGCCACTCTGTTTATACCTCGTTCAGAGGTTTTTTCATCTTATATTAGTAGTTTTGTAAGGTTTATTTGTAAAAAACACTCAAAAATAACAACTTTTCGAGATATATCATCAAATTCTGTTCAACTCCATCGATCGAATTGCAAATTTTGAGTACCTTTGAAGTAAATACGGCAAAGATATGACAAAATGAGCCAAAATTTCGATTTCGATGTTTTTGGTTTTTTTTTACTTGTAATCCAAATTTTCCTCCAAATCGAGTCAATAGGCGCCGATTGAAAGCCAATTCTAATGTATATCGATTGTGATATATGAGTTGCGAGCATGTTATGTCATCATATTCAGTATTATATCACAACTTGATTTGATAGTGTCA
This sequence comes from Aphidoletes aphidimyza, assembly GCA_030463065.1. Classification (NCBI taxonomy): domain Eukaryota; kingdom Metazoa; phylum Arthropoda; class Insecta; order Diptera; family Cecidomyiidae; genus Aphidoletes; species Aphidoletes aphidimyza. Next base: position 618,629 of record CM059998.1, read on the forward strand.
ACTCTGACACACATATAGCCAAAACCCAATTTTTGCGAAAAATGATGAGTGAATTTCCAACTTTAATAACTTAGGAACGGTTGATCCTATTTTAATGGTTGAACCCTCGTTGGATAGGTATTGAGGTGTACTACCAAAGTGTAGTTTTTTCGATTTTCGATTTTTCGGTTTTTTCAATGTGGTGACCAAACCCGATTACAGATTTCCTTCATACTGAAAACTAATTTGAAGCATAGCTCAATACCTTTCATTTGCGGTACATGCGGATTTTCTATGTTGTGTATTATCGGAGTTATGGAATTTTGAAAAAAATTGACTCCTCGACACTCTCCCCCTGCTTATTTTCTTATATGTAAAGAAATTCGCCCGTTCTCGACGGTTTTGAACTGCCCCCCACACTCCCTAAAAATAATGTTATACATCACAGAAATCGAGAGAAGGTACAAAGTCACAAACACACACACACACACACATACCAAACCCAATTTTCAGGGAAAACCGGGAAAACGTACACAACTTATGAACGGGTCAACCGATTTCGATGGTTGAGCACTCGTTGGAAAGGTATTGAGGAGTACTATCGATTGGTCACTCAACGACAGTGGTCAAGATTACCCACCGGGAGATATGCTATATAATCTGAAAAAAACACCCCCATACGTCCACCAAGCGAAATTTTTTTTGGTTCCACAAAAATTCATTTTGACGACGGCTTTCGTTTAGTTTGGTCCTAAGCTACACGCCAATGCCTATTCCACGAATGACATCGGTCGGCAACATAGAATCCGAAAACTCGCGTATATATAGTGTTGCACTCAAAAGTGAATTTTTTGGTGCGCCACTGGGAGAACTGCCGTTCTCCGCGATTGAATCTATTCTAAAAATCATTCGATAAAAGTATTATCTTCTTAGTAAGACCTGTCCAGCAATCACTGAGTATTTGAAGGAAACATTCAGAACAAGTTATATATTATAAAAAAATATTTTAAAATTTAACAAAAATCATCACCTCTAAAGCGAGTGGTAAGAATTTCCCTTGAAACCCAAACAATGGAACAATAAAATACAACGATGCACAAAGCAGTTTTTTGCAATCGTTATCCGTTAGTTTACTGAACAACAAACACATTTTTGCAGTTTTTTTCCCGAAGAATGCATATACAGTTTTTTCATTATTTTGCCAAAAAAACCGTTCTTACTGTTCTTGAAGAAAGAGTAACGGACTGATAACGCATTTTTGCATGTAAAAAATGTTGTTGTTTTTTCAAATCATAAATTACATACAAAACACTTTATTTGCAATGAAATTATCGGGAATGATGAGGTGAATGTGTGAAACGAGAAAATACAAACGAATGAAATGAAAACTATGTGATTGTGTGTGAGTTTATGCTGTGATGTAAAAACCTTTCGTTGTATACTTTAAACCTTTCTTCTGCAGGAAAGGGCAACAAGCAATAATATTTCTTCTATACTAACCATTGACTAACTCATTCATATTCTCGTGTACTCTTTTCGTTTGACACCATACAATATACACATACGGTGTGCACCAAGCCTTTCTACAATAAAACAACAAGAAAAAAATTCAGTTTATGACACACTATACGATACTAAGAGGACGAGATAAGGAGAAATTCATACAACGACTTGCAACAAGAAAAAAAAGAAGAAGAAAAATGAATTGATAACATTTACGAACGTCACATGTTTGGTTACAAAGGCGTTGCTCTGAAGCAACGTGAGAGCCGCTTTCGTTGCCATGAACAATGCCAATGTATATGGGAGGTGTCATATAAGAATTAATTAACAATGTAAAAATTAAACCCTTGTCTACACTTGTAGGCCTTTTGCCTGTATGTATTCATGAATTTGTGTATTTGTTTATTGTACAATGAAAATTCACAAGCCTTTTGCATTTATGTGCAAAAAGGATATGCCAAGAATCATAAATATTTTATGATTTTTACTCGACAAGAAAGGAACTGTTGCCCCTTCATACATGGCAACACAATATCAGCACAAACTCTATTCGTCAAACTTCGAGCAACTCCAATTTTATCAACTCAGCGAATTCAATTGATATTCATTTGATTTTTAGTGGAAAATTGTGGAAGAACATATTTGTTGATTGCAATATATATTAAAAATATGGGAGATTGGTTTGAACTGAGGAATTCAAAGCCGTGCACTTCAACGAATGAGACAAGCCGGTAAACGGTAAAGATGATTTTGGGTTTCAAATCCCATGCGAAACCGGATTTGACGGCCTTTTTGGTTTTTTCTTCACCAAAGTCGACACAACCTCTGTTCGTATGTATGAAATTGCCGACTACGGACGGAAGGATGGACAAAATTCTGTCCGAATGACAACATTGCTACGGTTCAAGATGACCAAACAAATAGGCTGTTGTTAATACGATAACTTGACAGAATTTGTTCTAATTCTGACTAAGGATGGTAGGTATGAACATCTTGGACGAAATTGGACTTCTTTTGGACCAAATCGGAGTACTCGATCATATTTGGAAAGATATACGCTTTCGGTATGTTTTGCCCGTGAATGGACGCTTGAAAAACGCAATGATTTTCCCACTACGTGCGGAAAAGTAAAAATTATATACCGAAATTCAATCTGATGCTCTAAGTCATTAAATATTTTCAATAAATCATATAAATGGCTTTCTACTGTTTTGTTACGTCGAGGTCAGTGTCTCAACTTATATCGAATTTAATAACGACTGGAGCTTATGTGTAGCATTCATTGAACACAACTATATTACCATTGCTTTTTTTGGAAGTGAAAAAAATACGAAACTAAATTTGATGTCTAACATCGTTGGATGTTGGCTGGGATGTGTATAGTACATCATGTTCTCAGGTCAAAAGAGCGCCATTAAGACTGATAAATATAACATATGTTACGCACGAGCAGCGTGAAACTCGCTGTGGAAAATAATTTGCGTATTGAATCATCAATTACACAAATGTTCAATAAATCAATCAGTAAAAATCAGTGAATGTATTCTGCTGAGGAATTAGTTGCGCGTCAGCGTTAGCAACTAAGGTTAGCAACTAATATGTAGCGTCAACCGACGCTCGATTATGATGCGGCAGATATGAAGACCAGTTAGATCTAAGCGGTACACAGCAGCCGCTGTAGGGTGAAGATGTGAATGTGAATGTGTGAGTGTACGCGTCTACATATCTGCCGCACCATAATCGAGCGTCGGTTGACGCTACATATTAGTTGCTAACCTTAGTTGCTAACGCTGACGCGCAACTAATTCCTCAGCAAAATACATTCACTGGTAAAAATCCGTAGAAATTTCGGTATGATTTCAATAAATTTTTATTTATTTTATTTTTATTTATTTCATTTTAAGGTCTACTTTTGAGCCGACCGATTGCAGTAGCTTGGAAAAGAGTGGTCAAAGACCCTCGTTAAAAACCAAGATCTTTTTCCAAATAAATAATAGTGCAAATAAGTGAACAATATAAAAGATTAGATATATAAATTTATAAAAAAAATAGTTATTTTCAGTTAGCTAAATCACAGAATTAGGAGTACTCGATAAACTGTTTTGCAAATTAAAAACAATTCATCAAGTTATTTAACATTCATTGAATAGTATTCAAAGCATTACTAATTAACACACATTTCGTTTATTTTCAGATCGAACGAATAATTTTTTGTTGTTGGGGGTTCTGTTTTCACTAGGTTCTTCCGTTTCTACCTAAAAATTACCATCCATATGAATTAGCAATGAATTAAGCTCGGATATTTTTGAAATTATTTATTCTTTTAAATGTTCAACATCCTTATTTTTTTTCTTAAATCCACAAATCAAAGACCGTTTTTGAGTATCTTAATGGGTCCAAAATCGATTCTTCAACAATTCATATGCAGTCCCAAGTGGACAAATTACACGAATTTATTTGTGTATACACGAATTTCACACGATTTGTTACATTTCATTTTCGACTATCTTTCGTTGCAGCAATTTTCAAATCGTGTATACACAATTGGTGTACACTGTACACGATTCATCATAATTGTATCATAATACATAAAAACAAGATAAATCGTGTATACGAATCATGTACACGAATTGTTTATACGATTTGAAATGCATTGTAACGAAGGATGGTCGAAAGTAAAATTTACCGAATCGTGTGTATTTCGTGTATACACTAATAAATTCGTGTAATTTGTTCACTTGGGGTGTTGTAAAAAGATAATTATCTCACTAAGATAACCAGATAAGATGAGATAAGATAATATCTATTATTTTTTGTATGAAATTCTTCATCTAGATACATTTCAATTATCTTTTTACAACACTCTTCATATGTTAAATATATATGTTAAACCACCAATATTTTAAATTTAAACAACCAAAATCTGTCACAGATCTATACCGCCATCTGTTGAAGGATAGAAACCAGAAATGTGAAATGGATGTTAATTGAACCAAACTGATTGTTTTACGTTTTGAAATTAATAAAATACTAAAACATTTAAACACAACGAGTCCTCAAATCTTCATGGAAAAATGAGAAATGCACGCGAAATCAGATTTTTAAAGTGTACATTCAAGTATGCGTGTTTACACTAGCAGTTGCTGTTATTAAAACTTGACAGTTGTTTTGACAGTTGTTGCTCCCTCACAGAACTATCTGAAACTGCGTATTTTGTAAACAACAAAAAGTGCCGGCAAATACACTTATACAAAGAAAATCGAATTTCATAAGAAGTTGAAACAGTAAAGCTGGTGACTTTGATGAATATACTTTCCATTATCTAACTAGGGTGTATAGGTTTATACACTAGGAATCTAATAAAAATCAACCAAATCGAGTCTTTGAATAAACAACAACCTTGAATACCTACAAAAAATCAGAATGTCAAGTGATGTGATTTTATTTTGTGAGCATCTGAAATTGGCCGTGGGCAATTGCGACACGAAACAAGCATCGATATATCTTGATGCGATCGATCAGTATTTCAATGATAGGGTATCTGAAAACGAAATTGGTCAGTTTTCCATTCAAATGTGTACATTTTTTATATTCAAATAAAATAATATCAATGTGATTTGATTTTGATTGTTAGATTTGGCTGTTGAAAGAGTTTTTAGAGAAGATGGCGGCGTTTTGGGTTTTTTGAAGTTATGCATTGGACAATGTAAAGTTTTCCGAAACGAAAATATCAAATCGTTCGATTTGTTCAGTAAAATTATTGAATTGCATCCAAATAAAGTCACACCATACGCAACAAATGTTGTGATTGTAAGTTACAATCAATTCAAATCAGATTTTCACTTGGGCTATATACCACTGATCTTATCTTACTGAATTAACAGATTTGCCTGCAATATATTCGCTCGATGCAGACATCAGCCAGAGAAAGTGAAAAAGCCGCCATAGTAATTGAAAAGTTGGTCGTGAAAAATTGCTGTGACTCAGTTGATCGATGTTATTTGATGAGCGAACTGTTGAAGATTGTTGAACAATCAAAATCCGGAACAGGTATGAAATATTAAATTCAAGAATAAATCAAAAACGCTCACAACGGAATTTTATTGTTTATTACAGTTCAATGCCGTATATTTGAATTGATCGGATGTTTTGCCAAAGATTATCCGGATTGTATCGAAAATGTGATTAGTGATGGCATAAAAATTCGTGACATGTATTTTAGAGCTTTAGAGAAAGTGGTTATCAACAAACAAGACGTAATTCGTTTGATGACATTCATTTCTTTTGTTTTGCTATTGTGTTAAAAAAAAAATCTCATCATTTACTGATAAAATGAATATGTTCGTTTGTTTTCAGTCTTCCATGGTGTCGCTGACAGGAGCATTCAATGGATTGAATGATTTTCTAGAAAATTTTGGTCCATCTGAAGAACATAAAGAAGACTTTGCGAAACGTGTTTACAAATGTATTAAGCCAATTGCAAAGCCATTGGACAACGCACAAAAAATTGTGAATCGAAGTGCATTGAATTTGTTGGCCCACCGATGTGAGCTATTCGGTGTACAGATTTTCGATGATTTTTTCTTTTGGCACGATTTACTTGTAAACATTTGGCTCAAAATGGATCAATTTGATAATCGTCGGCCTGCTATTCATCTACTGCATGCCATACATCGTGAAGTTGCGGTACATTTATTGCAGAGCAGTAACCCAGATCGGTGTCGAGTGATTTTAACATTCTTGCAAACCTACTTCAAAACAACATTAGAATCACCAAAAAGTCAAGCGTTCGAAATTCGTTTGGCAATAGTGGGATTTGGACTATTGGCTGCACCATGCAAAAAACTATTGTCATCGACACATTTGGATGAATTGCTTAGTTTGGTCATGCAACGCACTAAATGCATCGCAAACGCAGTGAATCACAATAGTAAAGAGCAACTTGAACACTTTCCCGATTACGTTGAAGCATTATCACGAATCATGGAACAAGTTCATCATTTATCTAGTGCTCAATTAAATGTTCTACAAGATATTATTGTGTCAGTGATTCGAAATTTTCATTTGCTTTCCACTGCTATGCACGATGTTACAATAAATACATTGATGCGTACGTTTCACAATTTGAATGGGCTTGGCGATTCAATTTTGGATGACATCCTTGAGAAGGTTGTGTTTCACGGAGTTATTTGGACGTGTTCACACAAACTACCATTCGATGCAAAAAACGATTGGGATATTGAATCTGATTGGAAAGATCATATCACATACAACTCATATCTACCGCTGTGGAATGGTTTTCTAGCTGACATTGAATCCAATTCATACAATCGCAGTGCAATTGTGAGCAAAATCTATGATCAAATGATGCGTACATTGTTCAAAATATTGGTAATCATTAATATATTTGTATTGTACATTGCATTTTGTTTCAACGCAAAATTTCAATAAATATCAAAATCTCTTTTAGGACAAGCTAAATTTTTCACTGCGTAAGAGAATTTATCGTGATGATGATGGAAAAGATCAAGAACTGTTCTTCAGTAATCCAAACTATGATCTTGAGCCAGAACGTGTAAAAGATTTCCATATTTTTTTCAATTTGATCGAATTCTATCGAGCCATGTTGAAATCTCGAAGTCTTGACAGTCATAAAACTCATTTTTCCAAATGGATTAATCAATTTGTCGACGAAGTGATTGCAAAATCTCTTGAGCATCCATTGGTGAGTGGATTTGTCGGACTGATGCAGATCATTCTTGGTATAACCAATCGACTGAATTATTTTGGCAATGATTTATACGAGAGCAACGCAACAAGTTACAATAATGTTTACTACTATCTCAGTACAACCATACGAAAAGCTCAGCAAAGTAGCGGGGAACTGCAAATTGCTTGTTTAAAATTGTTATTCACAACACCAACTTGTATGCTTCATACACTTATCAGCGAAATGATCACAGTGTTTCAAATGGCTTTCGAATTAGGAAAATCGAATTCAAGTTTATTTATTGCGGAAATGGCATTGAGTACAATTGAGAGATACATGGCATCAGCTAACCTAGCTTCGAACGAAACGAAACAGTTCTTACACGAAGTATTACCATATTTCGATACATATCTACAAGGCTTCAAAAATGATTCAGTTCAAACTGTAGAAATTTCCAGCCATCGATTACTTGGCGCCAAGCGAACTGCTCAAAAACTTATTAAAGTTAAAGAAAATGACCTTTTGAAATTCCAAAAGCGTATTATTCTTTTTTTGGGCACTGTAGAGCCAGAATACTGTTCGTATTTGGTGAAAGACAGTGAATACACGTGCCTTGTCAAATGGAATACAAGTGAAACCGTTAAATTGACATTGTATAGCTCAAATTTTAATCCGAGAATATGCCTGGACTCGTTAATTCCCCGAATATGTGAAATTGCCACCTCAACAACGGATCGCCAAAAGAAATTGACTGCATGTGAAATCATCCAAGCGACGATTCTCTATCTCATCGGGACATATAATCATCGTGGCAAACTTTGGTCGGAACTGTGCAAGCTGATGCTGGAATTAGCATCGAATCCCGACATGGGTTTGTAATTTTCATTACTGATTTTTATTTCTCACGATTGATCACTTTGAATCAAGGGGGAAATGACAACCGTTCTGCCATTAGAAACGGCAAAAGTACCGTCTAAATATCGAAACTATGTTCTCATTCGCTGGAGAAGTACGAGTTATTGGCGGTAGTTTCGATATTTGGAAGGTACTTGTATACATATCAGGTAATACCTGAAACGTAAAAAGAGTGAACTCATGCGAGTTCGTGCCTGCACAGCCAGAACTAGTTGGTTACCCCTAGCTTTATTCATCAAATATACTTTGTGTCGATTGTTCTTCAGGTGTGCAGCAAATGTTTGAGCCATTGGTGATGCAAACGATGCATTATATGTCGAAAGATGATCAGCTGCACCATTCTGGAACTGAAATTTTATTAAAGTGTCTGATGGATGCCATTTCACATCCAACAAAATTGGCCGTGCGTGATTTAGCTTCTCGATCCTTACGCGAGTTTCTATCGTGGACAATTCGACAATCCAGGCCTGAACAGTTGGCTGCTTCACCATTCAATATTGTCACATTGATTCACCACTTAAAAATGTTTAATTCCGATACATTACATCAACGTCGTTTTGGTGCAGCGCTTGCATTCAATAATATATATCGAGTACTACGTGAAGAGGAGTTCATTGTCGATAAGTATGGGCTGGATTTGTTGCATGATTTTTGTATTAATTTGAAATTGAGTGAACAACAGTTGGAAGAAAGTGTAAATTGTCAGACGGACCTGAAACAAGTGTTGTCCTCTTTAGATCATGTGTTGCGTGTGCTTCGTGAGCGTAAACAAGTGTTCAACACATTGAATCCGGATCGGATCAGGCCGATTCCATTTGCAGACTCCACATTACGCGATGCCGTTTTCTGGTTGCTTGGACAGTGCAATAGTGTTCAAACGGTCTACCGAAAGAAAATGATGGAAATGTTTATGGCATTGGCGCCATGCGTTGAAGGATACAATTCATCAGCCGCCTTCATTCATGATACACAAACTATCGAAACGAAGATCAAGTTTTGTGAGAATGGTATCGAGTTTGATCAAATGGAATCCGCTGATTTTGGAACGACCCTTACGTGGTTAAGGCGATTACATGCAGCATTAGAATGTCACATCTGGTTTATTGAGAATAATTTCATACTTACGTGGAAGTCCGCTTTCGAAAACAGTAGAATCTTCCAAGCAATTGAGTATTATGCCAACCAATACATGAACCATAACCTCTTTGAAGAAGATCACAACATGGACAGCAACTCAATCGTCCATAAGGAAAAAATAAATACTGAAAAAAGTGAAATTTTGATACTAATTTGTCATTTTTTGAACAAAACCATGGCCATTGGCTGTGTACCAGATGCGATTTGGGAATTGCGCGAATTAATTTGGATTATTGAAACGTCCGTATTTCATCCACAATTTCTCGAATGTGATACAAGAAATCCCGGATTTCGGTCCAACTTATCAAAGTACTTGGAAACGTTCATCACAAACATCAACCGTTTTGGTCCAGATCAATTCCGAATCGATTTGAACAATAAATTAGTTGGTACAACCATCGACATTTATCAAAGTTTGAGCAATTCAATCGAAGAGATTCTCAGCCGTGGTTCAATTTCAGCATCGGATACGAACAACGTGAATGGAATTGATTTGATGTGCCGCCTAATCCGATCGAAACATGTGCCACTGAATGAAAGTCTAACTGCAAGTATTGATGTTTTAACGGGCAAATTACTTTATCAAATATTTGATGGAATCAAAGAAAAACAAGGAGATATTCTCTTCGCTAAAGCACTATCACCGGACACAGTTCAGTTTACAAGTCGTTTACTTCAAGTTTGTTTTCACAAGATTGGGATTTATGTGAATGTCATCGATCTTCTACTGAACACGACACAGCTGAAATTATTTGATTCTATCAAACCGATAAAATATGGTCGACACTTTTCAAACCTTTACAAAACCATAATTTATCAGTTTTTCTTAAAACATGTAGATATTATTGTTGAACGTTTAGTTTCAAAAATTTTACCACCGAATGTGGACTACGTCTTACGCATGCTGATCGAAATTACCGAAGAAGCATACAAAACCGGATCAAAAAATATCGTGCAAATGAAATCATTAACAAACATCTTGCTGAGTAAATGGCCTGACATTTTAACGAGATCAAAGTCAGACCAAAGTATGATCATCACATTGACATTGATTGAATTAGTCGGACAGATCGCAATGATATGCCCGTATCCGCTCACAGAGATATCGCAAAAGGCGAATGGATTGGACAATTGGCTGTTAAACATTATAAACTGCAGTGACTTCGATTTGGAAATCAAAATACAAGCAATCTTTCTGATACCTTGTCTGATTGGCCCATCAAGCAACGAACATGCAGACGTACAAAATGCGTTGGAGCAATTTCAACGGCAATATTTTCCATTGCGTACAGAAGAGCTGCGGTCGGGCAGTGTGGATCGTACATCATATGAAAATGCACTTCAAGTTGTGCTAGACACAATGTGTGCGTCAAAATCATCGATTCTATTGAGATTCGTCATAAACTGTACATCACCAGATGCAAAGCATATTTTTGAACACAAAATCGTTGAAAGTTTACGGAAATTCATGGCTGCATTACAATTCGAACATCAATTACACTGTTTAAATGTGGTTTTTGAGATGTTCATCAGTTTCGCGTACGATCCATCAATTCGAATGGTTTTAATCAAACGTTTTCTATCACATATGATATTGAATTCAGCAAAAAAATCGATTATTGACTTTTATGCGATGCACATACGTACAATTGAACAACTTCTTGAGGCTCCTTATGGATTGGTGATGCCAGACTTCAAACTAGAACAAGCATTCACATCACGCATTGGTGCATTCGAATTGCTTGAAACATTGATTATGATTCTAACACGAGAAGAAATTTGCGAAAAAACATGTCCCATTGTGATTGCCAAATTTGGTAAGGTTTTTTTTCATTACTTTCACAATGGCATAATGCAGTGAAACAAGAACTACACGAATTTTTATTCAATTTATGTATCTTTCAGGTGATAAAGTTCAAAAAGGCAATGAACTGTTGGCTTGGATGTCACACAAAGCCGTGAGTACAAAAACGGAAAGCTTTCAAACGAACGATACCAAGAAAATGGAAATGTTTCGCCTGTATCAATGTGCTGCGTTTAAGGCTCTCTGTGCTATCATAAGCAATACACAAAGTCAATTGAAATTTTACGAAAACTGGATATTTATCGAAAAAAATTGGTGGAATATGATCAACACAATCGATTCAAATCTCTATATAAATCAAACGCTTGAAGTTGACAAGAGGCCACAAATCAAAGAGCGCATGGTTTCGATACGACGATTAAAAAATCAAACTGATGGAAACACGCCACACCAAAAATATATTGAATCACAAACTGTATTTGAATCATCGCTCAGTCAAGATGTTACGAAAATTGACTTGAGCTGCTCGTATGTACGAACAGCCGAAGAAGTGCATGAACAGAATCGTTTGGCCAATTATCAACCGAAAACATTAATGTTGGAAAAGAATTCCATAAATGATCATGAAGTGATGGCTACGATTTGTGCTGTGATTGAGCACATGTTTGAAAATGGTATAACGCCAATCAACGATGACGGCACGGTTCGTCGCCAAAAATTGACCTGGGTGGAGAGCCTATACGCCGCGATTGCTAATAAAAATAGTAATGTGCATATTAATGTACGAATCTTTTTGGTGACGGCGGTTGATAATTGTTGCAAATGGTTTCAAAACTATGCCGACGTTATGACACCAGCAATTCTGAAATTTTTGATCGATTGGATGAACATGAGGAATAATATTGATGCCTTAACCATTTTCTTAACCGTTGATTTACTTGAATGGGACAGTGTGTATCGGGTGAATACACCTGATGAACAACAGTTGGCTAGTGATTTAATGACAAAACTGATGGAACGTGCTTTCAGCCAACAAAAAAGTGTGTTTCGACGAAATTTAGAGATCATTCGAAATCTGATGGAGAAATGGCGAGATTTTATTCGCTTGCCATATCGGTTACTGTTTGAAAAAATAAGCGATACAAACATTGAATCAAAGTCAAATATTTGCGGTATCCATTTGAATGGAATTGTGCTGGCAAATGGACTCGTTCCGTTTACTGATGAATCAAAGCTGCAATTTATGAATGCAATTAGCAATTGCTTGAACAACATACACTCCGATGTATATCAACCGGCAGCTCAAGTGCTCGGCATGATGTTGCACGAGATTATTGACAACCAAAATGGTGGTAACATCAATGGCAACGAGGTATTCATCAACGGTATTATCGGTCGTTTAAAGGATTGGAAAAAAACCAATGAGAAAAAGTTCATGTACATCATTTTCTACATTGACAAACATTTTATAATCAATGAATTTTTAACATCAATTTTGAGCCTAATTCCAACCAGCAGCTCAGATGTTAAGAAATTCTATCTGCAAATGTTTCTCGCAAGAGTCAATGAATCGGATGCACGTGATATTGAAATCATTCTAATTGATTTGCTAAATCAGTTGCAAGAACATCAACATCAATTGATTGGCTTGCATATTTTTAACAAAGCTCTTCCAAAATTATCAATCCACCAAATTAAAAGTTTTTTCCCACGAATTGTCACATTTCAAGATGCCAAACAAACCGAATCACGTGATTTAGTCTATGAAATTATGAAATATATTCGCGATAAATACCGTTCCGATGAAGAATTACATGAAGCAGCCACAAATATTCTACTGAAAGGATTGAATGATATGGATAATGATCTTCAAAGTTCCGTGTATAATTATTGGAATCAAGCACCTGAACTGTCATCTGCCTTAAATGTTCGAGCTTTATACATGCTGCGACACTTATACAATCGAGATTTTCTTAAGTATGGTGTACAGTTATTGATTGATCTGAAATCGCCAAGCTTGAAACAAAAGCTTCTTCGTGATCGGGCTGGAGATGAAGAATCCAAATACACTGAATATGAAATTAATGTTCACTGGAAATCACAGGATAGCAGCCTTCGTGTGCCGCTGTTTACGGAATCACAGCAAAAACAAATTTTAAATGGTGAAATTGATCTCACACATAGCTATTTACGAGCCACACCACAATCTTTGCTGTTCGATCCCACCTTAGATCCGTCACTCATTCACAAAGACAGCAGTTCATTTTCATTGCAATCACAAAATTCATTTCAGTTTGATGTGTCACCCCAAAAACTTGACCGACGTTCACAATTCGTACGAGCCAGCCAAGCGTCAACAAGAACAAAGTTTAGTTATTTGCGCGAACGAATATTGCGCAACAGTAATCAAGTGTCCCGAGAGAAGGCTCTGAATGCAGTGCGTCAGCGAAACTATCGAAGAGTGCAAGAGTCCCAACAGCAACAACGTAAAGCCGGTCAAGTCACTCTTTATCGGCGATATCGTTTTGGTGATTATCCGGACTTTTTCATAAACAGTCTAGCATTTTTGTTGCCATTACAAATGCTCGTCAAACTCGATGCCATTTTGGCACGTAATACATTTGTAACCATACTAAATGCAGTGTATCACGAGTTGGATGACGATCAGAGGCATTCATTTTTGGGTGAGCTTGGAATTATTGTGGAAAATATTATCAAGCATCCGAGTCATTGTGATTCGATGTTGTTTAGTGCTTTGACTGAAATCACACTCACTAATTCGGCTCCGTTAAACATTGACCCTGGAATTACGACAGCGATACCAAATTCCAATGATATGATGATTAATGGAATTTTATTGCTTGAAAATCGATTAATTAACTCACCGGATGCGAATGGACAAACATGGGCTGAACTCGCCGAGATCTACTACGTTCTCTCTGAATATGATATTGCTGCAAGCATTTTCTCGGATAAAATCAAATCCGATCGAATCCTTTCCACTGCGATTGAATACGAATCCAATGGTGATTTTTTGAATGCCCTGAAGTCATACATGGAGATTGTTAAAAAAACTACAGATGCCGCCCAAACGGACCAATTTAATAAACATGCTGATGACTATTGCCATCAATTTTCGTTTAACTCCATTTTCAACTGTTTTGAAGTAATGGGACGATGGGAAGATTTAGAAAAATCGGTGATTGGCCAACTAACCGATGATCATGATGAACCGATTAACTTCGAACAACTCTGGACCGATGAATGGAATGTCAAATATCTTCTTCCGCATTATATTCGTTCGGAATTACGAACACTTATCTACACTGAGACAAATTCAACGCGAACATTTCTCGCAAACATTCAACAATGGTTACGGAACTCCGAACGGGCCGATTTTATAAAAAGACAATTTGGTGAAGAGCTCATGATTTTGCACATTGCCAACAAAGATCATCGACAAGCCAAAGTCTTTTCAAATCAATATTTTGAACATTTCTTGGATGAATGGAGTTCCATGTCGATTTTATCGGAAAAAGTACGAAATAATAAATTGATGAATGCACGTCGAGTTGCTGAAATTCATAAATATGCTGATTTGTTGGGCACTTCCATTGATGATGGTGCTATTGCGGAGCTATGTGATCGATGGCGCAGAACGCGTATGAATCAAATCGATTCAACACCGATGTGGGAATCATTAGTTGCGTATCGTATCTTTGTGACTGAACAAGCGCTAGAAAAGTATACTTCAAAAACCGATCCAATTGTTGATCGATTGATTCAAAGCATGTTTGATATGCAATTTAAATTGAACGAAATCGCTTTGCAACAACACAATATTGAATTGTCGAATTCGATATTGGGACGATTGAGTTCGTTTAGACGTGTTTATGGGAAAAATACCACGAAGAGTGTTCTTCAATATGAATTAGCTACAATCCGGCATGAGCTAATAAAATGTGCGAATCAAAAACAGGACGACCAAAGTTCGGAAGTGATTCTTCAAAAGTTGCTACAGATTTGGACGGATCTACAGCAATTTCAAGCAAATCAAAGCGCTATCCTTGTAGCCAATCCAGATATTCAAATCAAGGTGTTTGATCAATTTAATGAACTATCGACACATTTCCAAGAAGTTCTATCATGGCGTGGTGAATCGATTGATTCATCTACGAAGCAGACGATTCTGGATTTGACCAATGGTTTGAATGACTGTACGTATATTTGGATTGTGTTGAATTTAGCGTTGAAAGATTGTAATTGATTCTTCTCTTTCTATAGCACAAACCATATCACAACAAATTGCCACATTTTCACTTCAACGTTGCAACGAAACAATCGAATTCGTGGAAAAATGTGAACAAAATCAAAGTCAAAGTCAATTATGTTTCACTCACTTTTCGACAAAAGAAATTGGTATCGGTGAATCGTATTATCGACTTGCGATATTTTGTCTTAAGCATTTGGGATCAACGGTGAATCAATTGGAGATGAGCAAGTTATTGATCAAATCGATTTTACGTGGAATGAAACATGATTCGAAAAATGCTCGTCTTCAGTTTCCGCGTCTGCTTCAATTACCCGATATCAATACGAAGGAATTGAGTGATCTCTTCAGAGACGAGGTAAATGAGTAACAATTTTGTTTCTTTTTAAAGCGTCTTCTTATTAAATTATTTTTTTTTTCTAGGCAAACCGAGTACCATTATGGACATACATCGGATCAATAACACAGATTATGTCACGGTTCGATTTCAAAAATCCATGTTTCTTGGATAATCTCCTCTTGGGTTTAGCCACCACCTATCCATCCATTGTTATTTACTCGTTTCAATTGTCATTTGGTAATTTCTGTGAACATAATCCAAACTCCAACGTTCGACCGGTGGTTCAACAAATAATCGATGCTGTTGCAAATCCATTAACTAAACAGTTCATCGAAAGCATAAAATGCTTAAGTTTGCCAGAAAAAGTGATACAACACCATTTATACAGTTTCATCAACAAGTCACCTCCTAATGCAAATCATCAACAGCAACTAAATGCTTGCTATGAAAATATCTTCGAAAATCCATTGCGTGGAAAGTCAACTGATAAAGTTCAACAGTTTAAAAACGATTTTCAAGACATGTTGGCAATGTTTGGTAGGTTTCGTGAGAGAATTCATGTTCGATTCTCAATCAAAGATTTCCCAATCGAAATCTAAGCACATTCATTTTTCTAATTCCAGATCAATCAGAACAAAACCAAATCAGAGATGCTGCAAAAAAATTGCTTGACAAGCTAAAGAAATTGGTAACAGCTAAACACAAATCCACGGACAAACTGAATGTGTTTAGTCCATGGTTGGCTGAATATCATTGGTATGGCGCTAGTAATTATCTCGCTTTGCCAGGCCAATATACAGGAAATGTTCCACCAAATTCAAGCACATCTCTTAAAATCGTGAAATTCAGTGAAACCGTCTCAATTTGCCATTCACTACGGAAGCCAGTAAAAATTAGTGCCATTTGTTCGGACGGAAAATCATACAGTTTTCTTGTGAAATATGGTGAAGATTTGCGACAAGACGATCGAATACAACATGTTCAAAAATTGATGTCAGATCAAATGCAGTTAGATCGAAATTGTAGCCAACAGAAATTGTCATTGCGAACGTATCGAGTGATTCCATTGAACACCAATTGTGGACTGATCAGTTGGATCGAGGGCACAGACTCCATTCAATCGTTTCTTTCAGCAAACGATTCAAAATGGTTTATGATAAACAGTGGAATTCGAAAGAAGTTTGAAGATTTCATTGCCAAATCGAATAAAAAGAGTGAAATACCGTCAAACATTAATGCCGTTCTCCATTGTCCACCACAAGAAGTGAGTATACATTTAGACATCATCATTTAAAATCAAACCACAAGTACACTGAAATTTATTCTTTTTTCTTTGGCTTTTGAATGCCTCTATAGATCGCACAACATTTGAAAAAACTCACAAACATATTACCCGAAACTGGTTTACGTAACGCTTTATATAAGCTCAGTGCATCACCTGAGTGCTTTTTCGTCTTACGCAATAATTTTGGGAAAAGTTTGGCTGCCATAAGCATCGCTCATTGGGTGTTGGGCATTGGTGATCGAAATTTGGGCAATTTTTTGATTGATAAAAGCAATGGCAACCTGATTGGTATCGATTTTCATATGGCATTTGGTGCAGCTACGCGAAATCTCAACATTCCAGAATTAGTTCCATTTCGGTTGACAACTCAATTTGTGAATGCATTAAAGCCATTGGAAACAAGTGGATTTTTAGCAAAAGGTATGGGCCATGTTTTGCGCACATTTCGATTAGAAAATGAATCACTAATGGCCGCACTGGAAGTGTTCATTCATGAACCGACAGCTGATCACGAAAATTCGTTTAATCGAAGCTCAACATCAAGTCAAGGAACATTTAATTCATCCGCCGAACCAAAAGCTTCCCGGCCAGAACAACATCTCAAAACAATCAAAGACAAACTCTCCGGCATAAATCCAACCATTCCGATTCAAAATGACATTAAAGTGTCTTATTACTCTTGGTATGCAAGACTCAAGTTCTCTTAAAACTTCTTCTAATTTTACTTTAATTGTTATGACTTATTTCGTTAACAGCGATGCTGATGTTGTATCAGCGTACTCGAATCTTATAGCTGGCCTGCCAACAACTTACCGACGCAGAGTACAGAAGGAAAATATGAGAGTGGAGGAACAAGTCAAATGTTTGATAGATATTGCTAGCGATCTATCAATTTTGGGTGTTTCCTTTGTTGGATTTCAACCATGGATTTAACACTTTTGCTCAAGAACCGATTTATTTACTTTTGTTGTTAACTTGTATTGACGTAACGTTTAACGTTAAACGTTAAATGTTAATTTTTTCTATAAATAAAAAAAAATGTTACTTGTGGTAAGCATACTTTGATGATCAATGGTCATGATTTTTAAGAAATATACGAGTTCAATTCATGCTCAGCAAAAAAAAGTAAAATAATTGTAATATTTTTGAAAATCTGAACATTTATTAAATTATTCGAATTTTTCATATGGACAATTGCCAGAAACAAAGTTGTTAAATGCAGCACAGTTCAAGTCCACGTTCATCATCCGTACGATATTTGATGTGCGCGTTTATCAATAATTTTTTACAAAAATGTCACCATTACTTGAAAAGGATTAAACGAAAATCATACTTTAATTTATTATTTGTTATGAGCAACATGTTGTTGATATCAAGGTTCACCATTTTATATCGAGTAAATGTTTGTTAATGGAATCCATCAACTATTATCGAAGTATGTAAATATGGAACGGAAATATGATATGGCGACCAATATGGTGGATGTCGAGGTTCCACGCATTTCCATCTTCATCAAATTCGGATATGAATACCAATGTTTCAAAGCAAAAAGAAGACCAATTTCCAACTGATTTTGGAGAGCAATCGGACCACGCAATTCTGTCTTCATACGATTATTTCACTTTTGACTTGATATTTCGTATGATTTCGGATTAATCTAATTAAATTGCTGTGTATTGAAACAATGTGACACTAGTTTGGTTTCTTGAGTATGTTGTTTCATCTTTGGCATTAAGTAAAATTTCGTCTCGAAGACATGACAAATTCAAATTAACGAAATGGAATGTACATTGTACAATAAATCTCATAATGATATCTAAATGCATAATGAATCAATTTGTTTTTCACCTTGTTCGAAGGTACCATTTGTAATACTGCACTCGAGCAACTTTCATGTCACCACACAACAGCCTATAAATAAAACGAGCTGATTTGTTCAGGTAAACCAAAAAAAAATTAAGTGTCTGCTCTCGAATCAGTGATTCGGAATCACTTTCAATAATTTGGTATGCCGCTGTAGCTAAGACTGTAGCACACTAAAGGTGTACTCCGCACGTTGCATGTTCGTCTCCGGACAGTAATGAAATAATTTTTTTTTTGCCACATTTTTATTGTGGCGAATTTAAAAACACAATTTCTATGATATCATATATGCAATTTCGTTTCATGCCAAACAAGCATGTTCAAGTGTCAAAATTTGAGCAAGAATAGGCACAGCAATGGATAGTGCGGGTGTGAGTGAAGTGCTAATGCCAGTCAAATGCACGTTTATCCAAGCAAAGATAGCTGTTGAACTGAGTGTTCAGTGCATACTCCATGCCCGTTATATGCGGTGTGTGCATACATATAAGGAAGGCTGGGTAGCTCAATTGGTAGAGCGTCTGACTCCAGATCAGAAGGTTTGCGTGTTCAAGTCACGTCCCGGTCATTTCTCTTTTTTTAAGTCATTCTACTTCGCAAAGTGACCACTTACTATTTCTAGGCGTTTTCAAGTGATTTGATTCAAAATGAAATTTATAATCAAGAAATTGTGTTTAGTGTGTATTAATACAATAGTCGACGATTCTGAAAGCGAAATATGGCTGCAAAAAAAATTGCATTGAACGACCGCTTGAACATGACCTCTGTGCACTATCCCGTTTTATACATATAACACTTGAATAAATAGAGACACAAAAAGAGAATACTAACAAATTTATAAAGTATCAAAACACAACACACTGTCAAATTCATACATGGAGTGTAATCATTAATGTATCAATTTATAAATCCAAAATGTATAAGAAAGGAATCGGTGGCTACGTTCCCATCGGCAGTCAATGGATGCTTTCTCGGCCAACCGGTTTTTTTTTGCAATTATGTTGATGTTCCGCAACAGCGGAAACAAATCGAATGCGATCAATGGTACCAGGAAATCCAGTTTATGAATCGTTGAATTTTCGAATCAAAATTTTGACAATTTTGAAGCAGGAAATCTAAACATTGGATAAGTGTATCGTCATGAAATAAGCTACCACCCCCAATATCAGACACTTTAATAAAAACTACTTCATTAAAGGATAGGTGTGCCGAATTTTTGATGTGTCAAATGTCAATTCTATCATATTATATAGATTGAAATTGTTACTAACATCTATTATCATTATCTGCCAATGTTGCCATTTAATTGTGGTAAACTATTTACGATTTTATTAATTGCATCTGTGAAATCCATCCATCTGACGGAGAGTTTACATCAAGTGGTCTGGTGGAGATTTTACATCAACCAGAAACACAGCACTACTTAATTTCAACAATTCTCTCTTTGTTCTTATGGGATGTGATAACACATTGAAATCCACAATTGGATCAATTATTTTATCTCTGGCTTTTCACTGGACTATTTGGGTACAGCTGTGCCTGTTTCTTTACACGTCGAAACACATCATTCTTATCGGTTCTTTTCTACATCTTTCTTTCTAAGAATTTGCTAAAAGTCCTTTGAATTTATGTAAGATGGAAATCAGCGAATTATCTATCGATCGAACACATAAAGAGTTATCATAACATAGTATGCTAGCGCAATGTAATCTCTGGGTTCAGACAAACAAATTTCTAAATTCAATGTACTAAATGTGTCGTTTTAAAAGTTATATTTTAACATTTGGACTATGTTTTCCAAGCGTAGTTACGATACAACCTGGAACTATGATAAGGAGAATTTTAAAGATATTTTATTATCAATCAGTTAAGTTTAATAATTAGTAATAAAAATTCAAATGTGAACCATTTTCAATTCAAACTTGTATATTTTCAATGTTTTTGCAATTGATTTGTTCTCGTACAAATCCATTTAGTGCTACTTCTTGGATACAGAATTATCTGAGTAATCGAGAACATCAACAAGTTAAATTCAACAGAAATCCGTACAATGAACAAAGAACATACTATCACGCTGGACTGTCACTGAGTCTTAGTGGAAATGAGACTTCAAATTACATAGAAACGAAGTGACAGTCCAAAAATGATATAACTTTGAAACACTGTTCTTTTCATTCGGACTTATTTCAAATGACTTCGAGAAACACTTATGGATGCTTTATTGAAATGCTTTATTGAAATGTGACTTTTTTCAAATATCAAACAATTCATTTGTGTTCTTTAGCTACTTTAATCTCTGGCTCAATTTTAATAAGATGAATTGAATATTTTGAACACTCATAGGCTAAATATCTCTTTCGTTTAAATCAGTGTTAGTGACAAATTTTGGTTCTAATTAGTCCCCAAAAATGTAAATATGTCTTGTTGAAAATTTCGTACTAAATCAAGATGTTGGTGTTAAATGGTGTTTTTGGTGCCAAACCATTAAAAACGTGTATATTTGTTATTGTAGCTAACGGTAAACTTTAGGTGACAACATGACGAATAACGTGAGGCATAAATGCAGATGAAATATCAGAACGTTTACATGTTATATTGTAAATTAATAATTGTATTGTTATGGTTATATATGGAATCAAGGTAATAATTCTTTCTCAATTTGAGACTTCAAATCTTGAATTATTTTTTGCACAGATTTTACAAAATTATATTTAGCAGTCTGAACTTTGAAACCTCGCTAAGTTTTCAAAACTCCCGAACTAAAAATTATCATTGAATATTTCAAAACTTAAAATCTGTGCCAGGTTTCAAACCTGAATGA
The DNA here is from genome assembly GCA_030463065.1 of Aphidoletes aphidimyza. Taxonomy (NCBI): domain Eukaryota; kingdom Metazoa; phylum Arthropoda; class Insecta; order Diptera; family Cecidomyiidae; genus Aphidoletes; species Aphidoletes aphidimyza. The sequence goes on from CM059998.1 coordinate 640,253, forward strand.
AGTTTTCAATTTTTTAATATATTTATGTCAGAAAATATGAAAAATATACTCGACTCATTCAGCATTCACTTTTGAATGAAGAAACTTCGAATTATCACTCACAAAATTCGGTGATAATTTTATACCTAGCCAATAGCGTGGTATAACTTTAGTACGAAAAATAACATGCAAATCAATCCAAATTATATTTTTTTTTCAGATTTTGGTGTTACATTTATTTTCGTTCTAAAAGTTATCTTGAAAAATTGGTACATATTTGCACTAGAACGAAATTCGGAAGTGGCAAAGTGACAAATTTAACACCAATATCGGTGCTAATTCTGACATCATATTTACGTTTGAACAAGTTAGAACCAAATTTCTCAAGAAAATCATGAATCGGTACTAGTTGAAGGGATAGTGTTAAAAACAAAGGTTCTAGTGTTAAGATAGTACGAATACGGATTTAACACGTACTAAAATCAAACACATATTTAGCCTCTCAATGTTCAAACGGTCCTACAAATCATCCACACGGTGCGAGACAATCGATGAAAACAAAATTCGTGTCTACCTCCTTGGGACATTACATTATTGAAACATTTGCTCATTTAAAAGCGGTTTACTATTTTCAACGACCATTTCATGTAAAAAGCACCAGTTCTCGTCCGATCACTGAAGTTAAGCTGCATCGAGCGTGGTTAGTACTTGAATGGGTGACCGTCTGGGAACACCATGTGTCGTTGGCACTGTTCTGTTTTTTTTTTATTCTGCTTTCTTTATCATTTTTTTCTAATACCTTAACCTTTATTTCTTCTATGTAGATTGTAGACATTTACGTCTCATTGCGCTCTTCGGCAAAGTTGTTAGTTTTGAGCTCTGCTTCTTTGCGAAGTTATTTCGTTCTCAACGAACAAAGTGTTCAAATCCATTTTTATATGAACAATTGGCAGAAAGACACGAATCATGCAAGATTGCCAGAGAATAGATTCAAAAATGGTCAAATATACATTTTTATTGTCTCTGGTGATACAATTTTTAAATTGTCCACAATTTTTCGATAAACATATTTTATGACATGTTTTACGTTTATATGACATTATGCTACTCCAGTGGGACAAAGTTTCCGGATCGAGTTGAATCTCGCGGAAAATTCACTACCTCTACCCGAAAATCCATATTAATTGTTTTTAAATATCATTTCAACTCAATCCAAAAATGTTGTCCCGCTGTATGGATGCGGCTTCCTGTAATTCTTTATTACAATCATCATACTCAAACGTAGCACAAAATAAACGGATTCAATCAATATAGTGGAAATGCGTTAATTCTTTAAATTGTGTTTCTGTTCCCATTCATCAAACTTTTGAATACATTTCGCGCTCATTTCTTCACGATATGCACCGGCTTTACCTTTCCGGAAAAAACTGAAACATTAAATAAACAGTTTCATCGTAAATATTCAAACCCGAATAGTGGAGTTGTTGAGAAGAAAACTTACTTAAATCCAGTGGGATAAAGGTTTGAATCGATTTGATGTTGTTTTTGTGATGATTGCGCATATTTTGAAACGAAACATGTTCAGTCAGTTGTTTCAATTGATCATCACTATACGTGTAATTTAAAAATTCACTTATTTTCTTCACTCCAGCAAACGAATCGGCAATCATATCTTCGTATTTAATAAATAGAATATGTTGCAAATGTCTCAATTGCCGAAAGCTATCAACATGAGCATGAAAAGGACCAAAACTGACGGAATCATTTAAAAAGATATCAAAATAATCTTCTATCGTTCCGAAAAACTGGGCTTTCGAATGATTCCGATGGATGTGATACATTGATATAGCCACATCCTTCGCATCTCGATACATATAAATCAGCTTCGGTTTAACAGTCCAAATGTCATTTGGCAACAGATGAGCAGGTAAATGTGATTTGAGTAACCGAGGAGATGGCAACTCATCCAGGTCCTTATCTAATTTTTCAGCAAATTTCACGTAATCATCATTGTCATCGGCATGCTCACCAACTAACATACTCCTCTCAAAGTACCTATATGAATGGTCAACAAAACCCGCTGAAAAGTCAAGTTTGTTCATCAATTGCCACACAATGTTCATGGTCCAGGTCGTTCCCGCTTTCGAAAATGTTACAACCCAAATATCGTCGGAGCGAATTTGAATGGTTTGGAAGCGATCGGCCAAACTGATATACTTTTTTGGCACAATACACGGCGGAAATTCATAATCACTTGGGAATGGATGTTGATGACCAACAGCTGGATTGATTTTCACACGGACACATCCATCCAAATATCCTAGGGGAATTTCTCACAATGAAAATGAACGAATTCTTATAAATTTTGGAAAATTTCTTCAATTCGGTCCGATTCAATCAATTTTTGCGAATCCGTGTAGATAAATGTACATTTACACTATATAATTGTTCGATCCCCAGGATCGTTCAGAATTGCTCCCGTTTCTGGAAGTGGGTCCTCTGGATGGGCCAGGGCATTGTTAAATCGGATCTGGTCCATCCTGAAGATCCACCAAAACCCACTTCCAGAACTGGGCGCAGCTCTGAACGATCCTTGAGATCCACTAAAACCCACTTCCAGGACATCTTTATTTAAGCAAAATCGCAATTCAGTACATTTTCATACATTTTCAAACAATTTCAATAAAAAAGAAAAAATAATACACATTTTGGCAGATTTGTTCGAATCTTCGAATGATAAATTCCCCTAGCAAATATCTAATAATGGGTGCCACATCTCTTTTAATTAAAGCTGAATTGTCTACTTCACTATACGAAATAGACATGTTTTAAAAAATTAATTGAATCACAACAAATTTGACAACAATAAGAATGAATTCACTGAAGAATATAGAATTTACTGAAAACAAACACTTAAGTTGCACTCTTATAAACAAATGCAATGAATTATCTCTGAATGATATCTCTCTCCATTATTTAATGATACTTGTGTGGAAAAATTTAAGATTCTTTATACGTTTGATGTTATTTCAAAATATATTTCGAAAAAAGATCGTGTATCCGCAAACCAATCCGCAAAGTTAACAGAATATTTTCATAAATCAATTAGTGCGAGAAGACGCATTCTATTCTGGTTCTATTACGATGGAAAGTACAAACAGAAGGTGATCAAAATGGTTGGATTAGAAGTGTTTTTCCATCGAGTGGTTTCAAAACTTGATGGCTGGGTGGTTTGTATCCACATACACATGAAAATAAACTGCCAATCTCTACAAAAAGTACTTATAATTCCCAATTTTTATTCTCAGTGTTCACAAACAATATCCAAAAAAAAGTATTCTCTTTGCTATTTTTTGATAAAATATGTGAATAAACAGGGATAAACACGATTATCAAACGAGCTTGAAATTAACCCATCAAAGTCTCAGGCAAATGATAAAATATCATCAAAGAAAAAACAATTTAGTCAAACAAACATACGAACAATTGCTTAAGGCTGGCCCAAATATTTTTCTTAAATGCATGAAAACAAGGAACACGAGCAAAAAATCAGCTGATTCAAAGAACATCCTATCACATTGGACTGTCACTGAGTCTCAGTGGAAATGAGACTTCAAATTACATAGAAACGAAGTGACAGTCCATAAATTATATAACGTTGAAACACTGTTCTTTCTCACACATAGTATTTTATCGACAGGCAAAGCTAATCGCCAGGTAAATTTAATCGCCAAATGTCAGTTGAATTATCAAATTCTGTCAATCGACTAAAAAGGATAATCAAGATAATAATTACCACTAATGTTAGCTCGTTATTATTACTACTATAAAAAAATTTCACTAATGTCAACGAAATTTTAATAAATGTGTAATTTAACTTCTAATTTCAGAAATTAATTTTCATCATGCTAGGTTTGGGACTGAAAAAAATACAAATTTTACTATAATTAAATGTAATTTAAAGAAAAACTCGTGGTTTCAGCAAAAATAATTAATTTTAACAAAAAAAAAAATTAAACGATTTAAAATCAACAAAATCTTTTGATGACACTTGATAGTATGAGCCTTTTATTCATAATCTATTTCAATTTTAATTTGATCTAATGAATAAATTTAATTAGAAAAATATCAATTGCTTAACGACAAATCAAACATTCGTCTTATAGTATTTTAATTCTGTATTTCATTTTGCTTATGATCTGGACACACAATTCAATAAGCTGCATCACATAATTTTTAATTCTTTTATATATATATTTTTTTTTTGAAGAAAATTGAAATAAAGATGAAATTTTTGTTGGTCGATATATAAACATTTAAAAATGTATTGTGCACAAACTGAGCACTCATCCGTCGTTTGAAACTACATCCAAATCAGTCATTCGGTTTTGTCAATGTCAACTGTAGCCCATCTTCTATGAAGCCATGTTGAGATTACGCATGAATAATCGATTAAGGCTAAAGTTTTAACTATAGCACAACAAACTGGACACACTTTTTCTTTGAAAAAAACAAACAGTGTTTCTTTATACTGAGAGAGTATTTGTAAGGTTTCATTCAAAAGCTGAAACTAATTTCTGCAGCTTTCAGTGGGCATTTCAGAAGTTCATAGGAAAACATTGAAATTTAGTCGAATGTCAGATGAGTGTAAATACTTTTGGCCCTGCTCTTGATATTCATTTTCTTCAGTTGCTTTGTAATATATGGACTGTTTTGGTTTTTTATTTTTCTATGCATTAAATGCAATGATTGCGTCAAATAACCTGACTGTAGCCCTTTTTCACATATGTGTCTTATAATTAGTAAACGGCGACCCACTTGTATTTACACAAACAATTTTTTTTAGGTAATCAAAACTGCTAAACATATGACCTCATTTCTTGCAACTGATGTAGTTCCTTACAATCTTGTGTTATCTATTGTCATCTAAAAATAAATTCAATTAATTCTGAAACTATGAGTAAGACTTTGTTTGCTTGGAATGTGGTTTATGCTTTGAGAAAACAAAAAATAAATTGTTTCGTCCACGTTTGAAGCCAACGTTGGCTTCTTTTGGCAGCGTTCTTGTAAGAAAAACAAAATGCATGAATTGTTTTAGTTGAATAATGAAAACAAAATAACTAGAGTGCATTAATTGTTGAAGAGTTGAACAAGAATTGAATACACAAAAAAAACCAACTATATGTACACGCGCATTTGAATCAGTTGCAATTTTAAGATCAAAACATTTGTTTTTTTGTTTTTTGATCGAATAACGCTTTTCAACGGGAAATATACTCATCGATGTTTAATTTCAATGTTTTTTTTTTTAATTCCCAAATGCCTCGTTGAATTACAGTAGCTAAACATTACGAGAGTGAATCGATTTCAATTATATTGTCCACACAAAGCAATGATTGTTGCCCATCTATTTGTATTTGATTTGTTGGTTTGCTTCACATCATTTATATAAATAAATTTAATTGTCAACAGTTTCATAATGAATTTTGTTTTACACTGAGTCATCTGTAAGTAAAAAAATAGACAGAGAACGACAATTGATTTAATGGTGCTGTTTTGTAGACGAAAAAAAAAACAATTCCACGTTGACAATAACATACCGTGATACCACCATTTGGTTTTCTTTGGATTTTTATTACAGGTCCTAACATAAAGCGTGTTATCTGGTGGCCGTTTTTTCTCTCGACAACTACTTAGCATTGATGAGATGCTAAGACATACAGACTGCACTGATAAAGCTGGTGTCCTGTATTCGCGATATTTATTGAAAATTTAAACAATTTAAACATGAAACAGAAACGACCACTATACGAATCGATTGACATACCAGTCCTCCGTTAAAATGGATAAGCAGATGTGACCGTTCGAGTAGACGTGCGGATGTACGGGTATATTGGGTCCGATAAATGTCACCTCTGTTATGTTTGAAATTGTAATAACAACCATTTTTGCTCGTTAAAAAAAATATTTTGTTCATATTGAATTTGTATCAATAGACATTTCTATTATTGAACAAATATTTACCTGGAGAATCAAAGGGATATTTATTATTGAATTTAAATAAAAGCTGAAAATGTTCTCCTTCATATAATGTGCCTTCGACACCGTCCATATTTATTTTCCATCTGTAAATAAATGAGCAGCGATTAGAATCAACGCATTCAATCACATTACCAGTTTGATTTGCTTACTGCGTTAAATTTTGGCTAATACTTTCGGCATCAACGACTACGCCTGGTGGTGGCTCTTTGATCAATGACATCAGTTCCTTTTGTAGTCGCCGCTATAAGAAAAATGATACGATAAAAAAAAAGATGGAACAAATTAAAGAGGAACACATTAAATGTGATTTCGGTAATTTTTTTTATTTTCACATGAAATCATTTGAAAAATGTGAATTTTAAACTGGCAAGCATGTTGAAAATAGTGAGCTCAGGGTAACTTGCCTCCCATCTTGTGTTGTCGAGAATTAATTTTTTACAATCTTTTGTTGTAGTGCTTAGATCTTGTGTTGATGTTATGATTTCCGTTTTTGGTGTCGTTGATTTTGTAGATTTTTTTATTCGAAACATTTCGATTGGGTTCAATTTTATCGGTGTGATTGTTTAAATGTGAAATGTATTCGGTCACAGGTAAAATATTCGTGGAATTGTATCGATTGATTTTGATCTAATGAAATTAAACTGATTTCGAAATAGTTCCAAATGATGACAGTATTTGGAAAATCGTTCTTTTAAAACACAAAAATGGCTTCTTTTTATTTCCCAATAAAAACAACTAAATTATTGTGCCTGGAATGTATCCAAAATAAATGATTTTAGGTTAACCGAAAACAAATTTGATAAATTTTATTGATGGCTTATTATCAAAGCAAATTGGCCTATTAAATGTTATGTCAAGTTCGATGAACTTTAGCATGAATTCAACAAAATTCGCTTCCACATTACTTTACACCGTCATTCAAATGGTCCAATTAACATTGTAATTTGTTTTGAATTGTGAACTCAGTCCTCCCCCCTCCAAAACAGAATTAGTAGTGCAAGTACATGTTGGCAAAACAGCATGTGTTTGAAGCGAATGCGCTATAATCATCAATTATCAACAGATCATTTTTTTTTGTACAATGTTCTCAAAAACATAATCATCTAAATAAACTGCATCAAGTGAATTTGTCGAACTTTCTCGTTGGTGTCCCAAATATTTGCTAAATCAAATCAACCCGGCTTTCTTATTTTTATGTATGCGACACAGCATGTTTTTGCTTGTTCAACAAAAACCAAGTACGTTCATTGCGTTCAGCAAATATTACACGATACGGCTTTTTTTGCGAATGCCAAACAAAATAAATATATATATGTATATATTTTTTTTTCAAATTCAAGGATGACTCATTTCATCTCATGACATACCGTTAATTTGTCTGTTCTCACTTTCTTTTATTGATATTTTGTGTCGATTTTTTTTGTCACTATAAAAAAATAGTACCGTTACATCGCAGCTAAAGAGTGTGTCACTTTCAAGTGACTTATATATATACAATTGGTCTCAATACAGCCATTAGAATCGCCAAAAATTAATATATAGATGCATCTGTGTTATTTATGATGCGTAAACAGTTTTTCTCGAATAAAAATGACAAAGATTTCTTTTAAAGGTCTTACTTACAACTTCAGCGATTGAAATTGCTCTAGCCATTGCCCTGCGAAAATTATGTGGACGTAGAATCGCGTCGCAATTCTATTAATATGGGCAAGGTAAAACATATTTATCGTAAAATGTTTCAATTTTAAACGAATGGCTTGGTGGAAGATTTGAAATATAATATGATAAACGGTAAAATGCCCGATATCGAGGCTATTGATGGTTATCGTTAGATTGGAGCTAAAATATGTGGGTAAATGTTGGCACACTGCCAAATTGTATTATGAGTATGTTGTTAAATTTCTCATGTTATTCCATTTCAAAGTAATCTCAAACTAATAGCCCATAACATCATAATCTTATTGGCCGAAGTCCAGGTGAGCTTTTCTCGTTTCGTTTATTGATGTTGTTGCAAGCATACACATCTATAAATGTGACTATTTCTCTGTGAACTAATAACTCCTTCATTTCATTTGATATACATTAGATTCATATATGTTTTTTTCTAAAATGTACTACCAATTAAACAAATTAATCGACGTGAAATGGGAGTTAATTGCAATTCGTTGTTGAATTGTGTCTTCAATATGTATTTTATTGTTGTTGTGATCGTTAAATCGAATTTGTCTTCTCCGTTGCATACAGCAATATATTGAACTATTTTTAGAGCTATTGTTAGATGTGTATGATCTTAGTTCGTCGCCATCAACAGAAACAAGAATCATACTAAAACTGTATAAAGGTTTGAAATTTCGAAGTTCATCAGATTAATGTATCGTGTGACGATTTGTTCACAGAATTCAAAGTGTTGGATAGTCCAAGATTTGGATAGTTAAAATGACAGCAATTCTAATTGCTTCAAGGCAAATCGTAACTTGCCCTGTGTACTGCTATTACTGTGAAATTCAAAGTCTGATATTGAAACACTTTATTACACTGAATTTAACTACTTGAACCACTGAATCGTTCTAACAAATTTCGAAAATGAACCAAATCTGTTAAATTGGCGGCAAAAATTTTAATAATCTCATTGTAGATCTTGGAATAAATTGTAATTGTAATTTGCATTCGCTTGACAAAACGACATATATAAACAAATTTAAGTGAATTTGTTCCGAGAGCAAATTAAAAGATGCAAACTATGAAGAAGAGAATTGCGATAAAAAAAAACTGGGTTTATATGCCATATACAATGACATTAACATAATATCGCATAAAGTGGCCAGTTCTTTTAATTTTATTTATCTGAAATTGTTATATCAATTCGTATTGATTGTTATTCGATTTGATTTAACATCCAATTTTGATTTTCAAGATGTTACTTGGAATAACAAACCTTAGCAATGAAACAATAATTTGATCGTTTCTAACGAAACGATCTTAAAGTGACGTTGAAAGGGCTAAATTAGTTAAATGTTTCAACGCCAAAATCAATCAACGTCGACGTAGTAGTTGGCATTCGTGGTTAGTTTTTTTTGTTGTTTTTTTTTTCTTCACTTCTCTCTTCCACAATGTTTATTACAATAAAATGCTTGTTTAGTTTTATACACTTCATGCCGTTCTGAATTCAATAAACAATACCAAAAAAAAGCTGGTAAAAGCGGGAAATTGTATAACCAAAAGCAGTTTGAAATATTTCGAATCGATGAAATAATAAAGAAAAAACATTGGCAAGAAGTTGTCCAAACAAAACATAAAGAATTGATGAATGATATGATGAATAAGCATGAAGGAATGATAGCTTGTGTTTCATCGAACGAGAGAACGTAATAATAATTCTGATCGGAAACGATTTGAAATTTATTCACATTTTGATTTAAAAAAAATAATAAAAACAATACACTTCATTTGCATAGAACAATTTGGAATAATGAACGTTTTTTTTACTCCTTGTCACCAACACATAAAATCAAATTTTTTATAATCGAAAAATATCAGACGCTTCGAAAACTGTACAAAATCACGATTTTCAAACACACAAAATATTCGTTCGAGCAAAAAAAACCGAGCGACGCTCAAAATATTGTTCCTCAGTCGGCTGTATCCATATCAATACTGAATTAAAGAGGGCGACGCTCTGGATGGAATATATATATGAACGAAGAATATCAAGTACACAACGCAACCGCTAATTTTGATGCTACTACAGTGGCTACGTAGCGTAATATTTATGATCGATGGATACATGTGTATTGTAGTATACAGTTTCAGTTCCGATCGAACACGAACACGAACATATCATACGATTGCCTCATTGTTAATAATTTTGTTTTTCACAATAGGACTTTTACTTTTCTTATAATTGCTAAAAACAATAATTGTGATGGTGGTATAAACAGTACATGGACTTATGCCAATTTGAATAAGTATATCAATATGAAAATGTCGATAAACAAAAGCGCCAATCGTTTTTTCTTTCAATTGAACGATATATCGATAACTGTTTGGAAAAATATAATCACAGCTACGGTTTTAACTCTTCGAAATATTGATTTCGTATAAAGCAGCTGGTGTTGCGTTTATAGAAATATGTAAAGCAAACAACCGGGTTATTGTACTAAACGCGAGGTGATTTAAATATTTATTGCATCGAATGATTAGTAGCGATAAAAGCAAAGACGGAAGAAATAGAAAGAAAAGAACCATCAATTGCGCTTCGCAAACAAAACAAAACAGAAAAAACACACTGAGCTATTGAGTACAAAGTAGGGTTTTTTGTTTGTTCAAACGAGTATGAGAGAATATACAACATGTTTACCGGAAATCAGTTTGGAAACTTTAATTTAGAAACCTAGATTACTTAGGAGTTTCTTTCATAGTTAAGTCAACCATTGACTGTCCAACGCAACAAATAAACATTTTCACATTATCAACATTGTGGTATAGTCACATGATGATCGTTATATGTCGAAACTACATTTTCGCAATTTCATTAAATCGATGACAAATAAATTTAACATTGTAATCGATGTTGTTTAAAGTGCTATTTTTCTTGTGAAGAATTACACAATATTTTGTTTTCGTTACATTCTTTTGCGGCTGAAAATAAATGATCAAAATTAACTTTGACAATTAATTTCAAATAGAATCTCGATCAACAAATATAAAACGGCGAAGAACTATGTCCAAATAAAATTGTGAACATCAAAAATATGTAAACATAAACAATAATTTAAGTTCAAGTAACGTTTTGTTGATTCAGTTTATTTAAAAATAAAATGCGTTTCAATAGACAATCTTAAACGATAGGAAACATTCAGTCGCGAATTTGTTTACAAAAGAATTTGATTTCATGGTTAATTAAATTCATTCGGTAAATATTCAGCGACAATGCAAATCAAAGCGAAGATTGCTCTAGAATTATGGAAGAAATTGAAAAACGAACCGTTATCAGTTCGAACGATAAATTCCATGTGAAGGGTTCACAATGAATTAAAATGGACTTTTTACGAGTTTCACCCGGTGTTATAATAGAAACCAGAAAGAAGTTGGTGACCGCATCAAATAGCTTGATAGTGTAACACAATCTATATTTGCGCGTCCTTGAATCCATGATCTTGTATTACAATGTTTTCCATTACAATCACAGCGATAAATACAAACACGATGCACCAGTTGGACATTCCAATTGTACCGTATACAATATACATTGACTAGTAACAAGCTAGCTGCATATAATTTAATCGATTATTTATTTAATAAAAACTAACGAACTTGTATCCTTCTTTCTCGCTATAATAAAATTATTCTAGCCTATTTTGGAATTGTTAATGTCTATCCGAATTGATGTGCTATAATTAAAGTACACCTGATTTTGTGTCATTTTAATTATTTTCATGAAGCATCAAACAATTACCATTTGATTTGTTATGTTTTAGTCACACTGCGATGACAAGGCTCACTTTGTAGGGTTTTTTTTAGATGTGAACCCAGAACGAAAAGAGATGGAAATATACATCTGTATCTATCCGTCTCTCTCCAACATTCTCTGCCAGAAAAAAAACCCTTTAAAGTGAGCCTTGTCATCGCACTGTGGTTTTAGTTGTCATATATTCATTATAATCGCACACAATTGTGTGCATTTAACCATAATAATCATCAGCAGAAATATTAAACTTGGCAGTTTCAATTCATCAGGAAAAAGCTTAAATCCGGAGTGCAGTTCGTATGGAATGTTTTTTTTTTCGAAAGCTGGAAAATTTTTGGGGGGATTCCAGTTCACCATGGGTACGATTACTCCCCCCTTAAAGTTTTTGAACCCCCTGTAAATTCTTTCTGAATATGAAGACCGGTTTACACTAGATTTAATCGATTTTTTCTGGGATTGAATTTCCAGCCATTACCCCCCAATAAATCGGCGATGTCTGAATCTATGATTTGTACAATCATTCCATTTATACGATAGAACCGCAAAGTGCTGGAGTAATAATATAGCTAACATATGACACATCTGAAATGAATATATTGGAAAATTGATTTCAAATCACATTCGATGAATATAATTAGAAATCAGCATAATTTTGCTTTGTCTATAGCAAAAACACATTCACATACTATTTTCTTTCACTGTTCGAGGGAAGTACATGTATCAAGCGTACAAAGTGTTTATAGTGGAATGTATAATGTTTTAAGGTTTCACGATTATCATATCATCGATAAGTTTTGTTGCTAGGCTGCCTTGGTGGCATTCATATTTATCTATAAATTTACTGAAATTGACAAAAACATCACACAATCTAATATACATAACATAAAAACATTTATTCAATTAAAAATCGATTATTGGGATATATTTGAATATCCAATCGATTCATCTTAATGGATTTCAGGAGCACCACAACATTTGCTTCTCTTTATTGGTATAAGACAATCAATTGTCAGTCAAAAATTGTATTGTTTCAAAATCGACTTATGTGTGTACATTGAAATACCCCAATGGTTCAAGATTCCAAATGAAATAAAAACACTCATACACAAACTAACACACACACAAAAATTGTTCAGTTGCATTTTGGTACAATATTTTTAATTTTTCGAATAACATCCGACTGAACGTGAACATAAAAAAGACGAAACAACACATCATATCATTAAATTGTCCAATTTTTGTTTTTTATAAAATGATACAAAGTACCGTACGCAAATGTGATTAAAAAAAAGAGAGCACAGAAGGTGAAACGGAGATAGAGAGCTTTCTTTCACTCGGGGAAAATGATTAAATGAATAATTGATAAAGTGATTCACTCAACTATCGATTTACTAAATCTCTATTTATTTCCGGTACAATTAAGACGGTAAAAAAATGAATGCAACGATGATATTTGTGTCGTTTGCATTACTAATTGCACGACTGACAAACGAAAAATATATGAGAGACTATAAAGAAAAGAAGAGACACCAAAATGATTAATGACGAACACCGAAAACCAAAATTGGTTCGCATCCAAAAACTTGGCCCGCTTTGTTGTTTTTTTGGTCGCTATTATGACACTATAAATGGAAACATTCGATTGAACACATTATCCGTACACAAATGTTTTAGTTAAATTGAGTTTTTAATTTTTTGCTCGGTCGGTTGATTGTTTTATGGTTTTTTTTTTGGTTTTTACTTACTTCAGATGGTGAAAGAGATGACATCGTTGACGCCATTTTGAAACACAACTGACGTTTCGAACAAAACAAAACTATTTTGTTTCGCTACTGCTGCCGACGCACTGTGTATGTTTCAATCGAAAAAGTTCATGCTAAACAAACTAGTTGACGTATGGGCCAGTATCGGTTTTGATTAGGATGGTTCGATTCGTCTCAATTGTCCCGTATTTAAACACCACAAAATATATAATTTGAATTTTATATTTAATGAAAATACACAATTTCTAAGTTTAATAATTAAAATTTAAAATGATTTTATTTTGTATATTTTGGTATACAGGCCATTTTAATATCTCTCGACATAGGAATCATTTATTTAAAAATTGTCTGAAAACCGAACCGACCTAATTTTGTATCAATCGTTCACTGTCATCTGGTATTTATGTATGTGTTTGTGCTGGTGCTCCATACCAAAACAAATGTGTGGTGCTTATGTCTTTGTTTGTTATTGTCATACATCATTATCATTGAAGTAAATGGTTGAATTGCTTTGGTACATCAACTGAAATACTGAAATTTGGAAGAAAAATAAAATAAAATTCCAGCCAAACCAAATGAATTTTACAGTTTGCTGCGACTTTGGCGGAGTTCCTGTAATAAATGCACAGCATAAGCTGCAGTGCCTGGACTTGTTGTGACACCATAACCACCGTGACCATAGTTGTGTATCACTCGTAGCATTTTCCCTTGAGAGTCGTTCATTAATTCACCTTCGACACGAACAGAACTTCGATATGGTCTTAGGCCGACTGCTTCGCTGATAACAGATGCTTTAGCCAAACTGGGCAACAATTCCTCACATCGTTCTCGAATCGATAATCGATCATATTTATCAATTTGCATATTGTAGCTTTCATACTGTCGGGTACCGCCAAGTGTAACAACACCATTGAAGCCGGGAATTATGTAGGTATCATAGTCTGCATAAAAAGCAGTCTTCACCCAGGGTGCATGGACTTTTATGACTTGACCACGAATTGGTACGATTTTTTTATCATTACACAAATGCATCGCACCAAGGCCAGTACAGTTGAATACTGCCTCATATTCTGATGCATTAAAATCCGACAACCGAGAAATGTGCTTTTCTAATACTTTGCCACCATTTTGCTTGAACCTAATTTTTTTCCGGGAGAAATTCATCAAGTTAGGCATTTCAGGTAGTCACATATATTCAGAAGTATAGGTACTGTTTTTGTGCCCATGCTTGCCACAAACGGCACTCCGTTAGGATTGTTGTGTAAAAGGATCCATACTTCCAATCGCCTGGGCAGATTTTCAACTCAACTTCAGTACATTTTCGATAAAATGGTAATAATCCTTCGAGAAAGTGATTCTGAATTGTATAGAAAAAATCAAAACGAAATGTAAATCGTTGGCAATTCATATCGCATTTTATCGTCATGAGATTTTATCTCAAAACTTAAATTACCCGAACAATTGATGGATCTGTGCTGGAAAAGCAGTAAGCAGATAATTGTGTAACGCCCGATAACGAAGCATCTTCTTTTTGACGAAGATTGTCCCAGAAATTGTATGAATCAATCATCCATTTTCTGTTATGATGTTAAAATATGAAATAATAATTTATCCTCTGGGAATAAAATTTAGCGTGTTTAGTTGAACTATTTATAAACTTATTTTATCAATCGATTTTTTATAGATTATGCTTGATCAAATTCAAATTCAAATTCAATTATCGATTTATTCAATGAGCACACCCAATGAAATCATCAAGTGTTCGTCATTGATGTGATAACGCTACAGCTTATTTTTTTTTATTCAGTGATATTAATATAACAATCCAGAGCAGCTATTTATATTTAGATACGTATGGTGTTTTATGGTAGCAAAATCACATAGGCTCGATAAAAAATCGATTCTTCCAATAAAAATTAAACACAATTCAAACCTTGTAATAGTCTCGTTTGGTCCAGAAAAACTTGGCCCTGGCCGAAAAATGCCAGCAGCTACATCGCTTGTTGTGTTCACACCAAATTGATCAGCAATTATGCTAACTTGAGCATTTGGGTATTGATTTTGTAATTCTAAGGCGGTTGTTAGGCCAACAACACCAGCACCCAAAACAGCAAAGCTCATTTTAATTTTAATGATGCCCTTGCCAAAAAAAATGTGAAAGAAAAAAAATTGCTTAATTGCTTTGTTGGTCGTAACCCTGCAAAATTACCTTCTTTACAATAATTCCAATAGCAATGCAAGTAGCAGAGTACTGTATACTGTAATGAATTATACTGATGGCATGAGTGTTTTTGATTTCTTTTTTTTTTTAATCTTCATACGATTATTAGAGCAACGTTGATATACAATAGCGTACAACTGCATATGTGACATTTAGTAAATAACATTGAATAAATAACATGAGATAAGACACCTAAATATTTCAACAAAGCAATCAATTGAATACGTTGTGTCACATCAAAAATGAACACATAGTTTCAGTTCCATTCTCATTGTTTCCCGCATAAGACATTAAGAAAAAAAAACAATAGAATATTGACAGTAACAGCTGATATGACTGTCATGTTGATTGTGGTGTCACCATAGAATATCTCCGGTAGTCTTTACTCATGCGCTTTGTGATTACATTTATGAATCAATGAAATATCCACATATTTTTACAAATCTATCAATAATATAATTTGGGCGGTGGTCTTATTCAGAGACAAATAGTATTATGATATTAATTCCCAATTTTGTTTAATATTAAAATCTAGTAATTGTGTCTATGTCTTGAGATGCCAAGAGTACGAAACTTGAATATCTATCTCAGAATAGCTCACATGATCAATATTCACGAAATGAGCATAAATTCCCCCCAATTTTCCCCCAATTGAGAAGATTTACAAACATTTTTCTGATTTTCCCTCTACGTGAATAAAGCCATAGTCCAAACTAGTTTGCTGTTATAACAAACAAAAATCAGCCAAATATTTAAACTTATCATTTCGATGTGCAGCGTCAAAGTATATTTCGTCCATTTCTAAATAAATAGCATAACAAAAATTGTTCAAGGAGGAAAAGAAAAACGATCCAGTAAATTTTGGTTTCATTGAAATTATGTTATTGTAAATTGGTATCACACTAATTAATATATTTTGTTTTTTTTTTTTTTGTTTAATACTAATAAATTTCTTGTTGTTTACGAATTTTATTAAATAAATAAAAAAGGTAATAATTTCATGTCAACGATATCAAATAGCGCCACCTGGAAGTCTCTTTTAAGTTGAATGCTCAACTGTGGCCGAGATAGCTCTGCTGGCTTATACAAAATAAAACATACAAAAATGACATTTGATTGCAAACGTAATTTCAGTAACGCACAATCATTGGATCGACTTGAAACTGTGTTAATATTAAATAATAATCGATTGCATTAGTTTGGAATAATTTTGAATGTCATTTTTGAATATTTTTTTTGTATCCGTTGTCGTCTCTTAAATAAGAAAATGCTTAAGTTAACAGGTGCTTGCGCCATTTGACATGATTCGGATTTTTTTTATTATTTAGAAGAATTATATATACATGAATGTAAACATGGGGGGAAAGTGCAGCGTGAAGAAGAACATTTCTCCTGATTTGGTGCGCTCTTTGGGTTTGTGTTCAAAAAAAAGAAAAAAAAATCTTTTTAGCTAAAAAATTATGTGAAACATTTGAAATAATGTCTTCATTTTTTCAACATCGAATTTAAATGGTAGTGTTACTAGGCACTGCAATGTTACAAGAAAATTAAACCAATGAGATGAAACAAAAATTTAAATCAATTTCAAAATTTGAAACATTCCAGGTTTTGTAACTACATAAATATCTCATTGACGCAAATTATATTTTATATCAACTGTGACGCTGTGTTGTCATAGAATTTCAACGTTGGTTTGGTTGAACATTTTGATGCGATTGAAACTATTTACAGGAACACATGATTTTGTTTTTGTTAAAATGATGAAAACGGAAAAAATAATGATTCGAGGATTCGAGAAATTACTCACTCTCAACACTAACACAGCATGTAGTGCTGAGAATTGTTGTTGGAGTTTTTTTTTTTTGGTTCATTTCTCATTTTTGGATATAAATTTTGCATTTTCGTTTCATAGCATACGAAAACTAGCTTTAATTAAAACACTTTCTGCACACAGGTGTAGTCACAACGTCTTAATCGGAATTTGCATTCAAAGTTTTACCAAAGGGATTTTTCTTTTCTCTCTCTCTCTTTCTCTCTCTCTCTCTCTCATCGAAAATGGCATATTTCGTAGTTATTCTCAGCAAGCTCATCCGCTTATCCAAATTTTATCGTTCATTGCATTGAATAACGTTTTTCAATTGTTTTCGGTTTCAAATAGACTCTTTTTCTGGTGTACGTAATAGGGTTTCCGTTTTTTATTTGATTTATTTTGTATGTTTTTGTAATAATTGTTTATTTATTTTGTATGTGTTTTTTTCATTTTTCTGTTTTCTGCAGTTTTACCTAAATTTATAACGAATCAACCATAAATATGAGTGTTGTAGATTCTTCATTCATTTAAAATGTATTTTCAATAATAAATTCATTAATCACTACTCATGAGTTTTCTATTCAATAGCTTCCATCAGCAGTAATGGTACTTCATTTCTGTATTAATTCATTGTGTGTCAGCTGGGTTGGTTTTATTTGGGGGGGGGGGGGGGTCTTGTTGTGTGTAATTTTATTTGTTTTTATGCATTCGGTTCTTTTCTATCTTTATTTCATTCTTCTTTAATTTGTTGGCATGGGATTTAAAAACTATTACATGGCTTCTACATTTTCTTCGCAGTATTGTTGTTCTTTTTTCAATTTTTTTGTTTCATGAACTTTCGTAATAATTATCATAATTTAGATTTTGCTTACCAGCATAGTTTACAGTTAAATGAAAAAAATTTAAAAATTATAAAAAAATAATAATAAACAAAACGACTAAAATGATTAACAAGATCGAACTTTTCTCTCTCTTTGAAAAAAAAATTCAAGTCAGTTCTGGTGGACTTTTGCAATGGTAAAAACAAATGTGTATTTTCTCGTGCTTTTTTTTTAATGATAGGCATCCGAACAAATTCTATTTCCAAATCAAAAAAATGGACGACATTAATGCAGCACTATTGTCGAACAAAGTCAACAGTTACGAAAAAAAAATGCTTCTCTCTTGCTATCCAAATTATTCATTATATTCAAATCAAATCAGTTCTAACGAAAAAACTTTTTTTTCTGTTCTCTTTTGTTTAAATATTATATATTAATCGGTTTGGATATTTTGTGAATACGTATTTACGATTTTCTGAATACAATTTTCTTGCGCTTTCATTTCAATTGCGATTATTATGATGAATGTCACGCGAACATGCTAAGAAATTGTTTTTAATAGGTTTGCATTTCGCTTGGAAAAATACAGAAATTGGTTGTCGACATGGAACACTTTACACGGTTCGATTTTCCATTTTCAAACAAAGTCCAAAAACCTGTGATGTCAATAAATATATTCATTCAACTTGGCCGAGAAAATGAAATGAAATAATGTAATAAATTATGCGATTTGATGTAACAGTGTGCTGATTGTTGGCGTAAATTAATATCATAATGTTCGTCCTGATGCTATCATTGTTATTTGTGTTTATGTGTGTGTGTGTGTGTGTTTTTTTTTTTGTTTAATTTTTGTTTATTCTTAAAATGTTTTTAAATTTAAATCTGAGTGAAATCCATGTTGCTTAAATAGCTGTTTTTCGGTGAATTGAATCGTTGATTCTAGTATTTCTATTTGTGATAAAGTGCATTTGCATTCGTTTCTACAAAACTCGATCGCTTAAACTGCTCTTATAATTGTTTCAAACACATTTATCTTTTGTTATATTTTTTTTTCAAAATTGAACCAAAATTTAATAGAAAAAAAAGAAACAGGAAAGGAATTGTAATCAAAGAGTTTTGGTTGATCTCGTCGATATTCGAATATAATGTTTTTTTTTTATATAGTGTGTGTTTTGCTTCATTTTTGCTTCATTTTTGCTTCATTTTTGCTTCATTTTTGTTGTTTTTTTTTTGTTTATCGTCATAACGGTTGATCGTTTAATCACACTGAGGCAGAGAATAGATACACAATTATTTCGCTGGGGAATGGACAAGCCCAACTAACAACGATGTAGATCGATGAATTGCCATCGATCGTAATGACATTTTCTCTTAACTAATTTTCAGCCATGGATGCTCTAAGCAATGAGCTGCTGTTGCACGCTTATCCGGATCAAATTCGAGCATTGGTCGCAGAAAATCGGCAAACGTTGTGGCATCATCCACAGACCATTCATATTTTTGAATTAACACCTCGTCCAAACCCCATGGCTTCAAGCCTGTGATGTGTCGCAGGTCACCATTTTTATTAAACACGAAGTGTGACAGTGTGCCCGATTTAATGATTTTCTTTGGAATTGGACCCAACAATTCGATAATATGCGCAATATGATCTTCGTCACGGCAATAATTCTCACCCGAATGCGGTTCAAATAGATAATCGCCGGTCGCTAATTCGAATGCCATACACGCTGTACTCCATATATCAGCTGAGACATTGTACGATGCACCCAAAATGACTTCGAGAGAGCGATATTGTCGCGTTTGAATATCTTCGGTAAAGTGTTTGTGCACCCAGCACGCATTTCCCAAGTCAGCGATTTTCACTTCAATGTCGCACACTTCGAACGCTGGATCCTTGGGCGGTGTAGTTGTTACTGGTCCTGGTGGTGCTATTGTGGAAACGTTGAGCTTTTTATTGATCGAATTGTTATCATCGATTTTCATTTTGCCGCTATTCTTCGACTTGTTTGATGCGGGCGGTGAATTTTTCGTAGCTGAAGCTGTAGCTGTAGCTGTAGCTGTAGCGGTAGCTGTAGCTGTAGCTGTAGCGGTAGCTGTAACTGAAGCGGATTTTCCGAGTTTCGCACTGATTTCATTACAGCTCTCATTTGGTAGATCATTACCCTTGCACTCTTCATCATCATCGTCTTGGCTTTTGCTAAGCTTTTTGCTGATCTGTATTATCAAATGTAAAAAGTAATTGTTATTTGTTATTCAATATGTGGGATGTAAATGGGGATGCTCTCTAATATGAAATGTTTACAATGATTCAATGATTCAGTCGCTTACCTCAAATTCTGAGTCGGATTTTGATGAGATTCCATTGACTAAACCGGTCGTTGCGGATGCTACGCTCTCTACAGAGTCATCATTGTTGCTAATTTCTGGTTCGTCCGGTGTATTATCAACATCATCATCATCATCGGCTGTACCATTTTCACCGTCACCATTTGTGTTGCCCTCCGATTTTTCATTCAATGACTCGAGTTGCTGAATATGCTCCAATTGTTTTTTAATCAGCTCCGATTGTCGTTTCGCCTTCTTTTTTAATTTTTTCTTCTTATTTTTACTCATTTTGGATGTGATGGGCTGCTCTTGAAACTCTTTTGGTGCTGTGCTAATTAGTGAGTATGGAAGTTTGAGACCCATTGCATGCAATTCGGTTGCTTCGCATGCTAACTTTCGTATGTATGCGTCATCAACGCAAATGAGAACATTTTCGGGCTTGATATCCGTGTGGATGATTTGACATTCGGTATGCAAATAGTCAAGACCTTCGAGCACTTGCTTTATTATGGACTTAACATTCGGCAATGGAATGCCACGATAATTTGATTTTAATATAAGCTTAAGTAAATTGTGGCCTAATACTTCAAACACCATACAGACGTGTGTACCATTCACGCCCGTTATTTTAAAATCGTTCAGCAATTGCACAGTTTTGTTGCGTCGCGGATTATTTGGATCACTATCACGCACAGCTTTTAGTATTTTGATCTCATCTTTTGCCGTTTCGGTGAAATGATGAGCCGATTTAACAATTTTAAGTGCTACATAACGCTTGTCCTCCAGATCCCAGCACAGCCATACTGTTGAAAAATGGCCCCAGCCAAGTTTCCGTGTCACATGGTATCGATTCAAAAATAAATCACCAATTTTTACTGGATGATAGCCACCTTTGCAATAGTCTTCGCGGTTCTCTTGCTCTTCATCTTCGCTGGTATACAAATCCTCATGTTCGCCAATTGTTTCATTGGAAGAGCTATTCGATGGATCAAGACTTTTGATCTCAGGCTGCTGTAACTGTGGCCCTTGATGATGATTGACCGTGGAATACGTGATTTCTTTGTATAGTATTGAATTAATGTTGTTCAGAATGTTATTCGCATTATTTGTAATACTATTGTCAATCTGTTCGGTGTCATTGTTGCTTTTCACATTTGCATCGAACATAACATTTTCATTTTCATTCTCATTTTCATTTTCTGCCACTGGATTCACGACACTCGCAGAATTTGCAGGTGTTTGGGCAACATTCGGTGCTGGTGGCCCATTTACCGCCGTTCGTCCCTTCTTCTTGTTGGCCTTATGGCGTTTTTTCTTCGCTTGTATCACTTGCACACGTCTGTTTATATCTTTTTTTGCATTCATACTTTGGCTATGATGCTCAATTTAAATTTAGTTTTTCCACCTTTTGTTTCGCACGTTTCGTTCTGCGGGACGATTTCCGTCAATCAAACTAGCACTGTAAAAGAATCTCAATGTTATTTTTACATCAACTTCATTTAAATGCACCAAGACAATTTGCGATCGAAACCACAATCAAAATCAAAATCGAAATTTCAAATGAAATGTTTTAAGAATTTTTATATGATTCTTACACAGATTTACAGCTTCAATCGACACTACGATCACCAATGATTTCTTATTTTCCTTTTTTTGTATTTCGTTAGACTCGTATTTGCAGTGCACAAAACTCGCGCACGCAAATCAAAAATGAAACACAAATTTAAAAAAAAAAAATCGGTTTTCTTCAACTGAGTAGTCTTCGCGTAGTCGTTTCTTATTCTAATTCCTCTTTTTTTCTCTTGTTGACTTGTTTGAGTATGGCTACGATGAACGACGAACACGATGAAAAAAAAACAACAAAATGATGTCTATGTGAAGCAAAGAAAAAAAGGCTATTACCGTTGTGGCGAATTCACTAACTTGATTCAGTTTACATCGAACGTGTGAACGAGACGAGCTCATACAATTCATTGTATAGTCGATGGCACGAGCAAATCAAGAAACATCCAGAAACCATTTGCAAAAATAGCGAAATTTGAATTTTCACATAATTGTGCCCGCTTTTGCTGTACATTAATTAAGTGCTGCATGCGCATAATAAAAACATAATATTCAAAGTAGCTATTTTAGAAATAGCATTTGAATATCGATGTTTTGATGAAATTGTGGCACATTTTAATCGTTTACGAGCGAAACTAAAACATGTGTTCTAATTTCAAACGATAGCATTCAAAGTGGGTTGTTCTTAGTGTGAATGCGCCTTAATTTCTCTTTATGACATTTGTGCAACTACAAATCAAATTGTGAAATTCTCGTCAATTTGAGCTCAATTTTTTTCTTATGTCAGAAGGATTTTTAATATTCAAAAAAGGATTAACAATACAAAATGAATCATTTGGTTAGGATTCCTCAAATAAATCGTTGTCTATTCAGGTAAACTATCTGTTTTTATTGCGAGACACAAGTAATCAAGAGATTGTTTACAAATGCATCAGCATCTGTGTCCCTAAATGTGATGTTAAACACAAAATTCTATTTCATTTCTAACCAATAATTTTCCGGTTTAATTCTAGAGTACAACAATTGTTAGTAGGTCGGCAGCGAAAATTCGGACGATCAGCACCAGTTCGAAATACCAAAATAGATACACAAAAGAATTTAGATGAGCCATTAAAATATTTTGGAAGTCCGGCTGAAAAGATTCGTGCTACCCCAGTTCCTCCATCTCGACCAAAGTACTCGCCATATATCATAAATTTCAGTCTTATGACATTCATGATATACTTCTGTATATTGCGTGAAGAGAATGATACGGACGAACTGTTGGGTAGAGATTTATACGATCATTTCGGAGAGGAAGCATCTCGCTTGAAGAAAGCCTACGATTACAATATTAAACATAATTTACCAACACAGGAGATCACTAATAGATTACGTGAAATTGGTGCTCCAGTTCCACCTGAAAAACGCTAGATTTATAAGATTCTTATTTGAAACATATAAGCTAAGAACATGTGTAATGTTATAGAATAAAATTTAATTTGCTGCTGGTATGCACGATAAATCTTTGAATATTTTAACTGTTCCATTGAGATTTTTCGATTTTTAAATGAATAAATTAACGCATGAACTTTAAATGTCGAACAAACGTATGAATATTCATAATATTTATAGAGAATATGTATCGATTTTACAGATTTTATTTTGCCAGAGTATAGAAATGAATCGGGCAATACTGAAAATGTGGCGAATTGATAAAGCAAGATATTTTTCTTGTATTGTTCATAAATACTTAGACATCGAAATAGAAATACGCTCATACACGCGCACGCATACACATACACATACACTTACAACGAATACGTTCACACAATTCACTAACACACTGGCAATCAGCTAATGCGATTGAACGTGCTGAAAACAATTGAGCTTGACCAAAAATATATCAAAACAACGAACAAAGAACGTGGTCGCCATTTTGATTTTTTTTCTGTTCTTCTCGACCATGTTCGTTTGTATACCCTACCGTATTCATCCTATTCGTGTAGCATGAAAAAAATTTCATCACATTATCCATTGCCTGGTAAGTCTTGCTACTGCGTGTGCTGTGTGCATGTGTAGGCTGTAGTCTGTAAGCCTGTAGACAAAATCATACACCATTTCAATTTTTATGTTCGTTGGTGTGCGCACAAATACAGTGAATTGGAAAGTTTTTCGGTTTTATTGTTTTTGTTTGTATCGAATTGTGTAGCACTCGCTCGTGCGATACATTCTCGTCTATGCATTATTATGATTCGTAACAATCAAGTAAGCAGTAACGAAACGGCATATAGTCTCGTAGTCCAGAAGAAGAAAAAATAGTATATTTATTATATTTTGTACAGTTTGTTCGCTCCTCGATTCTGGTGTTTCGTTGATTTTTTTTTCATTCTCACTAACACAGAACAAGTATCACAATATAAACGAAGAATCAGTGAATCGTAATTTCAGTGAATTGTTTGAAAAAAAAAAACCTAAAATATTGTTGTATACAACAGACAATTTTACGGTAGTCCAAAAAGTAAAATTCCGTATTCAAGAGAAAAACTAAATTTGAGTTTTCGTGTTTCTTCGGTTTGAAAAAAAAAACGTTTGATAATTTTCGTTAAATCCAACTCATAATTTATTTGCAATTTAATTTCAAGATTGTTTGGACCAGTCAGATCCTATACGCCAAGAATTCTCTGGCGGACGGGTTTGCATTCGCTTTCACTTCAAACAGAAAAGATACATTTTGTTATTTTCCCAAAGAGTTTTCAAGCAAATACAAAATTAAATTTGAGAAATATTATCCAAGTCAACTGAATGCATTTTCAAATAAACAATTTATAATATAAAATCGTCACAGAGAAAAAAAGAGGCAAAATACACAACGGTAAGTGGATTTAGTGTTTTCGAACTTTTTTCGTGAATATTATTTTTCAAAATTCAATTTAAATGTTTAAATGGTTTTTTTTTCTTTTATTCCGACAAAATGTTTATTTGTAAATTGCTTTGAAATTATTCTGGAAATAAGGAACATTATTTGATATAAGAAAACTACACTATTTGTGTACGAACAAAATTCAATTTGCTCAAAAAGTATGAAAATCTCACATTAGTTTCTTATAAATTTTTTGAAATTTGGAAAACAATATTCCAGATTTTAAGCCGCTCAATCAGTTCGCTTTTTATTGGAACCTCCACACCGAAACAACACTTTCGATATATATTTTGTCCAAGATTTTTATTTTAAATTGTAATGTTTAAATCAACTATCAAATTCATACCATAGCAAATGCTCTATTTGAAATACAATTTAACTCACCCAATCAATTCGAAAATCAATGTAAAAAAGTCGATCGGTTTGGCAAATTTCGGCGGGAAGCTTCTTGTTTTGGTCGATTTTTTTTTGTTTATCACGAAATAGACGAAAACGAAACACATGAAATTTCCTTGCCTCTGTGCTGTTTATTCGTTTAACATACGGTCTACGCGTTTCGTGCGCTTCTTTTGTTTTATCGCACACAGACAACGTAAAATTGGTGCTATGCTCGAATCGTCGATCGAATATTTTCTGCCTACTATTCGTCCGATTTGCGTACGATCATTCGCTTACAATTTTCAACAGTTTGCGAATGCCTTGGCGCGAATCTTGTATGTTCAAGCTACCAAAGAACTTTCAATAGACTCGATTGTCGTTTGTCGGTTATGCCTAATACAATATGACTATTTTTTATTCTCCATTTTTTTTTGATAAAAAATGTTTTCCATAAACAGAAAATATACAGAATGGACATTTCATCATATTTTCCAATCATAAAGATTTTTTATGTCGATTAATCGAGTTGATTTAATCAGGACTATTCAGAACCTAGAAGCATTAATTTTCAGTTAAAGATTTGAAGTACGTTTCCCTATCTGTTTCTGCACAATTATAAATTTTCATTTGCAGAATTTTGTTGTTGTTCAAATTTGAAATTTTGTGTGATCAAAAATTATCTATGTTCATGTATGACGCATCTGATGTCAGTTCAGGCACTTAATTAAAAATTATCATTGAAATAATTTTAAAAAAAAAAAACAAATATATAATAATTAAATAGTTCGCCTCTTTCTTGTATCAATTATGTGCGGCTTGGCTGAAAGTTGTTGCTCATAATTTAGATTACATTTATATTATATAGAGTAGGAGAGAATTCCTGTGAAAATTCTCATAAAAAACGTGAACAATTCTCAATTTCATTCAAAAAACAACAACAAAAATTGCACCGAAATTGTGTTTTGGCGAGGATAAATGGACATTTTTAATGATTCCACCTTACATAACACTCCGTTCGCTGAAAGAAAAAAAAAGTGTACACAAGTTCGCTTATTACAATCTTCATTGCGTTGCCTGATTTTGTTGCAAGAGAGCGCGACGGTGTACAGTCGATGACGAGAACAACACTAAACAGCGAGAGAATCATAAGCACTAACACATTCATAGAACCGTAATCTATGTGTTAGTTGTGCGAGATTGTGGCTTGAATGTACGTGTAAAAGTGCTCTTACACGTTCATTCTCAACACATGAGCTCACTTTTCGTTATAATTTTCGTTCAAATGAACAATAAATGTTACATTTTTGGCGCTGAACATTTTTGCGTACATCATACGAAATTTGTATATTTCTTACTCGCATTTCTGAAATCAATACAGTAAATACATATGTATTTATATATGAATAAAAGTGCAAAACACCACAGTAACGTACAGATAGATGTTGAACGATGCATGTTTAGGTTTTGCACCTTAAACTTGTAAAGGCGTATTCTTGGGCTCTCCTCTGCATAAATGTTGAAAATATTCATGTGAATATATCAATTGTTTGTCTGGTTGAAAAGCGATTTTAAATGAAGATATGTTTGTGATGCAAAAGTGAATCGTTTAATTAGCAACAACAAACTCATTTCTGCAGCTCCAATGTCGGCGCAAAAGAGCGAGCGACCGAAGCGATTGATATTATACGCATAGCATAAGACGCGAAAAGTATGAAAAGCAATACATTCACAGAAGGTGTAGTTCGATGCGGAACATTCGAATACATCATACGTTGGTTGCGTTTCATGTGTATACTTGCGCTTGTGCATCGTGTACACCAATGAAATTAGCGTTAAATAGAAAATATTGATTTATTTTTATTGCGCTCGTCTCGTTCGCAAGATCTAGGGGCTTGTCGATCTCAACAAAATGACCAGAATTTTGGATATGAAATAGAGACAAATAAACACTTTGGACCTTTGCAATATCTAATATTTTCACTTCTGATATCGCGATTAGACGGCTCTGAGTTGCAACCCATTGTCCAGCACTGTTTAATATTCTTCGATTGGTAGTTGTTTTCGATAAAAAATTCGAATCCACATAAAAAAAAACAAATACAATTGAACGGATTCAACAGCAGCTTATGCTATCATTGAATTTTTGAGTGAACCAACATTTTTAGGGCGATTTTTAGTTCAACTACAATGCCTTGATACTAAAACCATCTTTAAATGGATTGATTATGATATTCCATACTGTAGTACTCGCTAAATTCCATTTGTTTGAATGTTCTACCGACAGAACATTTGTATGACTTCATTTATTGAATGACGTTTTCGCGAGTTGTACGTTGTATTTGTTTCGCCAGCAAAACAATTTCACCGCCAATGCGTTGATGATACGCATATACGGATGAACGATGAACGATTTTACTTGCGTTTCACTTCATAAATAATAAACACGATAACATGATACAGTGTTAAGAAACATACTGAGAGACGAAGCCAGTTACAGCTTACACAAAACGAAAATAAAATAAACTTGAAGGAGACACACTTTGTTATTTAGAAAGTTTTATGTATGAAAGTAAAGAAAAGCAAGACAATGAATTGGCGCTCTTTCATAGAAATGCACGGGTTACTTTGATGCAACACACATTGCACCAAAAAGTCTCTGGAACTTCAACACCAGCTTAATTTCACGTACAAATCGCTCAATGGTCAAATTTTATTTCATAAATGAACCGTTTTTACTTCATATTTATGGATTTTAATTGATATAAATCGAAAAACATCATTTTTCATTTTTATTATTAAGAAAAATAAAGTTGAAAACTTCGATGGATCTTGCACAATAGGTGTAAATCACGAACATTTTGATTGGCTCAAGGAAAAGAGTTTTTTTTTTGTAAATTTTGATGAAAAACGCACCCAAAATCCGTCACTCAGGGTGGATGAATCCATCGAATTTCCAGTTTTTTTTTCTTAATATGAAAATACAAAATATTGTTTATAGATTTACGTCATTCAAAATCCATGGAAATGAAGAAAAAACAGTTTTTTTAGAAATTAAAATTGCCCATTAAAATTATGTGTATCTTCATAAAATTATCTTAAATCTGCTGTACAAAATTTCAAATTGTATTGATTAAATAGAAAATATCCAGAGTCCATTTGTTTTTCCCTTTCTAAACTGTAACAACAGTAGTGTGTTTTTATCTTGGTGAATAAATTAAAACTAAGATCAATTAATTGAATGTTTTCCAATTGTTTCTTTGCAGAAATTGAAGTATCACATTGAGTTTGTTCAAAATGTGGCTGCGGAGTGAAAAACGCAGCAGCCGCATTACTCAAACAAACACCAAGTCATCGATAAATCTGCGGAAAATAATCAAAAATACTCCAGCATTGAAGAATCTAAAACAGGCTCCAGCGACTGTCACTCCAATTCGGCGCGGTGTTAATTCAGCTGCAAGTATAGCGAAAGCAGCTAAAACATTTCGTAAGAATGGAGATGCAAAGCAATCACCATCAAACAAGTGCAATATTAAAAGTCAAGTGAATGTCAAACGCTTGACCAAGAAAAGCAACAGTTTGCTGAGCAAAAAACATGAAAAGAAAAAATGTGACCCGGTCGCCGAAACAGCGGCTGATCAATACAAATGTGATCGTCTTCGGCGTAAATCGGTGCGTTCGTTATCAGAAATTGGTAAGGAAAACTGCTGGCGGGATCAAGACCAATTGAATTCGCATGTTGTTGATAAGAAGCGTGGACGGAAGCAAAGAGGCATCGACTGTGGATCAACCGATCATGTGGCAGTCGCTGTACTGCCAGCCGATAATTTATCAAAAACTGATACATTCAGTGCATTTCCATTGCTTGCCAATGATACTTGTGACTCATGCAAACCAAGCACTACATGCAATTGTTCATCGAGCTCAAGCCAAACGGACGACAGTCAAACAACAGGTGGACTTGATGTGCCGAAAAGTGACTGCGTCAATTATATTGAATGTGATAGCACCACTGACAATGATCGCACCAATTTACCATCAACTTCGATGCTAATTTCGGTAAGTGTGTTTTTATGAATTCTTTCCAAACTTTTAGAGAGATTCAGCACATGAATAATCTTTTTATAGGCTGTCGATCCGGAAATTGACTCTACCACTGATTTGCTCCCAACTGAAACAACATCATCATCTTCAACATCGTCATCCACATCGTCATCAATTGAAACATTTACAATACAACAAACACAGGATCAACAAGATGAAAAACAATCGGCAAATCAAAAACGTACTCTATTTACTACAGCCAGTATACAGAGTCCGATGCCATCGACAGCACCCACAAATACGGCAGCATGCAGCATCAGCAATATCACCAATTTTCCAACGACACCGGATCTTATCACGCTGTTCGACGAAGAAATGAATAAAAATCCATCGGATATGTGTCAATATTCGGAATTATTTCCATACAACAATGTTATTACACAAGCTCTTTTAAATTGTAACGAAGTGAACTCGCTGTGCGAACAGAGCACATCCAATGATTTGGGCAACAATATAACTGATCTGACATTTTTATCGTCAATGAATCAATCAGCACTCACAAATTTACAAAATCACTCAACAAATTTTCTATCGGGAATTGCATTGCCAAAAACTAACTTCAATGAAAATGTAAGTTTGTTAATTTTTAACCGTATGGTCTTTTGACTATAGTGACAATGTCTTGCATTGGCTTCTTTTAGCAACAGCAACAACAAGACCAAGAAAATCCACAAAATCAACAACAATCAATCAGTGAAACATCAAATGATATTCAGTTGGAGACGGATGAATGTATGGAAATCGAAGAAATCAATGAGCGTCAAGAAGAATTGGCATGGGATGCATTTGATCCATACGTATTTATCAAGCATTTGCCACCGCTTACCGCTGAAATGCGAGCTAAATGTCCAGCATTGCCCCTCAAGACTCGATCAAGCCCGGAATTTAATTTAGTACTGGATTTAGATGAAACTCTCGTTCACTGTAGTTTACAGGAATTATCCGATGCAAGTTTCAAATTTCCGGTTTTATTCCAAGTAAGTTTCGATAGCAGCCAAAAAAAACTATAGGCCATATGCATGTCAACATTTTGTATCAAAATATATATATATATTTTTTTAAATTTAGGATTGCAAGTACACGGTCTTCGTTCGCACACGGCCATGTTTCCGTGAATTTTTGGAACGTGTTTCCACAATGTTTGAAGTGATATTGTTCACCGCATCGAAACGTGTGTATGCTGACAAATTACTAAATCTATTGGATCCTGAACGAAAATGGATCAAGTAAGTGGACAATTTTATCAAATTAAATTGATTGTCGACTCAATCGATAGAAATTAATTTCCACCTCTACTCACTCCACCCTCCAGATACCGACTATTCCGTGAACACTGTGTTTTGGTTAATGGAAATTACATAAAAGATTTAACAATATTGGGACGAGATTTATCCAAAACGATAATCATTGATAATTCGCCGCAGGCATTCGGGTAAATATACAATACATACCTTTTTTTATTCATTTTTTTTTAATATCATGGAAATAACCGAATATTTGTAATTGGCTTCAGATATCAACTGGAGAATGGTATACCCATCGAAAGTTGGTTCATGGATCAAAATGACAGAGAGCTCATGAAAATTTTGCCTTTCCTTGAATCGTTAGCTGAACTGGTGAGTATCTGTGTGGATGTTTTTACGCTTTACAAATGGAATCAGCTTATAACAAATATTTCTTATAAATTGTAATTTTGTTTTTTTTCGTAAATTATTAGCGTCAAGATGTGCGACCACATATTCGAGAAAAGTATAATCTGTACCAATATCTACCACCGGATTGAGCAAATCCAACTATCAATTGGAAATTCCAGTGTTATTTTTAGTTGTGTTTTTAAGGATTAACCACCTGTAATTTGGTGCAGTGATTTCAACGGGAAAAAAACACATTGGTATGAATTCGAATTTATACCAAATGTAAATTATGCACATTGACACTGTTCATTTATCAGCAAACGCATCATAATGTTAATTATCTAAGCTTTTAATCTAATAATGTTTCAAAAACATTTCGACTCTCCTTTTTTTATCATTTCTTCCGTTTTACATTGCTAAGGGAGCAAATCTTTGTTATATCTATTTATAAAAGGAAAAAAAACACACACACACACAAAATTACGATTTATTATAGACAATGTGGAGATTTTTGTTATCAAGAGAAATACGAATAGGTTTATCTGAAATTAAATATAAAATACACTACATATGATAAATATATATACAAAAACACATTTTTTGGTGTGAGAAACAGTAATAATAATAATAATCAAACTATAACAAAAAAAAAAACAATTAAAATGAGCAAACATATGTAAAATCTTATTACTGATATATCTTGTTTCTATCTTGAATGAAGAGACCACACAATAACAACAACTTATTCAATGTAAAAAAAAGAATTCTTTTGTGTTGGCATTTTGATTGACGCTATTTGATTTTTGAAATTGAAAGCCATTTCTTTGGGTTTTCGTCACACACAGAGAAAAATATGTTGGTAAATATATATGGTTTGGTGGTATTTCTAACGTCAAAATCGTTTTCATGCATTAAATTTACCACTTTTGTACATAAATTTTACCGAAGCATCATCAATTCGCATATATTTTGACAAATCGATGATGATAGATTGAGAAACAGATGGCGGTGCTATGAAAATGATTGCTATTGGTAAAATTTATGTGTAAAAGTGGTAAATTGAATGTATAAAAATCATTTTGACATTGGAAATACCACGGAACCATATATATTTACCAACATATTTTTTTCTGTGCATTTATTAGAATTTACGGTGTCAACTCTTTCTAGAGATAACCGGGTAAAATTGAAAAAAAAACTACTATCAAACAATTTCAACATGTATTTTGATGCTGACCCTTTTCTAATCGTTCGAAAATCGCCAGAGTTTGAAATTCTCAACTGAAAATTTTAAGCACTATATACTTCTATTTTTACCTAGAAATTGCGAAAACATTTTTTGTCGAACTTATCTTGAATTCCAGCCACATTTAATGTCTTTTAAATGGACTGCAAATATCAGTACAAATTTGATGGAAAATGTTTCGATTGCGCAAATTAGAGAATCAGACAAATTCATGTCAACACTCAATCAAATACTGAAGCACAAACAGTAACATCAATAAGCCATCCCAATTTGAGTAAAAACAAATGAAATTGTCTACCTCTAAACATGGTAATGTCATAAAAACCGCATTTACACCAAATTTTTGAATTCTTTGGTCAGTATATTTTAAAGAAGAAAGGAATCTAAAAAAAAAACAAACAAAAAACGATTCGCTAAGATATAGTTTAATCGGAAACAAAAATATAGAAAAACCTACAGAAATGGTCTTCGTTCAATTTTATTAGATGTTGCTTGTTGTTAGATAAAGTAATAATTAACTACAAGAATACAAAAAATGTTACTTCGCTAAAATTTTCAATTGAATCAACAAAATTAATATTAATGGATTATTGTAATCCATCAAATATTAAATTAAAAGAATATTTCAAAAATGAAACATAAAAAAAGAAATAAAACTATATATGACTTTCCATTATAAACCAAATGTGACCATATTCAGACTCAGAATTGTTTTTTTTCTCTATGTGTTGCAACACAACTGATTAAACTTATTGATGCCTTTATATTTCCGTGTTCAGTTTAAAATTCCTTTTTTGTTGGTCAAAAATACAAAGTGGAATTTAGTAAATGACCAGGATCGAGATACTCAAATAATTTTAATTTATTCAGTCGGTTGACCACTTGAACCATTTTCCTAATGAAGAAACATTGTCGTACAGCCTTTGGGTTCATTTTTCATTCAAAAATTTAAATCTCATGTCTACAAAATCAGGGTTTTGACCAAAATTACCAGAACAAATACGTAACACACGAAAAAAAACGCTCAAGTGAGAATCGATAAAAGTGTTGAAACTTTTGTCCATATCATCAAATAACCACTTGATTAGTGTTTTGAACAAAGAATCAGAATAACAGTTCATCATCCAATGTTGATGTGCCGTTACTGACATTTATCAAACAACACAAATGAGATTCCATCATGAAGCTTCAAATTTGTTTCAAATGAAATAGCCATGTGGAGCTCAACATAGTAATTAAAAACCGAAAGAAAAAAACATTCAAAAATTCATTTTAATTTTCAAATTCAATCATAAAAACAACAACGCTGAGTTTTGATTTGTCACTTTATATGATAAATTTGATTTTAAAAACACACATAAATTATTAATAAATCATAATGTCCATGAAGCAAAAGTTATTTATGCCTAGCAATACCGCTATTAAGAATCGATGGTTTCGATGATTCCAATTGTAATTAATCAAATAAACTCTCTTTGGAACATTTCTGGTTTTATTCAAAAATGAAATAAATATTTGTGAAACTTACACAAACTTTGAAATTTAATATTCGGATGAATTTACGATCCGGCGCAAAACCACAAAAATCGATAGATTTTTTTTTTATTTATTTGGTTTTTTCAAATCATTTTCTTGTTAAGTTGTTGTAATAGAAGAAGGCTTATATAAGATGATATCGAATCGTCAGCAGTCTAATTATTTGTTTGATTAATCAACTCATTTTCCATAGAATTGATACTTAAAAAAAGTGCAATTTAACATTTTTTGCCGTAAAATAAAATGCTTATGGCATTCGTTGTAAATTAGATACAAAATGTGTGGCAATATTTCATATTGGTCAGTTATCGACAAGTAGGAAATCATGTCACCATGAAGTTATACTAAAATTTTCGAATTTTTCTTTAATAAAATAAACTCAAATCAGTAGGTAGATTTACAATCTGTGTCTTCGTATGAAAACTCGAAGCTGAACCAGAACTTCAAAATCCCCTAATTTTATTGTTCTCTTTTAACAATTTTATACGTTTTTTAGAACTTTGCGGTAAAGCTCAAATTGATCGAAACAACAACACAAAATTGTTTTATGTGGATTTGGTTTCTAAATAAAATTTAAAAAAAAAAAACAACAACAACAACAACAACAACAACAACAAATACAAAAACTAAAATATGTTCCACAATAAAAACTAGATTAATTGACATCAAGTTTACTATAGTAAATCCAAATGAATGCAACTTAATTAGTAAGAAAATATAAAAATATAAAAATATAAAAATATAAAAATAAAAATTATTATTGTCCAAAACGAAATGAGCCAAATAATTGTATTAAATAATAAAGTAGAACAGCTAGAGGTCGATATTCATCCAGATTACCGTACTCAGCGGATGGTAAGTATAACGAAGTAAGTGTTTTTAATATTATACTTTATTCAACTGAGACCATCAACAATGTTAATATAACATGTAATTTTGTTTTCTTCACATTTCATTTATATAAATTATAGGTGAAAATCAAAACGATAAAAGATTGTCCGCAAGCGCATCCATCTTGCTTAAGATCAGCTGAATCAGATGAACAATCTATTGAAAAGTGAAATAGAAATGATTGAAATCAAGACTTATTTTAATGGCATCGTGTATTAAATGGCCTTGTCACGGCCTGTCCAAGCGCCTTTGGCATCCTGATTTGTATTTTCAATGTGCACTTTTTTGTATATCAAAATACATAACAAATTCAATGCCTTCGCTTCCTGTTTCTTTGCAACACTTGAACTCCCGCTTGGACAGGCCCTAGCCCTTGTAAATGACTCACAGAAGTATTTTCAATTAAATCCTTTTGTTCTCGAATGGTTTTATCCAAGCCGTGGGCCACTGCGTTCAAATGGGCCTGAAGATTTTCAAGTTGAGTTGGTTGAATTGCCAAAATATACTTGAGACTTGGATCACGAGCTGTCTGCATCGATAGTAATAGCTGAAAACTTTGAAATAGAATTAAAAAATCGAACATGATTTCCTTTCCCATTTCGCTTTTGATAATATGCACTATGTTGATTTCATCTAGGATGTTATCGATTTTCAACAAAGGTAACTTGTCTGCTGTATTCGGTTTTGTCAATCTACCAAGTGCCGCAACAAGTAAAACCATTGATACATTGAATGTGAACTGATTGTAGCCATGAATCTTGATTATGATGTGGTTTACATTTGATGCATTCGACGATACTTTCCAGATAGATTCAGCGGCGGTCATCACCTGACAACAAATTGAACAAATCGAATGTTATGACAAAAATTGAACAAACATACTATTCAAAGTACAACCTTATTGTGATCATGGCACCATGATTCGACGTGTCTATTGAATGTATGTGCCATTAATTCCACTTTTCGTACATGCAGTAGAATTGATGGACACTTCAGCAATTCAATAATGACTGAAATCATAACGTACGCAATGTACTCGTCAAAATGTTCCACCTTATATTCACAGCAAGTCTGAATCATTTTCACTGTTCTGGATGCGTCTACTTCAAACCCCAAAGCCGCTTCCAAATGCTCTTCAATTTTATTCGCCACATCTGATGGCAGTTTTGTTGAAATAGTAGACCACAGCGATTTTAGCTTGTCCATTTCGATTCCTTCGTGCTTGAAAGACATTTTATCGCGCTATTCTGTTAGTATACGCTTTCAGTTAAGGTTATGTTTATTGTTTTGACATTTCATGTAAACAAGGTTCACTAAAAATGCTAAATTTGATTTTGAATTAGGATTGGATCAGTTGAAAAAGAAACGAGAATTGAGACTAATAACAACCAATTAAGACATGTATGAATTTCAAATTAACAATATTTACTGTTCATTTTTTACATATTAATTATCGAAAGAATAGATTTTTAAATTAAAGCTAAGTAGACTATCTTAGCGACAAAAAAACAATGATGAAATTGCCACTTTTGTGTGTCTTACAGATGCCAGCCTTAATTTGTGTTTCATTTGTTAGTCAAGAAATGGATTTTAAAAACTGTAATCACTATAGCGTTTTCATGACATTTTTATTTGTCAAACCATTTTTTTTTCGGTCGATTTGTCTTCTTGGCTTAATAATGGCTTGATAATTGGTGGAATTTACGGAAAACAATCGGTTTATGTCTGATTGAAAATGTCTTTTTTTGGCCATGTGCTTGAAATATGAGAACAGAATAGAAAATTCAACATTATTTCAAATGATATGTTATGTATAAATGTTCTACTGATGATGAATGGTATTAGCACGTTAGCATAAAATAATCAAACACAGCATATGCTATAAAAATGTTTACTTTGACAGTAAAATTCGAAAATAAGATTTTCGAACCTCATAAATTGTGGTACAAATGTTCAAATTTGTTCAAATCAAGTTAATTCAGCACTTCGCAAACATATGCTATATTTAATTATTGCCATATTTACAAGACATCATCTTCAGATTACGATTAGCTCAGTCGTTTTCAATACAGGGAACACAGCGGTGTTTGTTTACTCTTCTCACAGTTGCCTTAAGTAGACGAATGAGATAAGTCCAAGGAGGATTCAACACTCAATATTTAGGATATCAACAAAAATCTACATGTTTCGATGTATATGAATTTTTATGAAATTGTATGAAATTATTTGTAGATATTGTGGATATCAGTAGTTGCAATCAGGTTTTTCGGGCGTTATTTTTCAAACTTTCTCAGATCGCCATGAAATTTTGGTTTCGGATATTTCAGGTCAATTTTTTTTGTATTACTTTTGGCTCGAAACACCTAGAACCAAAATTTCATGCCATTCTGAGAAAGTCCGAAAAACCCGTTTGCGAACACTGGTGATATTAAGATAAAATGAACATTGCCATATTGAATTCAAGCCAATATAATTAAAATATTCCAAAAATCTACATTTATTTAATTTATTCGTGTTCATTTCAGTTTGCATGGCTTAGTTTTTTCTTAAAGATATTGATCATTTTCATTCTGCTGGTAAATTTATACAAACACATGCACAAAATATTCATTTGACACTGCATGTGAATTAATTTTTAAATAAAAAAAAAATCTTTTTCAGGTAAAAGTGTTTTTAAATATGCATTCTCTTTTTTTCTTCAAGTAATTAAAATTTGCAAATGACAGTAAACGAATGATTTGTATGGGAACTGATTCGTTGTAAAGTGTCTCAATTAAAGGACTCATTTCATTTTCTCACATAATGAATGCCGAGGGAAGAGTAAAAATTAACAGCCCTGTCGAAAATTTTAATCAAAGTCTACTACATTTTAATTCAAAATCGGTTTATTCACTTGAATCAAAAGATATTTACGTATGTAAAACGTTTGGTTTTGCCAAGCACCGAAAAAGTTGTATTTAAAAAAAAAATGACCTAAATATTATATAAATCAATATTATTATTAGAGCATTCAATCTATTTCGTACGTTATTTTGAAATTGTTTATATTAAAAAAAAAGAACAACAGCATATCAAACAAATTGACAACTTACAAATATGTGCACACTTTCGTCATGATGTTAAATAAATAACAAGCTTACAAATTATTTTTTGAACAAGAATCAATCAGTTGTCCCAAATATGCTCTTACGATTTAAAAAAAATATGATTAGACAGATGGACAGTTCATGTTGAATGTTCATTTTTTTTCGAAAATACACACAAAATTAGGTGTTTATTTAAATTTAAGGTTAACAGAAACGCTTCTGGCATGTAATACTCAATTCAACTTTGACTTACAACTGATGCATTTATTATTTAATTTAGATTTCAATGAATATAATAGATAGATTTTACGAGAAATGATTACCAGATACCCGTTGACAATATGCTTATAGTGGTACCATAACCTGATAACCATTTGATAATCTTTCGAAACGTTTAATTTCGAAATAAATACATTTGTTTTGTTTTCTTCTCTTTTTTTACAATAGATTTTCGATTAAGATTAGGATGTGTTGTTGGCCGAATCTCATAAGGGACTCGTGTCTGAATCGCGTTCCTGGTTTTGAATTGCTATTGATTGTTGTAAGGCATTTGGTGTAAGCCATTCCCTGAATTTTTTTCAAATAAAAGAAAAAAAATCGTTTGGCGATTAGATCAAATTGACTCTCGATATTCGAATATTGACATTGTAAAATGTGTGAAATTTGTCTCACTTTGGCAAACAACGTTGTAAAAATGGCACACAAGAGCTGAAATGTGCCAAACGATTCACCCAACTGGGAATTTCTTGGCCACATAAAATCTGTAACATTCGAAGTAGAATTCCATCGATTAATTAGTATTGACATTATTTTATCTTGCATCATGCGTTGTCAATCGCTGTCAAACGCATTTTTATTCACCTGTGTTAATGAACTAGAGAAATGGTTGCAATTGTTGTTCATTAGGTGGTAACGATCTCCACGGAATTGATTACCAATTTCTTCGATAATGCGCCGAACTTCTTCTTCATTGAAGTCTGTGCAACCGATTTGAATACTTTGCCTGGTTTATGGGTGAATTCAAACAATTGAAAATACAACTTTTCAACCGATAGAAAACTATCCAAAACTTACCTAAACCGGAATTGTTCACCTAGTTCGTCATGGTCACGTGGTGTTATTTCAAATACTCCCGTAAATGAAAACGGATGACCACCTAAATGGAATTTAAGATGTATGGATAATTTGTTTTTAGTATTTATTCTCTGGATTGATGAATTTCTCATATCTTTTTGTCAGACCTATTCACTCAATTAACGTTTTAGACTCCAATAAAGTTCTAAAATGAGATTTTAAGCCATCAAAATAGAAACAGAAAGCAGATAACGTACCATACGCAAATTCGCTGCCATAAATTTCAACACCAGAGTGGTAGACACCAATTCCTAGGTTTGTTGTGTAGTCGTTGATCCAATACTGTACCAAACAAAAACAATCAATTAAATTAATTTGATGGAAAAAACTTAAATAATGTAATTTAACAACTGGGCTTGAGAACATTAATTAGAAGCATTCAATGCAGTGCCACTCGATATTTGATGTTTTTTTTTCATAAAAAAGAGACTTTTAAAACAAGAATTTGAACAAAAACACACGACTGAATAAACTCGTAACTAAAAATTCTGAATTTGGTTAGAGAGGTGTCCGAGTACGAGAATATTGTTCGAATTGGTTGCCAAAAAATTGGTTGTTTGATATTAAACATTAACGTTGACCAATTGTCTTTGATTAGTGCCATATCGATCCACAATTCGCATCTACAAAGAAAAATAAAAGGATCTGAAGATCCAAATCTATTGTGAAAATCGATGTGCCCCGGGGACATCTTCCATGGTGTTGAGGTACACGTCAAACATTTGATGTGGCAATATTTCTTAATATTTATCTGCGTTCAAACATTTAATTCTACACATTTTCATATGCGCACATCTTATACATACCATATCATAGACGTTTAAGATAACTGGCTCACGATTTCCCATACTTGTCGGTAGTAATTCGTCACTTCCACTATCTTTAGGACCTAAGCAGCTTGGGAATGGTAAATTGCACGGAAGACCGTTTGAAAACATTACAATAGATCGATGTCCAATATCGAAATCAGCTCGTACGCAATAGGTGTCTACTATTGTTATCTTCTTCAATAAAATACATGTGCCCTTTTGTTTGTCTCACTCACTCATCGGTGCAAATGAAAATCTGAAATCAAACAATTGTGACAATTCATTATTATTACTATATTACTAATGTGACTATTTTTTCTTGATCAACATGGCTCTTTGATCAGTTTCTGCACTACGACGTTTGGCGACACGACCGTGGCATACCCCCCTCGAGGATGATGATGATATGGAACTATCACACCGATTTATTTATAACATCACATTTTCAAAACATTCAAATGTGAATTAGAAATCAACATTTATGCAAGAACATATTGAAAACATTCGAGCACCTGTTTCACCTCATTCGGAGCTGCATTAATTCTGATCATAACAATATCTCAACATGTGGATAAATCTTCAGTCATGCACTCTATTTTAAAACAGTAAAACACCAGATGCTGAACTGATCACAACAAATTATGTTTCGTGTTGAATTTCTTCAGAATCAATTTACGTGAAAGAATAGATAAATTATCAAAACACATGCATTTTGAATACTAACACTGGCATTTAGAATGAAATATAGGCAATTGGTTTTTTTTACAGTAATATCCTCTGAAGTATCAACTGTTTCAATTGAAGCTGACAAAAAAAAACGGCTCAATCTCGAATCAGTTCAGCGAACGAAAACATTTCCTTATAAAGTAAAATCTGTACATTCATTGGGATAATGAAATGCCAAAACACAAAGAAATAAATGTAAGTTGTGCGCAGCCGATCAAAGACCATCATGACAAGCTATTATACTCACAATAAACGGCTTAAAAGCATTTTCCTTATGTGAGCTATAGTTTTGATCCTTATGCGAGTCAATTTATTTCAGTCACGAAAACTTTTCGTATTCGACGCTTGAAAATGTTGGTTTCGTTTTACTTTGGCCAAAAGGTTTTCTTTTTACCCTTTTTTCGTTCAATTCACAAAAACTAAAATGATAATTTCTATTTTTTTTTTCTGCAGACACGAAATTGACTGTGGTATGTAAAAGTTTGACATTTGTTACGGCTCACGAACAACAATAAAATCGAAAAAGGAACAAAAACACATACACAAGCGCAGCTGTAAGCGTTATTTGGTTCAAGCTTGTGTTTCGCTCTTATGCGTTACGTTGCGTTGCTATGAATGACGTGCAGCAAATTCAAACATAATGTTAATCGGCAGAGTATGGTTTTTCTATTGTCTCTGCACTTTGTAATGTCACACATTTGGTAATGGACTGTTACCAATGCTCCATTGAGCTATGCGTATACGCATATGTTTACGTATACTTTACAATTCATAAATGAACTGCGGATTTTCCTGAGATGTTACAGTTGAATGAAACATTTAAATTCACTTCATGTCAGAGCATACTCCATTACTTCTATGTGCGACTTGGGTGATGTTCCAAACGCTTGATAAAATTTAAATATTTCAACCAGATTTTCAATAACAATTTGGAATGAAAAAATAAAATATTTGCGACATTTTCATAGAATATTCACACAAAATAAAATTAGAGAAGAATGCACTACGCTTGGAGTAAATTTACACAAAAATTGTAGTTTTGGAGTAAATATTTGTAAATATTTGTAAATTTACTCCAATCGGAGTAAATTTTACTCCAATTTTATTTTTTGTGTTTGGATGTTTATTTTGAAGATGAAAATATGTTAGTTTTTATGTAACCGTTTCCGTAAATATTGCGTCGAGCACGGTGTGCACACTATGGCCTATCCAGCTGATGATTTATCGTCTGCCCCACTAATATCGTTCACACATTTTCTTTAATACTACCTTCGTATCTAAATGAGTCCTTAGGAATTAAACAGTTGAAGAGTGGAAACAGTTTGAACACTGGAATATCAATTTTTGACGAAGTCAAATTATTGCATATTTATTGATCAGCACTTGATTATTAGCTTGGTCAGTTCAAAGTACTACCTTTAACCACAGATTTATTGTATAAAGACTTTATAGACATTACTGGTGAAAAAAAGTGCTCAAACTAAATGCTATCCTGCGGACAATGTTGAAAAGAGGGGAAAAGATGATTGAAAGAATGTGGGATAAAATCTGAAATAGAAATCCATTGGTATGAAATGCGGCTGTCTGTTGACATTCAGTTTACGTATAAGACTTTCAAATTCTACAGAAAGTAGAAAAAAAAAACAAAGTGTTTTCTTTATTTTATTTGTTTGTTTGTTGTTTTTATGAAAGAGATGTAATTCTGAATGAAATGAAGACATTTTTTGTTTGT
This sequence comes from Aphidoletes aphidimyza, assembly GCA_030463065.1. Taxonomy (NCBI): domain Eukaryota; kingdom Metazoa; phylum Arthropoda; class Insecta; order Diptera; family Cecidomyiidae; genus Aphidoletes; species Aphidoletes aphidimyza. The sequence goes on from CM059998.1 coordinate 682,422, forward strand.
TTCGTGTACATTCTTTTTATATTAATATTAATATTTATTGTTTCATCCTCAATTAATTTCAATTTCATTTTTATTTGATTTTTTTGTTGTTTATTATTTCATCATTCTTTATTTAAATTTGTTGCTTTGCTCGCATTTACGTTTTGTTAAATGATTATTTCGGATGATTGAATATCTTTAGTTTTTTTTGTTTAAATTAATTCAGCTTATTGTAAAAAAGTAGTGGTTGCTATGGTATGCTCCTCGGTTGTCGTATGAAATTGATATATTTATGCTGCGTTTATGCATTAGCATTTTTTTCTCTTTTTTGCGATTTGAATCGATTTATGTTTGTTGGGTGTGTGTGTGTGTGTGTATGTGTATGTGTGTATGTGGCTGTGGCTGTTGATTTTATAGCAACTGAATCTGCTTATCAAAGTTGATGGTTGATTTTTCGATTGTTTAGTTGAAGCTTATGCGTTTTTTTATTGTGGTGTTTCACTTTAAATTAGATTTGCTTATTGACGGTCAGTAGCGCGCAACTTTTCTTCTACAGCCTCCTGCGATGCCTCCGACAAGTCAGTTGCCTGAATATATTTTTGTACACCGACCAACGATTTCTTCAATGCATCGAATGAACTTGAGTACAACATCTTCTTCTTAACCTTGAAGTGATTGAAAACAAAACACAAAAATGTATGGATTAATTGCAAGAATTTTGGGGGAAAATAGGAGTAAACTTTAATTTTGGTTTTTTCAAAACTTTGGATAACTTACTTTGGCGGTGTCTGGGCACCAGGACATTAAAAATAACTTTTGTTTCTTCGAACTCTCAGATGTGCCCTGACATTGATGCATGTATTCGAAGTCGAACAAACCATATCTGAAACATTTAATATATCAATTTTATTACATCGTTTATTTTTGTTTCCATTTACTCTGGCCTAATAAATAGATTTTGTGACAAAATTGTATTTGTTTTTGGTTAGTTCAAATTCGAAGCAAAAACATTGAATTCAAACCATACTAGACAAACAAATTAATCTATGAGACTCAGCTATTTTTAAAAAAAATCAATTTAGCAAATAATAATTGTTATTAAATTAGATGCGTTTTGATGAGTTCACGATTTCAATAAACATTTATTCTGAATTATATTTTGTTTTTGAAAGATTAAATGCAAATTCCATTTCAAAAGAGGAAAAAGCACCTTGTTAATTCAAAGAATGGTTATTCTACGAATTTATTCAACGTGTTTATACGTGTCTGATTGAGCGTAAAAACCGGATGGCCACAAAAGCCATGCATAAATTCGTTATAAACATGCAGATCACTTGATAAGATACACTTACCGGCATTCACCGGTGCCACCCTTCTGGATGTCTTCTAAAAATTGATCGTATTCGGCATTACGATCACCGACCACTTCAACATCGATTTGCTTTTCGTCCTTAATGTGAAAGATGACATAGCGATGCTTTTTATCTTTTTTGATTTCTTCGTACGTGGTTTTGCATTTGTCTGAAACAGTTACTCCTGATGCCTGCAAATCAAAATTAAGAAAAACCAAATATTTGAGTTTTCATTTGAAAAAATTGAATCCAGTTTTTTATGAAATCATTGAAAAAAAAATTCAAATTGCACTAATAATTGTTATTCCAACTTTTTTAACCAACAAAAAAAACCAACCTACATGCACGAAATGTCAATCTTTGAAAATGATGTCGTCAACAATTTTGAAACTGTCTCGATAGCAGTTCATCACTTACGTGTATAATTTTAATCAGTTACTCATTTTTCAATTACTGTGTGCTAAACTTTCTTATTTTATTTATTCCCTTCGCTTTGGATCATGTCATGTAACAGAACTGCTAAAATAAACGGTATGTGTGTGTTTGTTTTACACATTGATACACTTGCTGTGCCTTTTTTTTTAAATATAAAATGGGCTCAATAGCAAATTCACGTTGCGTGTGAATATAATACACACATTGGTTCATAATCTATTCATTGTATAAAGGCTTTTGTTTTCGAATGGAAAAGCGAAAGAGAGAGAGAGAGAGAGAAAAAAGAGAAAAAGCGCAAATGTTTATTACCAAATATGGAAAAGTAATCACGTTCAAATTGGCGATAGAGCGGCTACTAATACTACTACGGTTACTGTAACCATCGCAAATGTTATACGTAGACAACAATAGAAAAGTTGGCAGTGAATAAAGAGTGGGGAAAAACTGTCACAACATTCGTGCATATAATGTTCAATTAAACCTACTCTACTGAAGAACAATTTCAGATTCATTTTTTTTCCTTTTTGTTATGAAAATCCATCAATGAATTGGATTGGTAGATATTTTTATGTTTCCGGAAGCTACATCATGAACACGCAGATAAATTAGGCTTCAGTTCGATCAACGATTTCATTTTTTGTACTGACTTGATTTTTCAATGGTTTTGAATAAACTTTTATCATGTCATATTTCTATAGCTTTTTACAATTTGTCTGCCATTTGTATTCATCTGTGTTTTCAGAATGTTTGATTGCCAAATCCCTCTATTAACATAGTTACTTATTTTCAGTGTGTTTTTTTTTCAAAACCGATGAACGCTAAACAGCCAAATTTTCAACTAAATTTTTAACTTGACAAATTTTATAAACATCTCAAATGACCCACAAAAACAGACAAAAAAACCTATTTTTTTCGGAAAAATTAACAATCAAGTTAATCCATGTTGTTGAACGAATAGAAAGGAAATATTGAAATATTTGAAATGTGGATTTTCTCTTGCCAAGCGGGGGAAATGTTATTTTTTCTTTTTCGGAAAACAAAAACACATGAAGCCTCACTTGATGAACTCTATTTTTAGCAGCATATGAAGCACATCACCATTGATTTTCATTCTTAAATTCATGACGAACATGATGCCATATCGATATGAAGGAAATATTTTCAGTTTTTTTTTTTTTTTGAAAAACGTGGTATTTTAGTTTTGATACAAAAAATAAATCACAAAAGTGTTTTTTCATCAGCCGGCATCAATGCACTTTTGAATTTTAAAAATGTGATTTTTCAGTTTCTTTGAGTTATGAAATGATTCATTTATCATTTTATAAAGTCTAAAAACAAAAATATATTATAAAAGCCGCTTTGGCAAATATTGAAGGACATTCCCAGCAAACAGTATGTTTTTAATATCAATTCGCACAACATTTCAGCGCCTACATAATACAAATTTCTTTTAATGAAATGTGATTTAAGTATTTGCGCTCCAACTGAAAATCGCTACATGATATTTTTCACAAAGTGAAAAGCACGCAAAAAAACTACGTATAGCGATTTGAATTTGTTGTTTCAGTGGCACCCGGAAATGTTGAAATGTGTTATCGCAATAAACATATTTTGATGGTGCAAATTACGTATGAAAAATGATTACTGATTCATCACTCATAAAATGCACGTGGCTGAGGTCTATTGGGTTTTTCTAAAATAAATTTTCCAAATGAAAGCGACAAAAAATAAAAAAATTTGAAATTTTCTTCAAATGCAAATTCAACTGTGAAAACGGCATAAAACGTTGGGTGTAATAACCTCTTTGTTTTCCGTGAGACGTCTATATGTAAAGAATACAAACGGAAATATAATTTTGTTTGCTTGGATTGTGGTGCTATTCATGATTAATGCATATGCTACTTCTATTGAACAGATTTCTTAGTCTCCTGCTGTGAACTCATGAAGTGAACTTCGGTTTCCACAAATGGAAAAAAATCATTTAAATTGTATCCTTTTTCGATGCTATTAATAATTTCCAGAATAAATGTAATCTTTCAATAGAATTGATTCAAGTGATTTCAATGTTTAAAAGTGGAAAAAGTAAAGAAAAAAATAAACCGGACTAAAAATATGTAAAAAGAAACGGTGTTTCTTGGCGTTGATATTTCTTTCTTGGAGATCTAGTTGTTTTATTACTGGAATAATGAGTCAACTTGTCGGTTGGCATTGTTTCATCTTTTCACGTAGTTAAAAGTGCATTGCCATCGCCATAAGTTATTCGAATAACTCTTTTTTTCAACAAATTCTCTTATTACCGTTCAATTCTTTTTCCGACAGCAATAAAAAAAAAAGAACGTCAAACTGACCCGTCACTATGTTATATCTTTGAACACTGCATAGAAGCGCCATCTCATGGCAAATTGTTCAGTACTATTGAAATAAGCAGTGAATGAAATCCATGTCGCCATCTTGGATTTTATTCACTGTGTATTTCAATAGCACTGAGAAATTCGCCATGAGACGGCGTCGTTGTCGAACGTATTTAAAGAGCCGCATATAAATCTACATAAACAACATCGGGATGAACTGACCATATTTGGAAACCACGAATCAAATATTTAACGTATCAGTATCAAAGACATCACATATTCAACCATTTCAGTCATTCGCCTATACATTTTGTTGTTGTTGTTGTTGTTGTATTTAATAATGAGTGCAAAAAAAAACAACAGCGAAACATTTGTTTGAGTGGCAAAATCTCTATAATAATTTGGCATTCAGAAATAGTACGGTTGTATGAATAGATGATTCATATTTGCTTTGCGTTCAGTTAATATTCGGTACGAATACATTTATACACGTTCATAACACCGCTTAGAATCAAGCTCTCAAATCGTATGTATAAAATGAAAATCGACCGAAAAATAAAGCAAAATCCGTATAGACGTTGTGCGGCTAACGAACGAATGAAATGAACAAAAAATTGAAAAAAAAATGAACTGAGTGTATATACGTCTGCGCAAATTGTACGCAAAGACAGCACCCGATCAACATACACAAACGAAACGATTCGTAAGAACTTCCATAAAAGCACATATTTCATGTGCATAACAACATACATATACCGCAACACAAAACATGGACTCAGCACACACACACACACACACACACACGCACGCATGCACACAGAGATACAGATGTGTGTACTCGAACAGATAGACATCAAGTACCAACTGTTGGCTGAAAAAAAACGACGATACTCGTTTGATGCGAGTATCTCTCATATTTGAAGAAAAGGAAGTGAAAGATCTTTGAAAATACAAAAAAAAAAGAATGTTGGGCGATGATGTGCACGTTCAAGAGAAATTTTGAATGTTACACAGTGCAACTGCTAATGCAGTAGAAATGCGTGATTTTTTTCGGGTTTGTATAACATTTTGATGGTCATTGCCTACGCGGCTCAAACCAATAACATTGAAAATGATCAGTATCAAATCGCTTTCCACGAGTCAATGTTTAGATTGAATAGACCCGTGCTACTCATCTCTCTGTCCGAATATTATACGAATCATTCTATGCGTACATTGACCATTTTCCATTATATATTTTTAAATTGTTTTTGTTTTGTTTAATGGTTTGAACACTGGCAAAATGTCATTTTCATAAACTTTGATCCAACATACGACAAAAATTTATGGGTCTTTACGAAGTCCAAGCGTGAATTTTTATAAATAGAAATCTCTAGCAAACGATTTTTTTTCTTTCGTTTGGTTGGATGACGTGAACTGCTCATATTTCTCATCTGAAATTGAAATGTTTCCGAGGAAAAATACAACAAACTTAAAATTAGAAACTGTTTCAGTGAATCGACGAAGAGACGAAATTACAAACTACAGCGTCATTTAAAATGTCGAATAGAAAAAATTACAAATTTACCTGGATTTGTATGGAAATGTTTCAATTGAACAATACTCAAATCATAATATTTATATGTTATTGCACATTGTTTTTTTTCGATTTGTCAAATGACTCATCAATTTGGATGACCCTAGGTGGATCACTTATGATTATCATGGTTTCAGATATTGGCATATCACATTGAAACTACTCAAATAAGATAAAATGCTTAATCTTTCAAAACAAATCGAAATTCGTGGAATATATTGAGCGCGCACTGTGGCTTTTGTTTGTTTGTTTGTTTGCCGTGTCTCATTTGTATGAGTAATGTGCAATACTCATCTTAAAAATGAGTCATTCGAATAAAATCGTACGACAACTTTATTTATGTATCTTGTATTGAGTGATTAAACAGTCGCTTATTCAATGCGCGAACTCGTCAATTTATAAACATGGATTTGTCTTTTGCGTGTGAACATTGAACAAGTTAAACAGATTTTTTGGATTTTTTTTTCATATTATAAGAAACATTTATTGTTTCAAAATCGTTTTGGTGTATTGAATAATAGCTAGAAGAAGGAATTGAGCTAAAAATAGAAGAGAAAACGGTTTGTGATGAAGCTATAGCTTGATTGTGGCATGGCAATTTCAGCGTTTTCTACGATAAAATTAGACGAAGAAAAAAAAATGAACATGTGAACGGAATAAAGCAAGATATTCCGATAAGATATTTAAATTTGTAACAATTATTGAACATTAAATTGCTTTTTTTCTTTTTCCACCTCAACCATCTATCGATTTGAAACGAAGAGCAAAAAAAAAATAATATTGTTACCATACTTAGACAGTAATCACAACACGAAGTACTCAAACACTTTCATAGCGGTACTTCTTTGGACTGCAAATGTGTTATAGAGCAGCCTATTTCTCTTTTCACGCGGTACGCCTTTTTTCAACAATGTCTACTATTTGTTCGCTTCACTATCTTCATCTTTGCGCTATACATGCATACATTGGTTTGGATGATTGCGTGTTGATGTGAGTGTATTTTTACATCGGCAATCGCACACACACACACACACACACATATATATATATATATATATATATGCCGAACACACACGAATTTTTGGGGCGGCGAAAATGTTGACTTACAAAAATTTATTTATAAATATTTTGAAGCTTTATATATAAAGATATAAAAAAATGAAACTTTCCAATTTCGTCCGTTTTTTATATTGTCGGGAGAAGTGAACAAATGTTGCCAATAGTTTGAAATCAATGTTCAACGTTTCAACGTCTAGAAAAAAAGATGCTATGTCATCAAAGAAAAACAAATATTCAAAATTTACACCTAAAATACGAATTATAAATGGCTGACATAGCCGGCGTACTCAATACATTACTTTGGCTTTGCTAGACAAAATGTATTTTGGAAGTTTTTGTATGCCTGCAAATAGAGATTTATGTATGCGTGACTCAGTTTTCTTTCTTTCATTTTTTTTGTTATGAAAAAACAAGTGAAGATTTGAATTTAAGCGAAATCAAATTATCTGCTCATTAAAACAATAGCGATAATGAATCAACGCTAAAAAATGCATCTGATGGCGTACAAATATTGTCAAAGAACTCTCCTTCCAACAAACAAATCCCTATTTCATATGTCTTTTAGCATGCCAATTGTTTTATTTGAATGGATTTCAAACTTATGCGATTTGATTTGTGAATACTGATTCGAAGATTTCACACATTCAAACACTCGACGAAATGAACGCAAAAAAAATAAAATTGAACTGCACATCAACACTCACAAGAAACAAGGCAGTGATTTTTTTAAATGTCTGTTTTACTTTACTGCATTTGTTCTTTCTTTTTTAAATAAATAAAATTTCAATCAACGTTGGGTGTTGTTTTTTTTGTGCCGTATTTTTGTGCAAATTATTTGCATCGTAGACAAAAATTATCCGGTTTCGCGATCGCTGCATGTACACAGTCACTCTGAATTTTGTATTTGCTGCTTTTGGCTTTGGTTTAATCGTTGTTGCTGTAATGGGGCGAGATCAAACCGGAAAGACGCATTTTTAAACGTAACAAAAAAAAAAATCCCTGATTCAAATTTACTGAGTAGTACATTTTGCAAACAAAAATGTTCATACATTTTTTCTTTTCGTGTCAAAAACAAAAAAAAAACAAAAACCAAGATTTAAACGCAACAAAAAAATTGTTTTAAATGTGTTCTAAGCAAAAAAAAAATCAAATATCATACCATTTTTTAATGTGTTTTGGTATAACTTTTTTTTCGTCGTATTCCTAAGTTAATCCAAACGATTTTGTAATCTATGTGCGGTATTCAAGAGCTCCGGGCGTTTTACCACTTCTAGTTTTGGTTATAATTTGGTTGGATTTAACTAAATACAAAAAAAAATCAGCTTTAGCACTAACTTTTAATGTGGGAAAAAATGTGGGTATTTTTTCCTTAGAAAGACTTGTTTAAAAAAAATTATTTAGTAAAGAGGAGGAGATGTTGACTTATACAACACACAAAAACCAATGGCGACAATCTTTTCTTGTTCATTTGCTATCTACTTCGAATAACGTTTATTCATACGGACGCAATCGATACACATACAAATGTAAAGCGCGCGTCGAATGGAAACACACATCACTCGCTCACTCACTCACACACATATATATGCAGGCAAGCAAGCTAGTCAGCAAACATACACACACACACACATTCTACACCATAGATTTTTGTTCTGGATGCGATGATATACATGAGCACTCCGTTGTACACACTTGCGCCAACTTCAATATTTGTCGTTTAAATAAATGGCAATGGATATGGCAGTGTTTCCAATAAAATTGCATCAAAATATAGTAGCTTGTTTAGGAGGTGCTAATCATCAATTAATTTATAAGAGCATTTTTCTGGAAACAATCACATATCAATGCCCAAACAGGATAAATGAATATGCGATGATCTGATTATCATGCGAATCTAACATTCAAATTTCTACAAATATTCAAAAGTGTTGCCAATGGTTGGCTTTACGCATGCTATTTCATTTCTAATTCACCAAACCATCAAATTACAATATGCGAGAAAATCCAAATCCAACAGAATAAAATGTTTAAAAAAAGGTTAATTTTGTTCGCTTCCGTTGAGTAACAATACGCAAGCGCATTAGAAATGCGCTGATTACGTCTGCTAATAAAAATAAAATACAGATCTACAGATCTCCGCATTGTGATGTGGTATAAAAGATAAACCATTCGGCGATGATTCAATGTGAAAATCACCATGATTTCATACGCCAAACTATAGCTATTTATATTGTCATTTTATGTCTATTGGAAGCGACAAACAATTATTTTTTTTATAATTATTATAAATCAAAGAAACACGAAATGCGTTGGCATTTTATTTCATTTCATTACACTTAGTTCAAATGAAATTTGGTTTTTAACCACATGGAAACAATTATTTGAATAAATAAATATAAAAACATTTGAAACTGAACATCTTCGAAGAATTGTGTGAGGATTCAGTGTTGCCGGATTTGATTGCATAGGGATCGTTTTTGTGTATGCATTTCCATTTCCATTTCCATTGACATTTAGATATACACATACTGTCAAACCTCTTCACCGGCTTGCATATGTGTGCATCATTCCATATACACTGTACATGTTTATGATGGCTGTATGATTATATTGGTGAGCCGGCTTCGGTTTGTTCATTTTCGTTACGTTAATATGGCTCACGTACACCGAAACACCCAGCAAAACTAACACATGCTGGTGTATGTGCAAAACCAATTTTTACCTTTTATGGTCATAAACTGTGATGATATCGCTTTTGCTACTTGTCTCTTTCTTTGTATTTTAAATGCGTTTGACGCGTTTCAATGTGTGCGTTTTTATTTGGTTTGTCTATTTCAAGCGTATACCAATTCAAAGAGGACGTTGCGTTTCATTGTAATTCACGTTTCAATGAAATTTTACAATTCATGACACATTGGCTGTGTATTTACATTTAAATTCATAAAACAAATCCATTTAAACCATAATTATTTGTTAAAATCCACACAAAAACACACACACAGCACTGATCATTTCTGTATTTATGACTTTATATTTGGTTCATTTCAATTCCATTTTCCATCATTTCATTTGACTGATAATTCAATGATTTCATCTTCTGTTTTGTTAAATTAAAATTCTTTTTTCAATCGGAAAGTTTGAACAATTTTTGATTATGTTACAATTGATACTATTTATGACAGCCATATCTTATGATTATAGAGAACCTTATGAATAAAATCGATGAATTAAAGCGGGTGTTGTGTGATGCTCTATTTATAGCTTTGTTGTCCTTCCATGGGAGGATCAGTGCTGGCTTTGCATTGATTAAATGTTAGTCCAAATAAAACCACCGTTTGAATTTTGCGATGATCCATATGGATTGGTGTCGATGGAGGGATACGGTGTGGTTTTATCGTGATAGTAATCGCTCGGTGCATGCATTACAAATTCCATACAGGATAGTAGACGTGGTTGGTCTTCTTCTGGACCAATCACATATGTACTTGGGTCAAAGCATTCGGCTGGCGGTGGACTGCTCTGTGTTGGAAGCAACCATGTTAGAAATGCAGACTTTTCGCAGAAGCTATCGATCATCAAACCACGGATTTGTGCATAAAATGTATCATAGTTTGAATTGCACAACGAAACAATGTCACCAATTTGAATGTAGGAGCCCTGTAATTGGATTCCATCGATTAAATATTCACATATTTAATGTGCTAATATGAACATTGAATGAATATCATATTTGAACTATGCCACTACCTTATAGAATAAGCTTTTGACGTGCTGTATCGTTGCTGGAATGGTTGGTGCTTTGATCGGTGGTTTACGAAATAGACTTCGACGACCGCGTCCATTTGATTTAGTTGTTGTGCTTTTGGTGGAATTTGAGGTAATAGCACCAGGCACATTGCTTGAACCAGTCCCATTCTTAGCACTATACCGTGTACTTCTCGTACTCTTTCTAAGTTTAACACGACGATCATCAGCCTTGCGAATGGTTTCCGTTTCCACTTTTGTATTCTTTTTGGTTTGTTCAAAACAATCATTGCACAATTGTTGCTTTTCGCCTATAGATTTCCACAGTAAACTTTCGGTGCAATTGCATTGAGCACATTTCAAATTTTCATTTAACGGCGACATTACACTTTTGTTTTTCGTTACAATATTACCTTTTTTATTCTACAATTGGTGCGATGGATATGAAGCGACTTTTATTCTTTTGAAATAACTACTGTACAAATCAACAAATGTCAAACATTCATCAAAGTGAACGCATTCAATCCTCATCGGAAACATTGACAGCGATTCAAATGAGTGGCGCGAAAAAATATAAACTTAAAAAACTTATGTTTTTAAAAAAATACTTGTATAACAGAAGGTATTGCATGGGTAAAAACAACAATTGACTTTTGAATACATTTCGATACTGGCTAATCCGGCAGTGAGTTGACAGTGAACTCAATCCATTCGCTCCAATCATTTTAGTGTAAATATTCAAATAATAAAATAAAAAAATCTAAACATATTGCATAATAAAAACTGTTCTATTTTGTACTCTGGAAAAATTTAATTCAACAAATCAGGTTTGGATTACTTCTCTCTTTTCGTGAGCTATCGTGCTGAAGTTCGGAGTTTCGCACTAGAGGTACCAGAACAGAGCACAAATTATTTCCCATTAGACTTATGTGCAAATTTGAAGACCAGAGATTACTTACTCGCTCGTTGTTTTCGTACTTACCAATTTATAATTATTAATCAGATGATAATTTAGTTGTCATAGTATTGACAGTTCCTTTAAATATTTATAATTCAAAAAAAAAAAAAAATGAAATGAAACATTCAAATATAATTTGATGAACAGTGATTTTACATTCAATATCTGTTGCATTTGTTAAATTTCTTTATTTGGCTTCAATTTTTGTTCGAGCTGTAGAGAGAATATGCAGCAATTACATTTATTGAACGCACTGTCAATGCTGTTATTGTATGATTTAATGGCGTATGGAAAGTGTATTTGGTTTGTTTTTGCATTTTTTTTCTGTTTTGTTTTTATTTTTTTCGACTGTTTTTATATTCCATTTTTCTAATGTCTTATTGCTCATTCTTAGTGGAGCCCAAAGGAAAAAAAATGAAAATAAAAACAAAACAATCGAGAAAATAACTATATTAGTTTTTTTTTGTATATATCATGTGCTAATAAACATGTCTTCTTTATTCCGCAAAAACACCTGCAACGAAACAGAGTTGATCAGAATTTGAATTGTATCATGTGTATTAATTTGACACTTACCGACTATTCGTGGTTGTCTGTAAGCACTTGAGAAACCTTTTCCTTCGGGTCCTTTTGGTGAACGAATCACAATTAGGCGAGGCACGCTTTCATCAATTGAACTGTTCAATTTAAGACGAGAGAGCAGACGATCTGGGCGCGGTGCTACATTTTCCGATATTTTAACGACATTACAAGCAGATGATTTGCCATTTCGCTATATAATTTCGAAAATCGTGAATTAGAATTACATGCGTAAGATTTAATAAACAATGATAATTAATCATTGATTTATTGATCGAACCTTGCTCACCTGATTGGTAACAACTGAAAATTCTACGGAATCTCCCGGATACAAGTTGTTGTGATTGCCATGAACTTCAGACATATGAAAGAATAACTTTTTACCCTCTTCGACTTCAAAATTCAAAAATCCAAATTGGCCTTTAATTGAATCGACGAGAGCACGTTTTTTCTTTCGAACGGCAGTGACATCAACAGCACGATTTGCTTCGTCCACTTTAAATACAACCGAATCATCTTTTTGTAGTAAATCTCGTTTATTGATCAAACTTGTTATTCCGAATTCATGTGATGAAATTGTTTCGCCAGCATCGTTTATTAACTGAATTGAACCAGAATACTTTTCCTGATCCGGATTGATGCAACGCAATGGTCGTGTTACAATGCCATTATAAGCAGCGTCAAGAACTTTTGGCTGTGGAATTGAGCCGCGTGGAAGAATTTTTACATTTTCAGCGGGCAAACAATTACCGGAATTGCTGCCGTTGCGCTTTGACAAAGTATATTCCACTTCTTGACCCAATTCCAAGTTACTTGGATTGCCCATAAAGTTGCTAAAATGAAAGAAAACCTCCTCGTCATGCTGAATGGTTTCAATGAAACCGAAATTCTCTTTCAATACGGCTACAAATCCTTGGTATTTAACGGAATTACTTCCACTGCTGGTGCTGCTGCTATCATTGAATGTATCTGGTTTTCCATTTATAGTACGATTTAAAGCATTGTTTGCGCGTATAATTTCTGTGTTACTACTGCTTACTACAGCATGCTGAATTCCATTTCCGGAATCGGTTTGCAGCTGCTGTATTTGATGTTGAATGCAGAGAACATCGACTATATTCACAGCTATTAACTCTTTGTTTCGTTTTACCTGTAAATGATGACCAAAAATATTAGCAAATAGTAAATACACCTAGAATCGAATTGAATTGAATTGAGGCTTACTTGGCATATATCGAATCGAACATTATCGCCAACTCTTGGTGGTTTTTCGCAGTCTTTTAGGAAATACATTATAGTCTTCTTAGTATTGGCTTGTGTATACGTGATCACACCGCCTTCCATTCGTTCTTGAGACTTCACTGGGCTTCTGGGCGCTTCACGTGTCACCGTACCTATGTGGATTGAAAGCATGTGTTTAATTTGATTCAAATTGATTCAATTTGATTCAATTTTATGCTTGTGTTAAACACACAAATCATTTCACTCACCTTCAACGTTTGTTTCCATTAGGGTCTCAAATTGAACTTTTCCTGGAGGCAAGTGTTTTATTCTAATGGCACTTAACCTATTGTTAGCAAAACTTGAACCAGGCTCTTGAATAGCTGTAAACTCAACCTCATCCCCAACACGAATTTCACGAGTCTAAAATGGGCGTAGAATTACTTAGTTGGCGCATTGTCACAATATAAAAATATGTCAATACTGAAATGTAATTGGAATGTGAATGTGAATGGCCGTACCGTATCCAAAACTTCTGTGAAGTGAAAGAACAGACGCACATTTCGATCAACGCATCGAAGGAAACCGAAACCATCTTTAAGTGACGCAACCATGCCTTGTTCACGTCGTTCACCTGACAGCTCAAATGTTTCTTCTGATAGAGAAATAGACGTAGCTCTTTGCAATTGATCGCGACGATCGGTAGCCAGTAAAAACTGAACCCAATCACCGTGACGAAGTGTAAAATCACCTTTCTGTGGACAAATTATTGAATTTATAGAATCATTTGAACATTTGGATGACATGTTCATTTAGAATTTGTACCTGATCTTTGTCACCAAATGGAACTTCGACTTCTGAATGGTCGGGTGCACGATATCGAATTCGTCCTGGCAATGGATCATTACTGTGACGTGCCGGATTACCTCGTTCAAGTGGTTTAAGCACCTGGCCCTTATACACCTGTGTTCCAATATCTTCAAAAACGACCGAACCAGGCGGTAAACGGCTAATGTTACAAGCAACTTCTTTACCCTAAATATTCAAAAAGAAAAAAAAATAAATAAATTGAATCTCATTTGTTCATGAATATATGAATATTTTTAGTAAAAATTACATTTCTGGTTTGAATAATAAATTCCACATCGTCGCCTGGTCGAAGTTCAACGGTACCTTCAGCTTCCGAAAAGTGGAAAAATATTTCCTTAACAACATCAGCACGTTCGATAAAACCAAAAGACTCTTTCATCGAACAGACAACACCACGATATTTAACTGGGTGAACTGGATTCTCTAGCCGAATATGACATGCACCCAAATTACCGCGTTGATTCGTTGCAATTTGAAAGCTGACTTTATCGCCGGAACTCAAAACGACATTACCCTCAACATCGTCTTTGGTGTACGGCAAAAAGAAGCATTCACCACGATTTTCATAGCTGATTCGACCGGTTGTTGTTTCGCTGGCGCTGCCATCCATTTTAATTTCCGTGGTAACCGTTCCGGTTACACGCTCCTCTGATAAAACCACCTCCGGTGCAATTTTCGTAACTTGACTAGCAATGGGTTTACCCGTACGACGATCGTATGTCATTTCAAATTCAACTGGATCGCCAATCTTTAGATGTTCAATGTTGCCGCTAAACTGTGAGAAGTGAAAAAATAGTCGCGCTTGACGCTCGCAACATTGAATAAATCCGTAGGAGTGCTGCTTAAAATTGGTATATACAAAATACAAAACAAATAAACATTAGCCTATTAGTTATTGAGCATTCAACAGGCGAATTCAAGATGCTACCAAGAGTTTTTCAATGATGCCGGTTTCCCGGGTCGCTTGATTCCCATCCCCTGATCCATTATTGTTATTGGCAGCAGTGTTGTTGCTGCTGTTGTTATTATTATGGGCATTACCAGTACCAGTACCGGTAGATGTGCCTGTGCCAGTGCCTGAGCCAGTACCTGTACCAGAGAACGAATGCGATGTTGTTCCATTGATGCCATTGCCTGTATTGTGATTGCATGAACATTATTATGTGATTGCATGATCATGAACATTTCTATTCCCATTTCCATTTCCATTTCAATTTCGTTCGAACTTACTCATTAGCTGAGAAGCAGTTGCCGGATTGAAGTAGTCAGTTTGCGGGAACGTTTGAGAAACAGCTGGTTGTGTTGCTTGTTCAATTGAAAACGTACCAATAGGAAAGTTGTTCGCTGAATTGTTCATCGTATTGTTAGATGACGAGTTGAAATAGTTGTCTCGTGCAACGAACTCTCCAAATTCGGAAAACGAACCTTAAATTTTTTTAAATGTTGATTAATCACCTGAATACTAATAAAACGCATTTGCCGTGATGGCTTCAACAATATCAAATAAATTTATAGTTTTTATACATTTTTGTTGTACTTAACATTTGTTAAATAAACCATTTGAAATTTACCATTATCTCCATTGCGATGTGGCTTATTCGCGCTAACGTCTGATGATATGATGCGCAAAGCATTTTTGAATTCATTGAGCATGGTATCTGACTGCATTGATGGTGATTCGCCTTCCTCTTCTTTCGATATGGCTCCATTGTATGAGCTTCCACGGATGTATGGTGGCATATGGAATGTGTTGCCAATTGATTGATCTGGCATTCCATTCATTTCACGAACATTAGCTATAGTTTGGGCACGTTCAATGCGTTTTTGTTGCTATATTCATTTTAATGTTCAATGATAATAAGAAAGATGACATTAGCGATTATTATATTGGATTTATTCATTTGGTTGGAAATGGTAAAAGCATACTTGAGAGATGAAAATGTGATGTACCTGATGTTGTTGTGCATTATTTGCAGCCAAGTTAGCGGTATTAACGATTGGCCTTCCAGTTTTTATAATTGGCTGAGCTGAGTTTAGTTGCTGTGAATAAAAAAAAATTTAATAAGAAGAACATTTTAACAACTGATGACACATTCTACAGCACAAACAGTGTTACCACTCGATTTGGATTACTTACCGCTTGTGATATTATTGGTTGTTGATTCATAACACCACCAGCGATGTTAGCTACTCCAATTCCGCCACCGACAACCGATTGCGGATAGAAGTTTGCCTTTGCTGCCATTATATTATTGCTGTTTGGCACAATGCTGCTGTTCATAGTAATGTTTGTAGTTGGGGCGGCCGCTGGGCTCACATTGATTCCAGCATTGTTCCCCAACAAGCTCAATTGCAACAAATTCAGTATGCCATCAGTCGAATTCTTCGATAGAGCTGAATTTCCCCCAACACCCATGAAATTATTTGACATAGTGCGATCTCTCTGAGAGGCGGATATCAGGCCAACAGGTTACGTTTGATTCTCAAGATGTTAAAAAAACCTTGAGATATGTTTTCATCAACGGCCAATTTATTTAGATGACAATTGTTTGCGTTGAAACAATGAACAATCAAACTCTCAAGAATTGCTCTTTTTGTTCCTTTTGTTTTCTGTTGTTGTTTAAATTTCACTTTGAACTAATTAAACTAAAAAGTCTTTAAAATCAAAAATGTTTTCTAAAATTATTCTTTTTTTTTCTTCGTTTGTTGTTGTTGTTGTTGTTATGTTTTGCTTTGTTTTAATTTTAGTCTTTTCGTTTCAAATTACGTTCTATTTTTATTCACTTCAATTAAAATTTACTCCTTTCGCACATTCAAACTTATGGTATATTTAGTATGTATATCCTTTAACTTTAAGTTGTATAAATAATTCAATTTTTTTTTTAAATTTCTGTCACAGAAAATCAATGGTATATTTTTCACGTCACTTGCTACTCCTACGATTTTGTTGTTGTTTTGTTTTAATTATTGCAATGTCGCTTGACGATTTTAGGCAAATATTTCGTTATAATTTTTTTTCTTTGTTTCCCTTCCGTTCAATAGATTAAATTCACTTCATTACACAGATTATTGTATTCGTGCACTTGTTGTTGTTGTTGTTGTTGTATAGATAAAATCGGAAGGGCCAATAACCAGTACTCTTCCCCTGAGGGAGAGAATTGATGGCAGAGCTTACCGACTTTCAGACAAGTAATGTTTATTCACCTTCACTTATTTCGTGCAATCAAACGTATTGTTTAAATGGTTGTTTTTTCTATCTGTTTTGTTTGCTATGCGATGCGTTTTACACTGGTTTGTTTTTGTTAAAATTATTTAATAAAAAGTTATTCGATTGAATCTTAGAATAATTTAGGTTTACTGGTTGTGTGATCTTGTCTTTTCTATTATTCGCGTTTTTACCTTTTTCGCTAATAATTTGAATACTTTATTGAATATGTATATATATATATAATATTAATAATATAATATATTTTTATTCTTGTATCACAGTATTGTTGTCTCCTTTTATTTTATTTTTTCTTTATTTCAATTAATTATTGATTTAATTTTTTTTTTTTTTTTTTTTTTTTGTTGTTGTTTAAGCTTCAATTATTATAAACGTTTCTCGTTTAGTGTTTAGTTTGTTTACCACCAAATGTTATATATTGAAATGGTAGGTTCGCGATCTCGGTTCTTTTTGGCATGCCTTGAAGTTGGCAAAGGCCCCGCGTACAATCTATGGTTGTAGTGAGTCTTTACACTGTTAATTTCTTTTACAAAAGTTTATTGTTTTTTTTCTGATTTTTTTTTTGTTTTTGTTTTTTTTTAAATATATTTTGTGTTTTGTTTAAAAAATATCGCTTTCGTCAGTTGTCCGCCTTTCATTCACAGAAAAAATGTCATTTTTTTATTAATTTCCGTTTTGTTGTTGTTGTTTTTAACTTTTTTTTTAAATAATTTATTAGAAAAGCACTTGAAGTATGAAAGTATTGCGGTTGTATTTAATAATTTGTGTGTATTTTGTTTATATTTCTCGCTATTCTTTTGCTCTAAAGCGCAATTTGTACTTATTTGAGATTAATTTCAGAACAAAAAAAAAAGATTATTTATCTTGTTATTTTCATTTCATTTCATGAAGTAGATTGTTTCCCTTTTGTGTTTCAGCCCCTTTTGCATCGAAAAAAAAATTATGATGTTTCGTCTATGTTTATGATTCGTAAAAATGTCCGTTTTAATAAAAATGAAAACTGTTTTTTTTATAAAGCAACGCAAAATGCTTTGATCATATCGGGGACTATAATTTTCTCTTCAAATCTCTTTTTTATCCATTTGTGTGTTGCTGTGTGTGTGTTTGTGTGATTTTAATGAAAATTTTCTACTTTCCGAAATATATGAAGTGGCTTAAATTATTTGGGAGTAAATTTGTATTTTGTTATCTAATTCGTTTTGCAATAATTCGTTTCAATAATCTGATTTTTTTTAAAAACTGTATTGGAATCAAATTTGTTTTGTTTTATGAATTGTATATTCTTCGCACACTTTTAGTGAATTATAGTTTATTTTAGAACACAATAAATGTTTCGCTTTAAATGCTGTTTTTGTTGTTATTGTTGTCTACCTTTGGATGCGTTTCAGTTCATCGGTTTTTGTCAGAAATTGTAACGATTTTGTAGGAATTTAAATGTGGTGAAGATATCTTTGTTATATATTTTCAAATCAATGCTCCTTTGTATATATTCGTTTTATTTCAGTTGTTGAAGATTTTCTTTTTTTTTTAATTTGATTTTTTTTATTTTTGGTTGTTGTAATATGATTAAAGAATCCAGTCGCAGTGTTCACCGTCTAGTTCAATGTGTTTCATGCGTTGGCGGGTGTTTTTTTTTCAAATGTTGTGATTGGTGTCGTTTATATTTGGCGTTTTCCCTTATACTATGTATAATCTGATCAGCCCGAATGGGTGCTGCAGCCAATAAGCGTTGAATAGTGTAACTAATCGCTGTCCGATTAAAACGGTTCTGGTTAGATGTTATTCCTGGATGCGTATGCTGTTTGATATTTTGGTTCTCTTTCGATATAATTTTGTTGGTGTTTTTGGTATATTTGTTGTTGTTGCGGTTGTTGCTGTTGCTGCTGCTGCTGCTGTTTTTCTTTCTCTCTCTCTCTTTCTCTCTCTCTCTCTCTCTCTCTCTTTCTCTGTCTCTCTCTCTCTCTCTGTTTGTCTATCTATCTTCTATCTTCTAATTTTGTAGTAAATCGCTTGCTTGATTAATTAAAATTTACCAATATTCGTTTGTGTTTGTGTCCCAAGTTGATGATTGATTGGTTGCAATTATAACATATAATTTCTATTATTGTCCTATGATTCAACTAGTTTTACATTCACACAACTGAATTTCAAACAACACTATGTGCTGTAATAATGTTTTTCTTCTCTTTTCAATGAGAAAGTTTTTGTTTGTTTGTTAAATGTTGATAAAGATTTATATTTTATTTTAGTGTATGTATGTAATATTTTGTTTAAATCACCTTGGCCACAACGTTGTCTGTGTTGGATCGCAATATTGTTTGGCTGTCTTGAACAATAACGGGAGAAACAAATGTAAAACCAACACGTGTTGATCAAATGAAGAGACAACAAAAAAATAGAAATTAAACCAGTGTTTGCAGTTGTTACACTGATCAAAAGCGCCTTCACACTCAGAGCGAGCTGCTTATATTTTGTTCTATATTCGTTGATTGAGTTAACAACAAAAACGGAAAAGTGTTAACATGTTTTTTTTCTGGATCACTTTTTTCTTTTTCTTGTATTTTTGCTGTTTGTTTGATTTTTTATTACTTTGTTGTTGTTAGTGTTGTTGTTGTTGTTGTTGTTGTTGTTGTTGTTGTTGTTCAACAGCTGATTAACTTGTCTTTTCCTCCACTGTACTGTAGTACAACTAACACCAAAAATGTTCTTCGAAGTTTGTATTCAATTTTTGTACATAAATTCTTCTTTCAACAGATATTTATTGTTCGTATTGATTAATTTTTTTGTTTTATGATGCGAGTATAGAGAGATTCAGTTAACTTTGTCGATAAGTCTTTTGGTCTAGAAATGTATGTAAATATATTACGGCATCTCCTGTAAAGAAAAGAAAATTGTCGATTATTGTTGAATAAATCCTTAAATTTAAAATTTTGATTGGTATTTTGTTTGAAAGACGGTGGTCTGTGTTCTAGATAAAATGTTAGATTGATAAACAAATTTGGTATAAATCACATAAAACCAAGTGACAATTCACTTTAATTGATTGGCGCAATCCTTAAAAATGTATAAAAACAAATATTAACATTGAATTGGGAATGTATTGAAAATAAATTCAGAAGAAGTATGCAGCAAAGAATAAAAAAAGTGGAAAATTAACGAGAGTTGTTTTTTTAAGTACTATGCACTTTAAATCCGCTGACTTTTTTTGAATATCTTTATCAATTCACAGTCCGTTGCTTTTTCTTACTCGATTTCATTCTTTCTATTTTCAATTCTAGTTATTTAAGATTTTTTCCACGAAATTCTGAGGCTACGAGAAGAAAAATGTAATTGTAGTGATTACAGATTGTGGAAAATGTTTTATCTTTAATATGATTCTCAAGTAAATGAAATAAAATCGAATCATAATGATATCACGTAAACAATTGGTGTAGAGCATAAAGAACGGTGTTTTCTCTCTCTCTCTCTCTCTCTCTCTCTCTCTCTCTCTCTGTGTGTGTGCTATGTAGTCAACACATTTGAAACATTCGCTTTTACGTGTTTAACATCATCATTGTCGTCGTCGTCGTCGTCGTCGTCGTCGTCATCGTTGTCGATGTCGTTGTCTTCGCCTTGTTTTCTCTACGTTGTCTCGCTGTTTTTTTTGTTTTCACCAAAAAAGTGATTGGTATTTCTTCAGATAACTTTTATTTGTGTTATGGTATTACTTCAATTCACTTGTTTAGATATTCAATTCTAATACATTTGGCTATTTTCTCTTTTAAACTCTGATTGAAACAATGGACGAGGGATAATAGTCAACGAGTAAATTATAATAGTTCAGATTGCGCCTTTGCTATTTCTTTTCGTTTTTGTTGTTGTTGTTGTTTTCCTATATCGTTTATGACAGAGAAAATAAAAGGCAAAGGGAAAAAAATCACTTGTATGCGAGTCTTTCAATATGCACTATGTGTTAAACTGAATTGGCCTGTCTTTTTTTATGTTGAAAATTTCTACCGTTTGTTTACCAATCGCATTCTCTCTTTCACACGCACACACTCACACACACACACTTACACTTTTTCTACTCGTTACGCAAAACTGCAAACGCCATTATTAATTCCAATTTCATTTCTTGATAAATTTATTTTATCCTTTACTTTTTCTCTCATTTGAAGTTCAATTGGTTTAGATTCTCATTTTAAGTGTTTGCATATAATTGTTTTTTTCTCTTACATTTGCTTTGTCTAAAGTGAATTTTCATAGATTTGCTTGATTTTTTCTCGTCTTAGATTGTTTTCTATTTCTATTAAGTTGTTTAACTTTCAGTTGCTATATTTTAGTTGGTTGTTTTTTGTGAATTTTTTGTTTTGTTTTTATTGTTTATGTTAATTTAAAGTTTTGTGTGTGTTTTTTTTTCTTATGTGTACAAAAATGAAATTAAACAGAACACGACAAGACAGCTACGCACCGACGACATGCCGCCATGTTAGTTTTATGTGCAAGAAGAAGAATAATCAACAATAGTAACACTGCTGTTAACGGGAGCAAATATTTAACATCACAAGTACGGCTGGCCAAAGTATTGACTCGGGCCGATTGGTATATACTTAATGTGTACGCTATTTCAGTGGTAGCAGATGCAATTAAATTGATATTTTCTTTTGAATCAATGTCAAAATAATCAACCAATTCGAAATTATACAGACTCGGTTATTGCGTGGTTTAGAGTCCTTAATCCATATTATTATCTAGCATTTAATGCATGTGCTCATTACTATTGTTGACATATTAAACAGTTTAACTGCATGAATTTCATGATGTGGCCTATGTGAAACTATTGCGCTACTTTGGTTTAGCACATCAAGCAGTAAAGTATTAGGCTATCTTCACCAAATTCAACAAAGTATTGCCATGCGTATCACATCAAGTGAATAAACATTTATTAAAAATTCAATCTTTTTTTAAAACATAATTTAATAAATAATATCCAAAAATATAACAGTTGTTACAGATTGTCATAAATCAAAATTCAATCGGTTGTCATAACGTCAGCAAATAAATAAATATTTAGTACATTGAACATAGTATATTTAATGTTCTAAATAAACGAAGACAGTTCTTTGAGAATTAAAGAAATGGCATGTCAATAACAACACAGCCCAAGATTATTATTTATTTACTTTCTGAATATGAAAATAGAAATTGTTTGACACCTAGTGCTTCAGAACACTGCATTTGATTTAATTAAGGGCAATATTTGTTTGTTTCTTTGTTATTGTCAAAACGGAATCATGTGGGACATTGCAAAAATATTTCATGAAAAAGTATTTCAATTTTACATTTCCATTTCCATTTCCATTTCCATTTCCATTTCCATTTGTATTTATTCAACACAATGCAATTGTTAATGCAGTTTTTTTTTCGATAAGAATTGTTTAATTGTTTAAATACATCTTACAGCAAGAAGGTCGATTGTGTGCTCAACATTGCTTGAATGCAGTATTACAGGGATCATATTTCACAGCTGTGGATCTAAGCGAGATCGCTTTGGGTTTGGATGAGGAAGAGCGTAAACAAATGTCCGAAAATGAAAAAGGCATTGAATCGTGAGTTCATTGAAACTAAATTGCAACATTTGTGTGATTCAGATAAGCTTATGGGAAGTGTTTTGTTATTCGATAAAACAGGGAAGATTATAAACAGTTTTTGCAACAACCATCCGGCAACATGGATGACACAGGATTTTTTTCCATTCAAGTAATCAGTAAGGCGTTAGCATTATGGGGCCTTGAGCTAATACCATTGAATAGTTCGGATGCAAAAGAAATTCGTGCAAATCCAACGAAAGCTCAAGCCTACATTTTCAATATGGAAAGCCATTGGTACTGTATTCGAAGGTTTGCATGTTGTCCAACATGTCCACCACCATCACACGAAATGTATGCATTTTTCAATTTGGATTCGTTGTTAAGTCGACCAGATTTCATGAGCAGCTCCTTTTTAAAGGAATACTTGAAGCAAATGCAAAATGAAGGCTATTCAATATTTGTGATTAGTGGTGATTTCCCGGAATGTATAGCTGAACCAATCAAATATCTCCCAAATATCGCTCCACCAACACATTTTATCGATCTATCAAAATCAGAATCAGAATCAAAACCGAACTCCGTTTCCGAACAAGATGAAGACATTCAGCGAGCCATTCAGCTGAGTCTAGATGATTATTCAAAAAAATATGATCGATTCACGTTGCCAAATGAATGTGCTGCTGGCAGCAGTGGCACTGCAGATTTGAATTCAGACTTAGATGCTGCACTAAAATTAAGTTTGGAGTGTTTTAGTGGTGCTGGCCAAGAGATTACTGGATCAACACCATCAGAAACACTTACACAAATGCAATTGCGTGACAAACGATTGGCGTACTTTAGTGCAATGTCCTCAAATGACAAATGATTTGATCATGTAGATTACAATTGTCATTGTATGTGATTATAATTATACACATTATATTGCCATTTGCGTCTCAAACACAAAAACGAACACACAACACAATTGGAATTTACTCCATTAACAGAATTAATGAAAAAAAACATCTAACAGAATAATTTATGAATTTGATAAATTATTGATTTGTTTGCTGTTGTAACTTAATTTTAACAAAATGTAAAAGTATATACTACAGAATGTAAAAGTAAAGATGTGCCTCGAAAAAATGAATAAAACAAACAAAGTAGAAATGTAAAAAAATAACAAATAAATCAATTAAAAACACTATTTTTTTCGTTCGATGAAATAATTCTTATTTGAAAGTTCATTGTCATTTATTTCAATTTTATTCAAATTGAAATTAATTCTTTTATTTAGAAATATAGATCGGATATAGCATTTCCATACTGAAAGATACAATTGAAAAGTATCAACTTAATTCGAGGATAACTCCAGTTAATTGGAATGAATCAGAAGATTCATACAGATCTTCTGCGGGGTGTGCGTTCGTACGCTAAACACAGACGTATGCCGTTTATAGAGGATCTAGGAGTTTCTGAGTTGCGCGATTCCCAAAAAAAACTCGCAAAAAATCGTGGGAATCTCTAAGGAATCGCAGGAATCGCAAATTTCAGTATATTTTATATAAAAGTCCACGCGAGTCCCTACATTCAAATACTATTTCAATGCCCAAATTCGAAGTCAATATTGAAAAAATATTTTCTTTCGCCTGAAAATTGTATTTGTCCGTATTTTCCAATCTTTTTTTTTTATAAATGAGATGTATTAACAAGTGATACCATGAACAGTTGAAATGATGAACTATTTATGACTGAATTGAAAATACTTCCAAATATGTTTTTGTCATTTTAAAATCTAATAAATGCCACTCGGACTCATATGGACTCGTACAACATGATATTAATATGCGTAGGACTCGCAGGGACTCGCAGGTCTTGCATTAATCTATATATATAAAAGGAGAGCTTGTTCCCTCATGTCCGGGGTCTTCTCCTATAAGCACCCAACGCCCTTTGATGGGAGTTATGGGTATGGGTAGCCCCTGGACTCCGGTTGATAATAGGAGAATTTGGTGGGGGTGGCGTTCTAGAAAGTTCGAGAAAAAAAAGAAAACTCTGAATTTCATCTTCAGTGACGTCATTGGTGACCGTAATGAACAGTGATGTCATCAACGTTGACGTCATCATAAGTGACGACATGAATAAATTTTCTAGCATTTTCTAGAATGTTCCATGAAATTCTTTCGATTTTTCTTAAACTTTCTGAAAGTCAGGCCAAAGACCATAGAAAATTCTAGAATATTCAAGAAAAATCAACAGAAAACCCAAGTAAACCATGGAACATTCCAGAACTTCAAGAAAATTAAACAAAAATTGAAAGAATTCCATAAAACCACGCGAAGCGGGGTATCATCAGCTAGTACTGAGATAATTGCAAAAGAATCGTACTGTGTTCTTTCAAACTGCAAAAATTGTATGTTATTGTTGTTGTAGCTTCATAGCCGTGGAATCGTGGGACTCGTTTGACACATAAGCCCCTAGTAGAGGATGTGATTTGACTGAAAATTGCCCGAAGGCTCCGGACCAGAAGAGTTTCACTTTAATTCGATTCAATTTGGTTCAATTGAAATCACAATGTGAAAATATTGAATTTTTGTACAAAACATTTTCGCTATCTCGAGAGGAGGGGAAGATAAGAAAAAAGAGGGTTTTTAAAATCGACTACGAAATCATAGCATGATATCATGCAAAAAAAGTGCATAAAAATATTGTTTCAAAGAATCAACAATATGAATGAAATGAAAATGCGCGAAATTTGTGTGTCAAATCTGAAACTGGCGACTGGCGACTACAAAAGTAGAATCTAGTACAACAGCATTCAATTGAAACTGTAGCGAATACGGCATATATAATGAACATACAAAAAAAAACCAAACGAAATATTCATAAAAAGAAATTGCAACATCTGAGTTATGTGAAGCACTAGCCATTAGTTTGTGGCCATGTTCTGAGCAATCAAATCGAAAACGACAAGACAAGATCGAGCTATACGAGCGTATCTCGTAGCCTGTCATATCATTGAAGAGGGCAACGACTGAATGAACATTTATATAAAGAAATTTAAGCGTCATTTTAGAAGACGTTTGCGGATTGTTTTGTGACTCTTAAAAGTTGAAGATTGAAACGTTGAAAACGAACTTCACAACAAGACAGTCGTTTTTTTCGTTCAATTTCTAATCATATTCGCATGCGCATTTGAAGAGCAATGTATTTTTTTGTTGTTGTCTCTGGCTAGTAGACGCATCCAGATACTACAATTTAGTATGAAAGACTGAAAACAGATTGCATGCAAGTGACGAATGCGATGATAACGACCGACGCACTATCAGTTTTTTCTCTCGTTCTATATTCACTTGAATATGCGTATATTTATTTATATGCACTCAAATCGCCTGACACGCACACACTTCGTTGTTTTGTTGTTGTTCCTAGTGAGTTGGGTGTCGTTGCTTCCATTTAGATCACTTCTGTCTTCTGTCTTCTGTCTTCTGTCTTCCATGTATACAAAAGAAAAAATCTATATGTTATCTGGTTGAATTTGAAGCGACGGTGAGAGTGAAAGAGATTATGAAAAAGTACATATACATAATGATTGTATGCTTTCCTATATCCTCTCTATATATTTAAATTTCGTTGTGACTCTATATTTACACTGTTTGTAGCTGTATCGAATCGCTTATTTCAAATATGAAACAGTTTACGATTAACTTCGAACAAAAGATGTTCGAAATTTAGCTAAGGCTGGTCGTGTACACTATCATTCAACCGAATTTTTTATTTGTATCTTTGAAAAAATTGATTAAAATCATTTATTTTCCCTTTTCATTTCGGCATTCTTTTTGCGATGATTTATTGAAATCTCGTCGATCGGACAATTAAGGCTACTTAGTATTGGATTCTCGTGTGCCTACATTTAAACGAAATTTTTGTTTTTTTTTTCATAACAATTGAGCATCGATTCTACACCAAAACGGGTAACAGTTAAAATGAATTCCAACAATTTCAAATGTGGATGTAGTTTTGTTGTGATTCTCATTCTTGCAACGATAATCAACGGTAAAGTGTTTCGAACCATAGTAATTAACTAATACATTTAGTTCTTTTGAAGGAGATAGCCTACGAGAAATACCGAATAAATAATATGTTATGCAAACTAAAGAACCGTATGAGATGCAATATCCTTAATTTCCCAACAACTGATGCACTGCGCTGATTGTGTTGGATTTTCCAAACATTTCTACCGATAAGAATTTCTTGAGATAGAATGAAAAATCCAACGAAAAAAAGCTAACAATTATTGATTTGATTGTTTTACTTGTCCATATCAGAACACATCTCAGTAGTACTACCGCTCTCAGTCTAATGCTTGTTACAATGGTTTTATTAGCAGTCAAATGATTCAATATTGATTAAATGTTTCCATCGCCCGATAATTTCTATGATAAACATAAAAAAGCACTGCTCATTGGAAGCTCATTAAGGTGATGATTTTGATTTGACTGGTATACACTGTTCAGTGATTTATTTTAGATAACTCTTTCGTCGCTTTTAAATCGTAAAAGTTTATTATGTTTCAACAGCACAGGTAGCACTCAATTTCAATTCAAATCTCTTGCTTTTGAACACGCATTTAATTTTTATTTTTGGCTCACTTTGCCAAATTTATTATTTGTGTATCAATTCTTCGACGAGAATGATCAAAATACTCCTATGATCGTAGTGAAATTGTGGGCCTTTGAATGTTTGTTCATTCTAAACCATCATTAAAATGTTAAACGGTGAATATTTCACTTCTATGGACAAAATAAACGTATTTTTTCACTATTTTTCATTGTTGATTTCAGTGTCGTTATTATTCAGTACTATTTTGGCGATTGGCTCAATAAATGTTGGAGTGGCTGCAGCTCATGTCGAAGGAAAAGTCTCAAAATTCTCCTCGAGTTTTTATGAGCAAATCGCTCAATTGAATCCAGACAATTTCGTTATTTCACCGCTTTCTGTGAAATTCATTGAATCACTTTTATCTCACCCAGCCGACAATCACAAAGGCAATGAAACAATATTTGAAGAGCCCAGCAGACGGCTGCATCTGAACAGTATAAATTCCACTTTTGCCAATGGAATTTGTGTCAAGGAAGAAAGATATGTGAACGAAAATGTACAAAAGGTAACCGAAAAACTGTTCAAAACAAACGTTCAGTTCAGTTTATAAAATTCACCGAACGCAGTGACGGTTGGCTTTGATGGTGTTTTCGTAAGTTCGTTTTTACTAAAATTCTTCACTTATTTCTTCGATTGCATTTGGAATCAATTGAACTAATATTCCAACGAATTCGGATATAAAAAACAAAGGCTCTCCCCCAATTCCGTATCAATAATGACATATATGACATTTGTAATGAATACTGTCACCGAACGATAGATGGCGATGTAGTAGCAACATATTTTGATCGTTTTTTCGGTACGGACCATTTCAAATATCCGTGTATTTTGTTTGGAATCTATTTATAAACGATTTATTGTTAAAATGCCAATTCCATTGAAACATTCCATCATGCGACACATGTTCTCACCAAGAAATAAGACCTATACTATTTTTAGTAGGGGTCAAATGGTGATACCAGGTGCCCTCGGTTAGTCTCTGGCACGTCAGAATTTATTTTTATGCATTTAGGAACTTTTCAATGCTCCAGAAATTTGTTTGACATTTTAACCCCTATGTTTCGCCCTTCGGGGGTGAATTTATTGGGTCAATAATTTTTCTTTACGTCAAGATCTACAACTTTGTCTTGAGCAAAGCCCAAATGCTCAACCATTTACGATATATTTCTTTCTAAATGTCAATATCATCACTAAATAGCAAATAATATCAAGAACCCACCATTTTAAATACTCACTTATGTCTCGTAAACAGTTTGAATTTTGATTTTACTGTCTTAAGCAAAGTTGTAGATATTGACGTGATGAAAAAAATGTCTGCAGGAACTGACCCCAAAAAATCACTCAACCGGGGTCAAATATAACCCCAAATATTACAATTTTCGGGGATTAATCCGATCTTTGGGAGTGATTTTTTGGGGTCAGTTCCTGCAGACATTTTTTTCATCACGTCAATATCTACAACTTTGCTTAAGACAGTAAAATCAAAATTCCAACTGTTTACGAGATACAAGTGAGTATTTAAAATGGTGGGTTCTTGATATTATTTGCTATTTAGTGATGATATTGACATTTAGAAAGAAATATATCGTAAATGGTTGAGAATTTGGGTTTACTGTCTTGAGCAAAGTTGTAGATCTTGGCGTAACGAAAAATTATTGACCCAAAAAATTCACCCCCGAAGGGCGAAACAAATTTCTGGAGCATTGAAAAGTTCCTAAATGCATAAAAATAAATTCTGACGTGCCAGAGACTAACCGAGGACACCTGGTATCACCATTTGACCCCTACTAAAAACTAATATAGGACTTATTTCTTGGTGAGAAAAAAATCATTTTTTGTCGCACGGTGTTCTGATTAAATAATTGAAACCCCAGCAAATTGAATTACAAACTAGGTCTCAGAAAAAGTTGAAGACCAAAAAAAGTCATCAGCTCCGAAAATCGAAATCAAACCCGAAAGTTCATGGAGGGCTCGAGACTAGGGGTCCGAAAAATTAAGGGGGGGGGATCGAAGACCTTCGGGATTATGCCAGAACCTATGATTGTTCAGATTGGCGTGTTCTAGGATAGTACTTTCGAATAAAAGAAAACATTTTGAAAAATATTGAACCGTTTTTTTATTTCAATTTAATTTTGCAAAGTGAAATCATTGATGATTTATAGATTGGTTTTCAGATGGTTGGGTGGATTTGAGATTGTCTGTGCCAAAATTATGGTTGTTCTAAACATTTAAACGGTCGTTGTCAAATTGACCGTATTAATTCAGAATATTGCTGACAAATGGCATACATAAACTTACGCATAAATTGTACAGGGTGGGCTAATTACTTTTTGCAAAATAAAATTGAAATAAAAAAAAAACAGTTCAATATTTTTCAAAGTGTTTTTTTTTTCATTCGAAAGTACTATCCTAGAATACGCAATTCATAGTCCGAGAACTAATTTTGCTAGCGCTGTTTTCGGTGTGAACATGTACGGTTACATTAAGTAACAAAAATGACACGAACTTCACAAAATACTTTCCTAGTTTGTAAACTAGAGAGAATGAACTTTGAAAAAATTCTTTCAATTTGCTGGGGTTTTTTGACGAAAATTCTACAAAAAGGCTACAATTTCATCTAATGTCTAAGTTAATTACATTAATATGGTGAACAATTCATCCATCCACACAAGCAAGCATGAATGCCATCAACGTTGACAGCAATTAATGCCATTCGATAAGATAAGTCGCATGTTGCAGTGAAGGTCTTCAGAGGTCACCAAAAAATCATACGACTTACTGCACGAACACTTTTTAAAGTTTTAAGTGAATTAGCTGATGTTTCAATTATTTAATCAGAATGTTTCAATGGAATTGGCATTTTAGCAATAAATCGTTTATAAATAGATTCTAAACAAAATACACGGATATTTGAAATGGTCCGTACCGAAAAAACGATCAAAATATGTTGCTACTGCATCGCCATCTATTGTTCGGTGACAGTATTCATTACAAATTTCATATATGTCATAATTGATACGGAATTTTATTCTGAGCTGGGGGAGAGCCTTTGTGCACATCAAGCAAACAGGTTGTGAAAAACATTCTTTGAAATAAGCGACATTGACCAGAACTCCCGGCCATGGTTCGAATGCTGCATCTTTCGATCCCCATGAAATGATGCCAACGCAAACAGTATCATTAGTTGTTGAATTTGTGTATATCACACATCCTGAAAAATTATAACGTTATATCATTTGACATTGATATTTTGTAAATTTACTTGTCACCAAGCGTAAACATGTGTTCTGTGATATTTCCGACGCATATCATGTTGCGGGTAACGATGTAATCTGGTTCAAAATTATTATGGCAATTCTTCCAGTTCAGTGAGGGGAGAGTGATGTATCGCAATGCAGTGAACACGTAATTATATTCCGACCTTCTGTAGCCTGAACCTGTCGAATTGACACCGATAGTATTATATATGTACTGATCGATATTATTTTTTGCCAGGCGAATTGGTCCAATGGTAGGACCAATTCTAAGGCATTTTCCAGAGCAATTATCCCAATATCGAAATTGAATTCATGGCTTGTTGTATTCGGGATGCCAAATAGTGCATTGCAGAGATCCAGCACGGACGTATATATTTGCAGGTTCAAGAGAGCTGGTGCAATGTCTGTCAGTTCGAATTTTTGATAGCTTCAATTTTGTCGTAATATCTCACAGCAACCTGGTGTTTAACAAATGTCTTCTGCAGGTCTGGGGCGACAAAATCGTCACCCACAACTTCCAATCCCGATGAATCACAATCACTTGGTGCAATAATATTGCAAATATCAATCACAATTGAAAAAATTGACTTTTCCATGGAAATTCAAAATGCAACACTTCTATTAGCGAAAACCAAAAAACGACAACATCTTACATTTGATTCCTGCTTATTTATATTAAACGGCTCACGACTTTTTTGATATTCATATTTCCAAGAAAAAAAAACAGTTTGCAAATATATACACAGCCTATTTCTAGATAAGAAATGTTTCAAACGCAGTCGCAAATTTTGTGTTCTGCATTCAGTTACTTGAAATTCACGGTCATATATAATTTGATGAATAGGTAATTGTACCGATCAAATAAAATTATTTTCTTCTCCGAGCGAGATCGAGTTGCGAAGCTCGAAACAGTTGTAATTTGCTCCGCTTCCATCCCCGGTTCACAACTTTTCATGTTGTTTTTATCACTTTCTTTCAGATATTCGATCATGTATCCGAATTCGTTGGAATATTAGTTCTATTGATTCCAAATGCAATCAAAGAAATAAGTGAAAAATTTTAGTAAAAATGAACAATGATGGCAGATATGCGGCACATTAGACCGATTCTGCATATGCAGCCTATGCCAAATTCGATGTGCAAAGACGTTGTTGACACACACGAAAAGAAGAAATGGAATGATTGTAAACATTGCATAGCCCACATAGACCTAAGGTGCGCATTAAATGAATGTTGTGGTAAGTTGAGTACGAAAGAAAAAGAAAGAACGGAAAAGGGAAAATGTGTTTCGATACACTGACATCGGAGCAAGCGTTCGCAAAAGTATGGTTTAGGAGCAAGCATATCGTATGCTCGGCATAATATGCTTGCATATCGATATGCTGCGTTCTCTACGACGCGAACGCAACGACTAAGTTGTGTGTTTTTATTGTGTGGTTCTTAGCTAGGCTTGTTTTTTCGCTGCGCCGCATTCATGAGATATTTATATATGCAGATGTGTGTGCGTCAGGCTGTCGACACGCAAGCAAACGAACTCAGTAAATGCGTCGCATGTGCATGCTCGATAAATACATTCGGTCTACAAACGCACGCGCATGCGACGCAGCGAAAAAACAAGCCTTGGTTCTTAGTGAATCATCAGTTCAGTTTGTGTGTGTGCGTCGATACTGTGCATTAGGGTGTATCGAAAATGTGAAAAATTTCATGAATCATGTTCTACATAGGTATAACCTCGGACATGGGTCCACAGAAAGTCATTTCAGTGCAAAAACCAGCTGCAATCGAAATGAATCAATGCACCGGCAGTCGTTCTGTATTGATACATGTGAGTTGACGGTTTTTTGCCAAACATTTCAATGTAACTTCGTAGTCAAAATATTGATCCGATTTTCCTTGTTTTGTCACAATACGACCGTTGAAAATTGTGGATCTGGCAAGGGATCTGGTTTCTCTGTTCCAAATGGAAAACACAAATGGATGTTGAATGTGGATATTCATGTGCATAGCCAGGGGGGCAGGTAGCGGCGAATGCCGCATGAATGATGCCAAGTAAACAGCTCAAGAACTGTGATATTGAGGTTCTGTCAAGATTAACTCTCTAATGCATAGTTGTAATGGTTTCCATTGTTTAAAACTGTCAAATTTTAAGAATTCGTAATTTTTTTGTTTCAAATTGGAAAAAAATTACGCTCTTGCTTGTAACTCAACAACCGCTCAAGATAAAATTATAAGGTTTGCAGCAAAAGAAATTATATCAAACACAGTATATGAAACAGAAGAATTGAAAATGAAATAAATGAATTATAAAAATAGTATAATAAAATAAATCTATAATACATTTTAACAACGAAAAAACTCATGTCCTCGATTTTTGGCACAAATGTCCTCGATTTTGAGCAGAAAATTGCTTTTGCCCCTACCTAAAAAAAACTTGGCTACGCTCATGTAAATATTTTCCACGCCTTCATGTGTATTCAAACCTGTAAAAGTTTCAACAATAATGCATCGTGAGGACACAAGTGTACCACACGCTGCTTCTTCTTTTTCGAAACTGCTCCATACATTTTGTACCGAATGCCGGCGTCATATTGAAAAATGTCAATAAGAAACTATAGTGAAAATTTAGTTCATTAGTTGTGGCGCTGTCTGTCACTGACTATCTATCATCACTGTATATTTGTATGGGAATGTCTTAACGATGCAATAATGTTTTAAGCAGAATGGATTTGAGACAGGGCTTCGGTTTTGACGGAGTATCATCACTATTTTTGCGTGAGTGTGCAGAAGCCTTATCAGAGCCCCTGTGCGCAATCTATTCTCGATCGTTGGATGAAGGTATTTATCCAGAACTTTTCAAAATTGGGCAAATTACACCCATTTTCAAAGCGGGACATCGGTTTTCTGTCAAATCGAAACATCGACACAAACCTAATGGAAATGACCACTTTGATCCATAAAGCTTACGAACAGAACGCACAACTGGATGTCTTTTACGCTGAAATTAGCAAGGCCTTCGACTGTGTCGTTCCATCACTGGCGATACGCAAGCTTTAAATGGACGATCTCAATACGTCAAATGCAATGACTCGAAATCAGACATATTTAATGCGAGTCCTATGCGCGACAGATAAAATTTCAAACGTGTAGCGCCACCACTTTCCTCTATACGAACGTCAATAATACTTTCAATACGTTCGATTTGTAATGCGCAAACATAGGAATTAGTGATGGCGCTAGCCGTTTATCAAAAAACTGATGTTTTTAATGCTATTGTTGTTGTAGCGCATGACGTGCGATTTAATATTTCATCTGGTGTAGGGCAGGATACAATACTGGGGCCATCCTTTTTATTGGTATTTTTCGATGATTCCGACGCTCACGACGCAAATATAGACATCAACATTTAATTTCGTTTAATTTTGCAGACGATAAGAAGAAAGCTTTCATTATCATGAATTGGGAAGACACTCGCAAGCTTCATTGTGTAATCGATCAATTTGCCGCGTCACTATGTTATATCTTTGAACACTGCACAGAAGCGCCATCTCATGGCAAATTGTTCAGTACTATTGAAATACGCATTGAATGAAATCCAAGTCGCCATCTTGGATTTTGTTCACTGTGTATTTCGATAGCACTGAGAAATTCGCCATGAGACGGCGTCGTTGTCGAACGTATTTAAAGAGCCGCATATAAATCCACATAAACAACATCGGGATGATTCACCGAATGGTGTACCAGTAATGGCTTGAGCATAAATTTTTCCAAGTGCAAAATAATCACTTACACCCATAAGCGATCTCCAATTATTAATGACTATACGATAAATGGCCATTTGATTTAACGAGTGGATGAAATTCGTGACCTCGTTGTGATTCTTGATAAGAAACTAAATATTAATTTACACATCGAGTATATTAGCAACAAAGCCAAAGCAGTTCAACAGTTTGTAATTTGCAAGAACCGATGCATCAACACACTCATCATTCAATAACGCCTGTCGTATGTACAACCACGCGGTTTTATTCATCGATCCACCATTGCCAGAATATGAATTTAAAAAAAGACTGATCGAACTCCCAGACTCTGTCTGTATTTTATGTATTTATTTCTACTTTTATAATTTTATATTTTATTTTTATTTTTGATTTACTCTTGCCCTTTTTCTTAAACAATTTGTTCGGGAACCTACCTATTTATTTATTCAAACTACATGTACTACTATTTTATTCAGCCAGTATTTGGTGGTGTTAATAAATTGAATTGAATAATACACCGAAACTACAAAAACATTATTGATAAATACCCCATTCGCTGGGTGGAGTCACATATTCCTCATCGATTTCGATGCTAATCTTTTGAACAAAATCGTCATTATATAACGGATCTCTTGAGTTCAATAGTCCATTGCGTTTAGTTTTCGAATCAAATGGCCCAGTCACTTTCACGTTCCCGTTCATCTGTACACTCAACTCGTACAAGTAAAATGTAAAATATATCATTCAAATCCGACATGCAAACATTATTTTCTGATTACATACATTTCTCAACATATCGCTAAGGTGTATCTTAGTTTCATTTCTGAACTTGGGGATTTTGATTCAGAAGCAAGAGAATTGAATTGAAATTGAGTGCTACCTGTGCTGTTGAAACATAATAAACTTTTACGATTTTAAAGCGACTTCAATGAGCAGTGATTTTTTATGTTTATCATAGAGATTATTAGCTCTACTGAATTTGGGCGACTATTTAATGTGAAAATTAGCGCCTTTTTTCGGAAATTAAAATAATGTGGGCTGTAATAGATTCAATTTGTGGCGACTAAAATTTGATAAAAAGCGCCAAAAAATGTAAATTTGGCAATCATAAATGCAATTTTGGCGATGAATTGAATCATTTTCCTCAAATAAATAAAATTGACAACATGTTTTTTGATTCGTTTAATTTATTCGGATTTATAAAAACAAGTTTTTTTCAGAAATAAAATAGCCGAGATAAGTAAGAATAAAAAACACGATAAAACTGTAACGACACTATGTTACAATAAATACCTCGGACCATCATTAACCACATCGTGGAATGGTGATCGTTATACGTGTGAATTGGCGACAAATTTCTTCAAAGCGTTTGGCCCACCTCAAAAAAAAATCTTGGCTAAGTAAAATAAGTCGAAGAAGAAAGCTATCAGTTGCGATAAATAACAATTATTGAGCTTTCGTTGCCAGCATTTTCCCTCTGGATGGCTTTTTGCCAATCAATGTTGATATGGCAGCTCTCGGGCATTTTGTTAATTGCAAGCGTAAAGCCATGTCAACTATGTGCTTGCAGACGAAATTTCTCAAAAACGTCGGGCAGGTGCATCTGGATTTTGCTCTCCAGTTCGTTGAATTGATGGAGACTGCGTGGACTTTTGCAAATTCGTAATCCACATATTAGTCAAAAGATTCCCAATCCATGGAAAAATTATACAATATCACAATATTCAATATTGAATTCTTCGTCGCTGTTAGCTTCTGACTGCACGTAACGAAGGGTGAATGACTCAAAAAAATTAGTTTTGCGATTACTTTTATCTCCTCGATTACTTTCCGATTGATTTCCGATTATTTTACATTTTTATATGGCTTCTTATCCGATTTCCGATTACTTTAGGCGAATCACTAAAAAGTAATCGAACAAAAAAAAACTAAACGGAGAAAAATAAAAAGTAATCCCGAACAAAATTAATCGAATGCTCACAATGAATCAAAAAATGAGAATGCTTGACATTCTGTATGTTGTTTGCCGCATTCGATTACTTTTGTTCGGGATTACTTTTTTTTTCTCCGATTACCGATTACTTTTCAGTGATTCGCCTCTTGGCACGTAATACTTATTCTCTGATACCATAACTCGTCCGATGGCTAATGGCTAAGTTTCCATAAACTGGTTTCGAGGTTTGGATGCTACAAGAACATGTGATCCATTGATTCGAATTTCTGTTTTTCGCAGTTGCGATAAACGTATGCCCAGCACATTATATCAACTTTCGCACTCGGGAACAATTTATAAAATGCATTCCTGGTGGCGTCTGCACCATCGGCAATCATTCTTTTTTGGTGCAAATTTCATCCCAGTCAAATTTTCTACCTTGTTGGCCACAGCGTTAAACAGAAATTCATAGTCCACAGTCGATTCACCTGGACATACAGCGAAACATAGAGGATGGAATTTCTTCGCTCCATTGACGGTACCCATCATAAACATCGGGTACCCCAACCAATTCAATTTGTAAGTTGCGTCGACACAAAAACAATCGATGTTTGCAAACTTACTAATTAAATTGTTGGTGGAGAATACAAGGCGAAAGTATAAATTTTCTTCAGCTCCCGAGTTTTCATAATTAAGCACGAAAATCTTATTCGAATCCATCGGTACTGTTGAGTTATTTTTGCACCGTGGTTTAGAGTCTTAAATCCATATTATTATCTAGCATTTAATGCATGTGCTCATTACTATTGTTGACATATTAAACAGTTTAACTGCATGAATTTCATGATGTGGCCTATGTGAAACTATTGCGCTACTTTGGTTTAGCACATCAAGCAGTAAAGTATTAGGCTATCTTCACCAAATTCAACAAAGTATTGCCATGCGTATCACATCAAGTGAATAAACATTTATTAAAAATTCAATCTTTTTTTAAAACATAATTTAATAAATAATATCCAAAAATATAACAGTTGTTACAGATTGTCATAAATCAAAATTCAATCGGTTGTCATAACGTCAGCAAATAAATAAATATTTAGTACATTGAACATAGTATATTTAATGTTCTAAATAAACGAAGACAGTTCTTTGAGAATTAAAGAAACGGCATGTCAATAACAACACAGCTCAAGATTATTATTTATTTACTTTCTGAATATGAAAATAGAAATTGTTTGACACCTAGTGCTTCAGAACACTGCATTTGATTTAATTAAGGGCAATATTTGTTTGTTTCTTTGTTATTGTCAAAACGGAATCATGTGGGACATTGCAAAAATATTTCATGAAAAAGTATTTCAATTTTACATTTCCATTTCCATTTCCATTTCCATTTCCATTTCCATTTCCATTTGTATTTATTCAACACAATGCAATTGTTAATGCAGTTTTTTTTTCGATAAGAATTGTTTAATTGTTTAAATACATCTTACAGCAAGAAGGTCGATTGTGTGCTCAACATTGCTTGAATGCAGTATTACAGGGATCATATTTCACAGCTGTGGATCTAAGCGAGATCGCTTTGGGTTTGGATGAGGAAGAGCGTAAACAAATGTCCGAAAATGAAAAAGGCATTGAATCGTGAGTTCATTGAAACTAAATTGCAACATTTGTGTGATTCAGATAAGCTTATGGGAAGTGTTTTGTTATTCGATAAAACAGGGAAGATTATAAACAGTTTTTGCAACAACCATCCGGCAACATGGATGACACAGGATTTTTTTCCATTCAAGTAATCAGTAAGGCGTTAGCATTATGGGGCCTTGAGCTAATACCATTGAATAGTTCGGATGCAAAAGAAATTCGTGCAAATCCAACGAAAGCTCAAGCCTACATTTTCAATATGGAAAGCCATTGGTACTGTATTCGAAGGTTTGCATGTTGTCCAACATGTCCACCACCATCACACG
This sequence comes from Aphidoletes aphidimyza, assembly GCA_030463065.1. Lineage (NCBI taxonomy): Eukaryota > Metazoa > Arthropoda > Insecta > Diptera > Cecidomyiidae > Aphidoletes > Aphidoletes aphidimyza. The sequence continues at coordinate 720,901 of CM059998.1, forward strand.
AAATGTATGCATTTTTCAATTTGGATTCGTTGTTAAGTCGACCAGATTTCATGAGCAGCTCCTTTTTAACGGAATACTTGAAGCAAATGCAAAATATTTGTGATTAGTGGTGATTTTCCGGAATGTATAGCTGAACCAATCAAATATCTCCCAAATATCGCTCCACCAACACATTTTATCGATCTATCAAAATCAGAATCAGAATCAAAACCGAACTCCGTTTCCGAACAAGATGAAGACATTCAGCGAGCCATTCAGCTGAGTCTAGATGATTATTCAAAAAAATATGATCGATTCACGTTGCCAAATGAATGTGCTGCTGGCAGCAGTGGCACTGCAGATTTGAATTCAGACTTAGATGCTGCACTAAAATTAAGTTTGGAGTGTTTTAGTGGTGCTGGCCAAGAGATTACTGGATCAACACCATCAGAAACACTTACACAAATGCAATTGCGTGACAAACGATTGGCGTACTTTAGTGCAATGTCCTCAAATGACAAATGATTTGATCATGTAGATTACAATTGTCATTGTATGTGATTATAATTATACACATTATATTGCCATTTGCGTCTCAAACACAAAAACGAACACACAACACAATTGGAATTTACTCCATTAACAGAATTAATGAAAAAAAACATCTAACAGAATAATTTATGAATTTGATAAATTATTGATTTGTTTGCTGTTGTAACTTAATTTTAACAAAATGTAAAAGTATATACTACAGAATGTAAAAGTAAAGATGTGCCTCGAAAAAATGAATAAAACAAACAAAGTAGAAATGTAAAAAAATAACAAATAAATCAATTAAAAACACTATTTTTTTCGTTCGATGAAATAATTCTTATTTGAAAGTTCATTGTCATTTATTTCAATTTTATTCAAATTGAAATTAATTCTTTTATTTAGAAATATAGATCGGATATAGCATTTCCATACTGAAAGATACAATTGAAAAGTATCAACTTAATTCGAGGATAACTCCAGTTAATTGGAATGAATCAGAAGATTCATACAGATCTTCTGCGGGGTGTGCGTTCGTACGCTAAACACAGACGTATGCCGTTTATAGAGGATCTAGGAGTTTCTGAGTTGCGCGATTCCCAAAAAAAACTCGCAAAAAATCGTGGGAATCTCTAAGGAATCGCAGGAATCGCAAATTTCAGTATATTTTATATAAAAGTCCACGCGAGTCCCTACATTCAAATACTATTTCAATGCCCAAATTCGAAGTCAATATTGAAAAAATATTTTCTTTCGCCTGAAAATTGTATTTGTCCGTATTTTCCAATCTTTTTTTTTTATAAATGAGATGTATTAACAAGTGATACCATGAACAGTTGAAATGATGAACTATTTATGACTGAATTGAAAATACTTCCAAATATGTTTTTGTCATTTTAAAATCTAATAAATGCCACTCGGACTCATATGGACTCGTACAACATGATATTAATATGCGTAGGACTCGCAGGGACTCGCAGGTCTTGCATTAATCTATATATATAAAAGGAGAGCTTGTTCCCTCATGTCCGGGGTCTTCTCCTATAAGCACCCAACGCCCTTTGATGGGAGTTATGGGTATGGGTAGCCCCTGGACTCCGGTTGATAATAGGAGAATTTGGTGGGGGTGGCGTTCTAGAAAGTTCGAGAAAAAAAAGAAAACTCTGAATTTCATCTTCAGTGACGTCATTGGTGACCGTAATGAACAGTGATGTCATCAACGTTGACGTCATCATAAGTGACGACATGAATAAATTTTCTAGCATTTTCTAGAATGTTCCATGAAATTCTTTCGATTTTTCTTAAACTTTCTGAAAGTCAGGCCAAAGACCATAGAAAATTCTAGAATATTCAAGAAAAATCAACAGAAAACCCAAGTAAACCATGGAACATTCCAGAACTTCAAGAAAATTAAACAAAAATTGAAAGAATTCCATAAAACCACGCGAAGCGGGGTATCATCAGCTAGTACTGAGATAATTGCAAAAGAATCGTACTGTGTTCTTTCAAACTGCAAAAATTGTATGTTATTGTTGTTGTAGCTTCATAGCCGTGGAATCGTGGGACTCGTTTGACACATAAGCCCCTAGTAGAGGATGTGATTTGACTGAAAATTGCCCGAAGGCTCCGGACCAGAAGAGTTTCACTTTAATTCGATTCAATTTGGTTCAATTGAAATCACAATGTGAAAATATTGAATTTTTGTACAAAACATTTTCGCTATCTCGAGAGGAGGGGAAGATAAGAAAAAAGAGGGTTTTTAAAATCGACTACGAAATCATAGCATGATATCATGCAAAAAAAGTGCATAAAAATATTGTTTCAAAGAATCAACAATATGAATGAAATGAAAATGCGCGAAATTTGTGTGTCAAATCTGAAACTGGCGACTGGCGACTACAAAAGTAGAATCTAGTACAACAGCATTCAATTGAAACTGTAGCGAATACGGCATATATAATGAACATACAAAAAAAAACCAAACGAAATATTCATAAAAAGAAATTGCAACATCTGAGTTATGTGAAGCACTAGCCATTAGTTTGTGGCCATGTTCTGAGCAATCAAATCGAAAACGACAAGACAAGATCGAGCTATACGAGCGTATCTCGTAGCCTGTCATATCATTGAAGAGGGCAACGACTGAATGAACATTTATATAAAGAAATTTAAGCGTCATTTTAGAAGACGTTTGCGGATTGTTTTGTGACTCTTAAAAGTTGAAGATTGAAACGTTGAAAACGAACTTCACAACAAGACAGTCGTTTTTTTCGTTCAATTTCTAATCATATTCGCATGCGCATTTGAAGAGCAATGTATTTTTTTGTTGTTGTCTCTGGCTAGTAGACGCATCCAGATACTACAATTTAGTATGAAAGACTGAAAACAGATTGCATGCAAGTGACGAATGCGATGATAACGACCGACGCACTATCAGTTTTTTCTCTCGTTCTATATTCACTTGAATATGCGTATATTTATTTATATGCACTCAAATCGCCTGACACGCACACACTTCGTTGTTTTGTTGTTGTTCCTAGTGAGTTGGGTGTCGTTGCTTCCATTTAGATCACTTCTGTCTTCTGTCTTCTGTCTTCTGTCTTCCATGTATACAAAAGAAAAAATCTATATGTTATCTGGTTGAATTTGAAGCGACGGTGAGAGTGAAAGAGATTATGAAAAAGTACATATACATAATGATTGTATGCTTTCCTATATCCTCTCTATATATTTAAATTTCGTTGTGACTCTATATTTACACTGTTTGTAGCTGTATCGAATCGCTTATTTCAAATATGAAACAGTTTACGATTAACTTCGAACAAAAGATGTTCGAAATTTAGCTAAGGCTGGTCGTGTACACTATCATTCAACCGAATTTTTTATTTGTATCTTTGAAAAAATTGATTAAAATCATTTATTTTCCCTTTTCATTTCGGCATTCTTTTTGCGATGATTTATTGAAATCTCGTCGATCGGACAATTAAGGCTACTTAGTATTGGATTCTCGTGTGCCTACATTTAAACGAAATTTTTGTTTTTTTTTCATAACAATTGAGCATCGATTCTACACCAAAACGTGTAACAGTTAAAATGAATTCCAACAATTTCAAATGTGGATGTAGTTTTGTTGTGATTCTCATTCTTGCAACGATAATCAACGGTAAAGTGTTTCAACTTTATATATGTACATTGAAAAATAACACTTAACGAACAAATGCTAACGAACTCTAAGCGATATAGAATTTCATTTTCACTTATCCACTATTAATACAACGGAATAGTTGTCAATCGAGTTGAATTATTACACACGATGCAGATATTGATCAAAATGGAATAGACTTTCATGTATTAATTAATATTCATTCGAAGAATTTTCGAATTGTTTCGGTCGTTATCAAGATGTAAATGGGTTTATTAGGTCAAACACACAAAGTGCTTTGAGAAATAAGTGTCATGTGTCGATTCATTTAAGTTGAAAAAACATACTTTGAAAACTCTATTTTGAATTTGATTTTTTGTTTTGTTTTGTTTTGTTTTGTTTTGTTTTGTTTTGTTTTGTTTTGTTTTAAATTGATAAATCTTTATATCTGTGGAAATGTAGATGGATTGCGGCTTGTAAATGCTTGTGATTTAGATCAAGCACAAAACGGATGCCGCATCGATAATGGCGCTTGCTCTTGTTCTTATGGTTGCAAATCTGAGTACCGGTATGCAACTCAAAAAGAATGTACCGATGCATTGAAGGTATTTCTCCTCTTTTATGGGCTTTGAGTATTTGATTGTGGTTTTTTTTTCTTCAAATATCACTAATTTCCAAATTTCTGTATAAATCAAAGGGTCGCTCAAATGATCTGTGCAGTCGAGAGCCATGCCTTCATCGTGGTGTTTGCATTCAAATCACACAAACGCCTGGTTATCGCTGCAGATGCGAAGGAACCGGATACTGGGGTAATAGATGCCAACGAAAATGCCCAAGTGCTGAGGAGAATCTTATGATTGGCCAATATCCATACGAATGCATTGTCATTTGATGTGAAAACAACATTTCGGATGTGTCATTTTAGTTTTATTTTTCTCCTTTTTTTCATTCATTCATATTAGTCAACCAAATACAATATTCTATGGTGTCATTCTAAAGAATCAATTAAACTATGCATTTTATGGTTATAATTTGGCATATCGATTGGATTGGATTGCACTAAATTTAAACTAAATAGTTTGTAGTTTAGTTTGTGCTAAGTTAGTCATTTACAAACCACATTGATTCGGCTATTAACATTGGAATAAAGTAGAAATTAATTAGACACTTATAAAATACATTTTGAATTTTATTGTATGCAAATTCACATCTTTCAATAGAATGGCGCTCTTTGATCAAGCTCACACTCCTTTTGTTTTTTTCAACAAAATTATGTTTTTATTGATCAACTTAACCAATCGTTCCTATGAAAACAAAATTCTGCCATCCAGGCGACTGTTAGACGCCTATAGTCGTTTGATTTATCACAATAGACGTCTGAAAAAGATTCTTACGTACTTTAGATGGTTTCAATCGATTGCCAGTCGTTTTCTAGGCGACTTTTAGTCGTTTTTGTCCCAATTTAGCCGTTTGGTATTCTATTCAATCGTTTTATTTTCACAAGGGCCTTCACGATCCAATAATGTATTTTGTAACTGTTGTAATTGCACAGATGCAATCGTTTTATTTCTGAACATCAAAAGATTTAACTTCATTTTAACAACTTATTACGGTAGAACTTTTACGATTTTATGGAATTTATAAAAGATGAAATGATCTTGTTCGAATCACTTGGTGTTGTGAGTTTTGTACTGTTTGTGTTGCAGGGAAATATTTAAAGTACTGCGTTGATAAAAAGAAGAAACATATTCAACATATCTAACATTTTGGTGTGAAAAACGTTGGTTGATAACAATTTAGAAATTTTTTTAGAATGAGAACTCTTCAAGCTGAGGAAATTAAAATACAGTTGTCATATGGAACAATCGCTGCAAAATGGTGGGGATCTAAAGCCAAGAAACCTATAATTGCATTACACGGGTGGCAAGACAATGCCGGCTCATTCGATACTCTAATCCCGTTATTGCCATCGAATTTCAGTTATTTAGCAATCGATTTTCCAGGCCATGGTTTTTCATCAAAACTTCCGAATGGATGTTTTTATCACGTCAATGACATGGTATCAATATTAGAAGAAATTCGTTCAAAATACAATTGGAAGAAGTTATCGTTGATTGGTCATTCGATGGGTGCAACGATTATATTTCTGTATGCGTCTTTGTATCCAAACTGTGTCGAATTGATGTGTGCCATTGATATCATTCGAGCTCCTGCAAGAGTATTTGATAATATGGAATTTTTTCACATGAAAAATCTATATCGTTTAAATAGTGGTCCAAAAGATGACCGTGAGTTTACATTTAATGAAATTATAAAACGTATGCCGAGATCCATAAACCGCGATAAACTAGAATACATGATGCAACGTGGCGTGAAACCTTCATCGAATAATCCCAATAGGTTCCAACTGACATGCGATATTCGGATTAAATACATTTATCCATATACCATTCAACATGATATTTCGTTACAGTTCATCAAAAATATACAAGCTCCGTATTTATTTTTTAAAACTGATGACCAAATCTTTGGTGGCCTAGAGAAAATGTTACCGGAAGTATTGGAACAATTTAAGAAATACAATCCATGCTTCGATATGATACGTGTTAACGGATCACATCATGCACATTTAAACAACCCAGAGGTGATGGCACCAAGAATGGCCGAATTTCTTGTGAAGTATCATGTTGGCGAAGACAATCGTGCCGATATAACAAGCAAGCTTTAACTATTTCATGATATTGTCTTTTTTAATTCAAGACATTTTTTTGGGTGGGAAAGTGGAATATTGAAACAAATGTTGATCACATGGAATTGAAATATTTCCCAGCTATTATTTATTAATAAATGTGTCAAAAATGGATTTAATGAAATTGATGTGTCAAAATTTTATTAGTTAAGCCGGAAAAATTGTTTGTGTGAGCGCCCGTGTGGAATTTGACCTCGAGCACGCAAACGTCTAACCGATTCACGTAAGTATTTGGGTTGTAGAGCACCAGTTTCGCCAGCTCGTTCCATTATGTCTAAAGCTTCTTCAACAATTTCACCGGCAAACACTTTTGCAATGCCGGACATTGCAATAACTACATTTTGTGACACCGAACAACCAGTTATCGTTTGCATCAGTCGCTTAACAGTTGCCTTAGGAAAGCAGCTACGTCGATACATTTCATATCTCTCCAATTGCTCTTCAGTAAAATTCGATACTAATACTCTGTAACGATCAATCGTGACCAAATTTAGAAAATATCAATTGCAAATAGAAAAGTGATTTCATTGAACTTAATAAACTTACTGCATTTTTTCACGTTCTTCTTCCTCGAGCTCTTTGCGACTCTTCACTTCTTTTCGCTTATTGCGATCGCGTTGCTTTTGTTCAAGTTCTGGATCATGTACACGTACACTGGGTAAAATGATGTCCTCATCAAATGAAATACTAATGTCTTTTGAATCAGTTGTCATGTTCATTTTTGATTCATTTTCGGGCACAGATTCGCTTATATTATCCGCATTTTCGATGTCCATGAGATTTGATTTTGAGCTAGTTTCGTTGTGCAAATCTTCATCAGGTGGAACATTTTTTTCGTTTAAATTCAGCTCATCGGTATTTTCACTCGTTGATTCCGTTATGGTTTCTTGTCGTTCGATTGAAATATTTTGATCATCGCTAAGTTCACATTGCTCCAGAATAGTTTCCATGCTTTTATTTTTTGTTAACGAAAAAAGTGGCAAATGGTATGAACATATTATATGTACATGAATTATAAATAAACAAAACAGACAGATTTCTTTTTTTTTCTCAGTAATGCGTATTGTGTTTGTTTGTTCGGAATTTTGACGTTTCGATTGAAATGGCAAATGATTTCAATAATACATGACATATATGAAAAGCAGGGCTGCCAATCGCGATTTTTTTTTATCCAATAGAAAAATTTCAAATGATTCTTCATATAAGTTAAGCATCAGAATGTAATTTAATTTCAATAGTCGATGCAATTTTTATACGTAATTTTATATTTCAATTTGTCAAGAAACTTATTGATCTAATGACCGTTGGATTAGGTGTGACAATAAAAGGGTATTCAAAGCACAACGTTTTTTTTTATTTTGAAATTAAAAACATAAAAAAATTTAATATCTAATTGATTGCATTAGATTTTGAAATATACAAAAAAATGCCATTTGACTGGAAACGAACTTTGAACACTCGTTATAAAACTTTGAAAAGTAACATTTCTCTTATCGTGTTTATGACAATTAGAAATGTTCAGTGTCATTCAATTTTGTGTGTGCTATTAGTGATGTGTGTGTGTTTTTTTTTCTTCTCGATTTAAGGTTATTCTCGTAAGCGTTAAGGATTCAATAAAAACGAAAGAATAATGTCATCGAAACCATTCGGAGACTTGGTGGGATCCATCGATGAGGGAACATCATCAGCACGTTTTGCTTTATTTAAAGCTGGAACAGCTGAAATTGTATGTTATCATCAACATGAATTGTCGCATGTCACACCAAATGAAGGCTGGGTGGAACAGGATCCAATGAAAATTCTTCAAATTGTCAATAAATGCATTGATAAGACTGTTGAGAAATTGATTGCATTAGGCGGTAAAATAAGTGTAAGTTGATGATGACTGATGAATAGTGAAAGTTTTGTTAAATGATAATATGAATGTAATTGCTAAAATATTGTTTTAGGATATTGTTGCTGTTGGTGTGACCAATCAAAGAGAAACGACAATCGTATGGGATCAAAATACAGGCAAACCATTGTACAATGCAATTGTATGGTTTGATGCACGAACATCAAGCACAGTAGACGAATTGGTTCAAAAATTGCCCAATCAAGATAAAAATTATTATCAAAAAACGTGCGGTGTGCCATTATCAACATATTTCTCGGGCGTTAAATTGCGTTGGTTGAAAGACAAAGCTCCTGTGGTTGCCAAGGCCATGGAAGATGGTGTTTGTTCATTTGGTACGGTTGATTCATGGCTATTGTATAATTTAACCGGTGGTGTTTCCGGTGGTGTTCATTTAACTGATGTCACGAATGCTTCGCGGACAATGCTTATGAACATTCACACATGTATGTGGGATCAAGAGTTGCTCAATTTCTTTGATCTACCATCATCCATTTTGCCAGAAATACGGTCGAGCTCAGAAGTGTATGGATACATTTCCGATGGTCCATTGAAAGTAAATCACTAATGGACTTTTAATGAGCAAAACTAAACCTAAATATGAATACATTTCTTTTTGTTCTAGGGCATTCCACTGGCTGGCTGTCTTGGTGATCAACAAGCTGCACTCGTTGGTCAACAATGTTTGCAAAAAGGTCAGGCCAAGTCAACCTATGGAACTGGTTGCTTTTTGTTATACAATACCGGTAACGATGCCGTTTCATCGGAGCATGGCTTAATAACGACCGTTGCATATCAATTTGGATCTGAATCAAAACCCGTCTATGCATTGGAAGGTTCAGTTGCAATCGCTGGTTCGGCCATCACGTAAGACCATTATTTTATGTAAGTATGTTAATCTGCTTTTAATATATTGTTTTTCGATTTCATTTTAGATGGTTGCGTGATAATCTAGACGTTATAAACGACGTTAAAGAACTGACCGAGGTAATAGCCACGGTTGAAGATTGCGGTGATGTATATTTTGTTCCAGCATTTAGTGGTCTTTATGCTCCATATTGGAAAAAAGAAGCGAGAGGGTAAATGTTAAGATTTTTTTTTATTGAAACGATCATGAATTAAGAAGAGCATTTTTATTCATTGATAGAGTTATCTATGGTTTGACGGAAGATACCCAACGCGGTCACATTTTGCGTGCCACACTTGAGGCAGTTTGTTTTCAAGTGCGCGATATTCTAGAAGCAATGACCAAAGATTGCAAATTTCATCTAGTTAAATTGCATGTTGATGGCGGAATGACAGCTAATAAACTATTTCTTCAGATGCAGGCAGATTTGGTTGGATTAGAAGTAATTCGTCCTTCGATGGCGGAATCTACAGCATTGGTATGGTTGTTTGAAATCCAAACTTTGAATGAACATTTCAATTAAGTCAACACTAAAACGATTGGACCATTTTTAGGGTGCAGCGATAGCAGCTGGAAGAGCCGTAAATAAATGGGATGTTAACAAACAAATACTCAATGAACAGATCATTACTTCACCGAAAATTTCCGAAGATGAGCGTGATCAACGTTACAAACAATGGAAAAAAGCCATTGAGCGATCACTTGGTTGGGATGTTTGATCGTTAAATACTGTAAATAGTTCTTTTTTCAGAGGTTAAGGGTTTTCATCGCTCATTTAGTCAATACTCTGTGATGTATAAAATGGAAATTTAAAAAAAACGAAAGCAAAAGCAAAAAACAATTGAAAACAGACTGATTTATGTCATTTGAAACAAACCCGTTCGTTTTAACTATTTGACAGTTCACAAAAACAAAAATTCAATATAGCAGTTGGCAACACTGTACAATAATAGCTGTTATGATTACTCGGTAATGTAGCCATCTCGCTTTGACACTTACGAGAAAATCATTGGTCTTTTCACAAAATCTCGCCACTTGTCGTACATGAATGTTTACATCATCATATCTGTTCAGCTAAAATACAAAAAAAAGTGTTACAAACGAATTGAATGTGTAGTTGTGGGCAGGCGGCCATATTTTCAACATTATATTTTGATACTATACTAACACTGGGCTGATCAACACACAATATCAAAAACTAAAAGAGAAACGCAACCAAACAGCAAAAGAAGAAGAAGAAACAACAAAAAAAAAGTTTTGCTCAAGTGTTGGTGTTTAGACTGTGCCAGAAAAAATACCAGCGACAACGAAAACAATAAAATAAAAAATAAAAAACGTACGAACAGTCGTTTCATTCTCTTCGATATTTTGTGAATTACAAACGTTGGTTTAGTTTCAAGCTATTTATACGGGGATTGAACCAAGATAAAAAAAAATCATCGAATAAAAAGGTTGAAATTTTGTGCATCAGACCCGAAATTCCATGACGGAACTGACGAAAATCTAATGGAATATCGTGAGCTTTAGCATTCAATTGGATTCGATCCTTTGTTGAGCTGTTTTGTGATTGTTTTGCTGTCTTATTTCCTCTCACATTTCGGTTGGTGTGTGAATTTACTCTATTGCTAATTGTAAGTGATTTGATTTGATTTTTCTTTTGTTTTGTGTGCATCTCTTTGTTATTCTTTTTTTTTCTCCGTCTTCTTCTTCTTCGGTTATTTGTCTTTGAGTTTTATTGTTGATTCGATTTGTAATTTGTCAAATACTGGCTGGTTGAATAAATTTGCACTCATGATGCATACACATATAGAATGTTATACACTTATGCTCATGAATAAATAGTTAAATGCATGTATGCGTGACTAAGTGCTATGTTTAAATGAAATAGCACAGAGTGAAAATTACAGAAGAAAAACCAAACACAGCAGAAAGGGCACCACAGAGAACACACAAATAACATCGCAAAACAAAATAAAATACACATCGAATAATTGGTGCACTAAAGTCTTTCGACTTATTTTTTGTTGAAATATACAATTGCTTCCGACTTCCCGATATCATTCCGAATTGAAGTGAGCAAAATTAGTCGAATTTCAAATTATTCCCTAGTCTATTTCATTGCAGGGGGAAAAATACATAAATTCACCACGAACTACAAAACATGAGTTTATGGAAATTGTCATTAAAAGGGAATTCTCACATTAAAGTCGTTCGTTCAATCAAAAGTTCATAATATTTTTTAAGTGTTCGTGTATTTTAATTTCGTAGTCGACACTTTCCTTCTCTCTCTTTCTATTTCTCTCTGTGAGAGAGCACATAAAAGCAACAAAATTGCAATTGTTTGTACCATTGAATAAAGTGTATATTGTAGTTTAAGCGATTTCTATTACCATTGTTGTTGTTGCTGTTGCTGTCATTGCACAGCTCTTGGGAACTAGTGAACTACGTCATTATTCAATGCATTGAATCGAGAGTCATGGAAAAAAAAAATTTGAATTGTGAAATATGTAGTCCATGTAATTAAACAATTGTCATGCATTTCACTCTGAGTTTGGTGAAAAAGAGTGCAAGCAAAAAATAAGTGTAATTCAATCAGCTAATAGTGTAATTCAGCTCGATTAACATGAATTTCGAACAGAAGAAAAAAATGAATCAGACAATGTTTTAGGTTGATGTATTTTCATGGCCATTTCAAAACATTATAAAAAAATCATCACAAAAACATTGCTAAGTAATAAATGTGAGTGAATCGAGCAAGCATAAATGTTCAATTGTTGATAGTGATGATACTGAATGCCTGAACAGCGTCAATATCTATAGATTGCGATGACTTTTAAAATAATTGTTATTGTTCAATAGTCTGACTCATTTGTAACAAATAGTAATAACTTTGTCTAAAAGTGGATATTGAGTATAGAATAGATATTGTTATTTTATTGATTGACTGTAACTAGTATTTGTTTTCGTTCAAGGTAAACACTATAGAATTTGGAAAAAACACCAAATTCACGGATGATGGCGACCGCAGAGAGTTCAATTCGCTTCAGCGATCACACAATGGACAAAGCAACAAAGGCAAAAGTTACACTCGAAAATTACTACACAAATCTGCTAACACAACATTCAGAGCGAAAACAGAGGTTGGCCAAATTGGAAGCATCATTAAAAGATGAAACATTATCGGAATCTCAAAAGCAAGAAAAACGCCTATTGCATGCCCAAAAAGAAACGGAATTCTTACGATTGAAACGGTCACGGCTCGGTGTTGAAGATTTTGAAGCGTTAAAAGTCATTGGACGTGGTGCATTTGGTGAAGTGCGTTTAGTACAGAAAAAGGATACCGGCCACGTGTATGCAATGAAAGTGCTACGCAAAGCGGACATGTTAGAAAAAGAGCAGGTTGCACATGTACGGGCCGAACGTGATGTTCTAGTGGAGGCCGACCATCAATGGGTCGTTAAGATGTATTATAGTTTTCAAGATCCAGTTAATCTGTATTTGATAATGGAATTTTTACCGGGCGGAGATATGATGACATTGTTAATGAAAAAGGATACCCTATCGGAAGAATTCACGCAGTTTTATATTGCCGAAACGGCTCTAGCTATCGATTCAATTCATAAATTAGGATTTATTCACAGAGACATTAAGCCAGATAACTTGCTTTTAGATGCTAGAGGTCATTTAAAGGTAGGTTCATGTCATTCAAAACTACACGAGTTGGCTTCTGCGGCGCTTGGAATCGCCTACAGTTGCTCAATTAGACACGCATCCAAACACAATGCATTAAAATATGCACCAAAGATCCTAGGCGCTCGAAAAATTCACTAAAACTTCTATACTCTCGAGTTGGTTTTGATGAGCGCCTAGGTTTTTCGCCCTATATTAATATCCAGATTTTTTATTGAGCACCTTTAAGTGCTTTCAAGCGTCTACGAAGCACCTATCCAATCTGATGTTCAGCAAACAATTGTAAAAACAAATCGTAATCCGTTTTCATCAATACATATTCTTATATATTTGTGGTCTTTTCAGTTGTCCGATTTTGGCTTATGTACAGGTCTAAAGAAATCTCATAGAACAGATTTTTATCGGGATTTATCTCAAGCTAAGCCGTCTGATTTTATTGGAACATGTGCAAGGTAACAGTTACTTTTCATCCACCATAAAAATCAAAACTAAACGCATAAAATATAAAGTAGGACCACATTTATTTAACATGTCTATTTTACAGCCCAATGGACTCAAAACGGCGTGCGGAAAGCTGGAAACGAAACAGACGCGCATTGGCATACAGTACAGTCGGAACGCCTGATTACATCGCACCAGAAGTGAGTAACATTATACAAAATAAAATGAATCGTTATCGTTATCGTTGAGTGATCAATTGCATGTCTGCAATTTGCTTAGGTGTTTCTTCAAACTGGATACGGGCCAGCGTGTGACTGGTGGTCATTAGGTGTGATTATGTATGAGATGCTAATGGGATATCCACCATTTTGTTCGGACAATCCACAAGATACGTATAGAAAAGTGATGAATTGGCGTGAAACATTAATATTTCCGCCAGAAACGCCGATTTCAGAGGAAGCAAAAGAAACAATCGTTAAATTTTGCTGCGAATCTGAGCGTCGCATGGGCTCAAATCGTGGAATCGAAGAGCTAAAATCCATACCATTCTTCCGTGGCGTTGATTGGGAACATATTCGCGAGAGACCTGCTGCAATTCCAGTTGAAGTGCGTTCAATTGATGATACATCTAACTTTGATGAGTTCCCCGATGTTTCACTTGAAATACGTAAGTTTTAGTGTTTTTTTTTTCTCGCTGCGGCTTCACTTACCGTGATCGTGTCGATTTAATTGATTTTCATTTATCCATTTAGCATCTGCTCCGATACCACAAGAGGGCGAGGTCCTTAAGGATTGGGTGTTCATAAATTACACATTCAAGCGTTTCGAAGGGCTCACACAACGAGGCACTCCAACAAAGAAATAATCCAGAGCCTCAAAAAATGTAATTTTTGTACAAACGAAAATTTAATGAAAAAAAAAACACTGTTTAATTAGAAATGAAAGTAAATTAAAGTAAGGTAAAACTAGAATATCGAAAAATTATCTTGATTCTAATTGTTTTCTGTTTCAAGCAAATTTTCTTCGTTTTTGAGAACTTTGTAATGTTTTTTTTTTAATTTTATCTTAAAATTTCAACAAACACACAGAATTTGAATTGTTTTACTTCTCACACTATGTGTGCGAACGTGTAAATTCTTATCTGGCTCATTTGTTGTAATCTAACTAAATGGCATAGTTCAAACGAAATGCTGAAATAATGTGCAAATTGAAACTACTCACAGAGGGGGCGAAGGTGTATAATTATGAAGAAGAAAAAAATGAATAATTCGTTATCGATATGAAACTTTCGTCGGCGAAAGTCGGTAATATAACTAGCTAGCCATGACATTCCCGATCTGTGAAATTGTTGTTCTTTAAGTTTAAAAATATGCATAAAAAACCACACGTTAAGGACAAATGAAACAAACAAACAAGCAAAGCTAAATTTAAAATCGTGTTCATATAAAAAAAAAAATACAAACTGTATGCATCATTTTGTAGGGTTGATAAAAAAAAAATACAAACTGTATGCATCATTTTGTAGGGTTGAGTATGCTCAAATGGTATTTGCTTAATCTCAATTAATCACCCCATTTGGGCTTAATACAAACAGGTCATGAGTATTCTCTAAATTGCTAAATATCTAATCGTGCACAAAGCTATTTTATATGTGAGATATTTGGCATAAAATTTTAGCCAACTTTGTGCCTAATCATGAAAACACCTGCCAGAATTTTATTATGTGAGCTTCTAATTGCATATTATTCTATTCAGCAGCCGTACCCCATCTGTTTTTATTTATTTTCTAAATTGTTATTAAAGCCCGAAAATTCTAACATAGAACCTACAACATTCTGTACTTATTACAAATGATTCAAAATGTCAGCCAAATATAATTATTTAACATCAGTCGGAGTCAGAAAGAGTTTGAGCGCGCTCAGCATTACACGTTGTTCGAGTAAAACGGCAGTGAGTTTATTGGTTCACAGCTGCTGGAAAATTACATCGTGATAAAACTGAATCTGTGTGTAATAAAATTTGTATTGTTAAAATGAAATCGGATTGTTTTTTTTCTTTGATTCATGACAGTTGATATTGACATTTGCTACTAGAACTTCATGTCTGCTTAAGAGTAAGTTACCGTCTTACACTCTGATTATGATCTAACTGCAAAAATGAACTTTACTGCACATGTTATTTGGGATGAAATGTCACCCATCAACAGTTGTATGTTTGAACATGGAAGTTTACTCTTATTGAAAATGATGAGTCTTCATTTATGAAGAGAAGAGATGTGTATTTTTAGGCAAAATTAACCAAGAACCAAGAAAAAAATATATGCATTAGCGGGTTTATTGGTTTTTTTCGTCTAAATGATGTTGGTCGACTAAATGAGCCACCTCTGTTGGTTAAGCAGTACAAATGTGATGTATGACATAAACAAATAAACATCCAACTTTAAAGCGCAACCTTATTCGAGTTTGTTTTTTCCCTCTTTCCAGTTTTTTTAAACTGTATGCGTGAATCAAGTTTGATTCAATCAAAAACTAAACCGTCAAACCAAAGGCGTCTTTGTCATGTTCATTGTACCACATTCAAACCAAACGCTAATCGTTTGCCTAATGGGATGCCTTTTATTTGTTCGGTTAAATTTCGTTCGCGTTCAAATTTTGTATGGCAAAAAAATTCAGTTCTGTTCGCAAACATCCCAATTCCGCAATTTATTATAGCCCAAAAGTATTAATTTAGATAACACAATAAGATGCCTACCTTATATTATTATAATAATTGTGTTTCAATTTATAATTTAAAAGTAAAAAAAAAATGAGGTCCGCCTATCAAATAGATAATGCATTATCTTCATAGGTTCTCACCAGTGGGTTCGAGGGGTCCGATTACCCACCCCCCCCCCCCCCTGAGCAACCATTAACCCCTTGAAGATTTTGCTCAGGCTGGAGTAAAGAAATTTTTTTTTGTCCTCGACTTTTTTTGAAACTCACCTTACCACTTAATGAAAAACATGTGGTTGATGCTGAATATATGCGAATTGAACTACATCTGGACACAGTCGAAGTGGATTGGTAGCATCAGAGGAGTAATTACAATTTGTCTAAAGTTCTCTATCAAATTAAATAGTGTTTGAGTGTTTTGAATCCTCAAAATAGTGTGGCGTAATACCTTTGAAACTCAAAAAATTTTCTTCATTTTTTCTCCTTTCTAGTTCAATTTATGTGCTGAAATTCGTATTTGAAAAATTTCAATAGTCCAAAAAAAACAGTTCAGTTTATCATTGGTTGTATACATAAATTTATTGATCTAAAACGTTCATCAAATATTTCACATTTGGTAAATACGATTTGTTAAATATAATTTTCTCTTGCAACAAATTAAATTCAGTTTTAAAAATTAATTTCAACGAAAATGTAATATTGTTTGAATTGACTATTTAAGCAAACTAATTAATTCGCTACTAGACTCTTGTGTCGAATCAACTTGATTACACGGTTAACCATCAATTGATTATGTATAATAATAATATCTATTTTTTATCTAACGGAATTAAGAGAGTCTGTGTTATGATTCATTTTATAATGGTGATGATTTGATTGTGAACTTAAATATTCACAATATCGTGGGCTTCCTCTGATCTTTTGTGCAACGTTTTGTTCAATTTTCTGTAAGATAGGGAAAAAAATCACATTAGCAAAATTGTCCATCACTTCAATTGTGACTAAATTTCTATGTTTAATTAGAAAATGTTAAGTGTAAATTAGTAAAATTAGTCTTCGAATGAACGTATTATTAGTTTCAATACAACACAATGCAGTTTGAAATAGTTTTGGAACACCATCACCCAAATGCAAAAATGCCAAAATGGAAAGATAAATTCACAAGCAAGAATTCGGTTAGTGAGAAAGAGTGAATCGGAAATGCAACGAAACTGTGCCGGACAGATAAGTCTTACCCGAATAACATCTCGATTGCACTTGTGCCGTGCAACTAGCTCTTCATCAGTTAAATAGGCTAAGCATTCTGATTTGAATATGCGATTTTGAAAATCAGGATGTAACATCAATTTCGATCGCTTTTTAAATTGAGGATGAGATTTGTTCATTGAATCTGTATTTGAATCGGTCAGCTCGTGATTCTTAGTACGAGGATTGGACTTCGATTTATTTTTGGTTTTGGTCAATGAATTGTTCGTTGGTGTGATATTTTGTTCGATGTAAATTCGTACGACATTTGTTTGATCACCACTATGCGATAATCGTACATTCGATGTAAATGAATTTGGTGAACTGTAGCCCGATGTGCTTTGCGAGCTTGGTTCAATGTGAATATTCGTTCGATGCTTACCATTTTGTGGTGTTTGAGCCTCGGGCGTTTGTTTGTATGGTACTTGATCTGGAGATGGCAGTGATATAGCTGCGCTAAGCGTTTTCTCACTCTCTGACCGTGCAACTTTTGTATGTACACCATCAGCTGGTCCCTCGGATGGCGTTTCAAGATCTTGAATTAATTGCAACGCAGCCTCCAATTCTTTTGAGAATTCCAAATCTTTCGAGGACGATTTCGATGAGCCAAATTTATCGGTGGAATCGTCCGGTGACATATTTGTCGCTTGAATTTTCTTTTCAATCAATGATTGCTCAAGTTCAGCAAGCATTGATGCATATTGACTATCATCCTGTTGACTTGAAATGCTCGATGGGCCGTTGCTACTTTTTGGTGCTGTTGATGTGGTGGCAACCAATTTTGGTGTGACAACAGTTGCATCTGGTGCAATTGCCAAATCAACGGATTGAACATAATCGACTGTTAAACGGTTCGTTTTGTGCACGCGATAATCTTTATTCGTGCCTAAATATTCCGCATATATAATATTGGTTGGTGTTGCTTGGCCGCTATGCGGAATTGGAGATGGTGTAGCGCATCGTGAAAAACTGCTCATCGCTTGATTGAAACGCTCACTATTTGCATCCGATAATTTACTTGAGTGTCCCTTTTTGTGATTTTGACTTTTATTTTGTAAAATATTCGCATGTGTTGGTGTGGTCGATGAACAAATTGATGCTGAACATGAATCGCTTGGTTGATGGTATGCCTCTTCTCCAGTTCCTTCGAAAACCCATGATTTTGCATATATTTGTACAGTTGTATCCATCGATGGCTTTCGGCTGCCGTTTGTTTCCACTTTCTACAAATTCAGAATAGAATTAAAACAACAACAGCAACAACAACAATATAAACATTGACGCCAATTATCACCACGCCTTACTTTTTGTATAACATATTCCAAATCAGCGGTTTGATCATTATCAATATATTGTTGTGGTCTTCGAAATTTCCGTGAATACTTTTCCTTTCTTTGCTTCGATTGGCTACGGCTTAAAAAGCAAAAATTAATTTGCGCTTCCATAAATGCTACTAATATTAAAAGTATTGCCGAATAAGTAGTAATGAAACGACCTGTTGAAATGATGATTAATGATTAAAATATCCAATAGATATGCGAATCAATACGAACCATTCTCTGACTCTAAGAGACTGTATTCCTTGCTGAGCATTTTCTGCAGATGATCGCTGAAAATTTCGCGCACCTGTCCAATTTCTAATAAAACCAAATCAATTACGTTGAAAACGAGCACAGACAGTGAACAATAGAGTAAAAACTCATGCTTTCGTGGTGTTGATGGGCATGCACACGCCACCATGCTACCGCTGATCCCGCACAAAATGGCCTATATAAATTTAACAAAAAAAAACAGATTTCATTTATTCAATCAATCAAAACAAAGGTGCTGTATTCACATTTTCCGTACCCAACATCCGATTGCAACATTGAATATGAGCTTGGTGACGGGAATTTTCATAAAATAAAATACACCAGAGATGATTTGAGTGACACCCAAACATACGAATATCGTAAAGAACGGCACATAGAAGCAAATGTCGAATGTATTTTTATGACATTTATTGCACGTACATAATTTGGCGTTGGCCTTTGGTTCATATTGACTTGAATCCGCCAATTTTAGAGTATGATGAATTTCCTGATACATTGCAACAATTTCTTTTTGGTTTTTATTTTTCTATGAAATTCTGCCGATTTCTATCTCCTACTCCAATTTATCGTTTCGTTTACATTTTATTTTCACGAGCTTAAAATCTGAAAAGACAAAGCAAAACAAAATATGGAAACAACCATGAGAAATCAATGATTTCAGCGAAAATTACACCTTAACTTTTATTTTTGTATTTCTGTTTTTTCTTCATTTAATTTAAAGTAAATCACATTATTGTTAATTGTTTCTATTCTTTGTTTCGGCGATGAGCTTCTAATTTTCGCTTGAATCATCATTTTGTATTCAACATTTCATCAACTGATTCACATTGATATGTTGAATGCATACTACTCTGCATATGCATCTTGGCTTGCATTATCTCAATGAAAATGGAATGTAGAAAGGAAAAAAAAGCAGCAATCATGAGAGGTACCATTTACATAATTGTTCATATACATATATCGTTATTGTGTGAAGATCGATGGGAATTTTTGTATCATACGAAGAATAGTTAGTATACAATGTACGCAAACGGACGAAAAATCCAAAACAATAGATTTTTGATCAAATCGAAGAAATGAGAGAAAACGAAAAATGCATCCAATTGAGTACACAAAAGCCATTCTGTTTTAAGAAAAGCGAAACGAATGCACATTATTGTAATCAATGTATGTGCCACATTGTTTGTAGAGTTGGAAATTCAATTGAACAATTCCATGCGAATAGAGTGAATAAATGGGATCACCTGTCATTTTAATTTTAATTTTAATTGTAATAAACGCATCGATTTTTTGTGTTTTCAAACTTAAACTTGATTTTGTAGGTCAATCAACTTAATGTTTTATTCATATAACTCTCACTAGCGGCTTAAGTTGTTACCTTGCGAAAACACAGAAAAACCACTGTGACACAAAATACCATCAACATTTATTCACTTCTACAATGTTTTTGTCATCAACATAACATGAATAGAATAACATAACGCAGCAAAAAAAAGCAGCAAATATCATTGAATTTGAAATCGTACCAAAGAACTATTCACGACAGATGCATCACGATCCTTTCGAAAAATGTTGATGTGTTTCTTTTTAATGGTTTTTTGGTGTTGTTGTTGTCTTTTTTCACAATTGTCTCACTCATTTTCATTGCTTCTATCGGTGTTTCCATCCGAACATGTTTCTTCTCATTCACATCCACCAGTATTGTTGAATACTAGATTTCATAAGATTCATATTAGAATGCATAACTCGAGATTGGTGCGAAACAAAAAGAATAACATTTTTTGAAGTAAAAAAAACAATACTCATTCATTCGGCAAACGCACATTTTCCCTCAATGAAGATGAGTGCGACTTTTATGACGTTCGCGTAAAACAACCATCTCAGTTCTGCATGCATTGTATTTGTAATTCACATCTCATTACTTCGTCATGCAACGAATGGATTTTATAAAAAAAAATGGCATCATGCAAATGATGAAACAAAGGGCCAACGAAGCCACAAAGTAGCTGCCGCAGTCAAAAAAGGAAACATTTTATACGTAAAGTTCATTTGTGGGATTCAAGCGGAAATTTTATTTTTACTCCAGCGCAATGTAAATCATAGTTCGATACTATAGTAGTTTTTTTAAATTTTCAAATTCAACTTAGAATCGAATAAATTTGATAAAAAACATTAAAAAAAATAATATAATCATGAAAGATATCGAAAAATTTCTGTGCTCAGATTCCCGCAGATTTGTCGAATACGTGAAATGAACGGAATGAATGGAATGAACACAACGACAAGAATATAACACAATGGCCAAATGCACACACGAATATGTCGAATAAAATGAATTATTTCGATTAAATATCTCATCTACAAATATTTACTGCACATGAATGTAAGATTGTTGGTATTGAAACCACCAGAGAATCTCAATTCTGAGGAGTGTTTGCATTAATCGTAAACGAGAGCACCAAGCACATCTGCCCTTTGTTTAAATTGAGAGGTTAATTAATAGCTATTATAGTATTTATGAGTATGTCACATACTTTTGCGTGACTCAGTATTTAGAAAGTGGCTGTAAGTGAAGCGTCAGCGAACAGTTGGTGTTAAAATATAGTCCCGTTATTGCGTCGACTTTGCTTATTTTTTATTGTTTTAGATCTGATTTTCACTTGACGATGAAAATGAGTTATACAGAAGAATGCTGGCATTGATAATGGAATTTAATGGAATTCCACAACAGTTCTGAGCTTGAATTTACGATTCTAATTTATGATTTATATATAAATAAATATCTTCGTTGTTGATGCCGAACGCAATGATTCACAATGTTTGTTAGTCATTTTACTAATAGTTGATTAAAATGCGTACATTGGATAAAGGATCATCGTCCATTGCTTTTGCGAAAGTATAATCAATAATGTGACCCAAATCGATAGAGTCTATACGTGAAAGCATCTTATAATCACCATAATAGAGCGCACATTGTAATGGCAAAGGGTGTGGAGCACTCAATTCATTTGCAAATCGTTAAAAACAAACGAAAAAAACAACAACGACAACGACAATAACAACAACAACAACAAACTATCAAAAGACATTGAAACCGATTGCTGTAGATTTGAGGAAGTTACGGCGCAACCAAAACGAAGCAAACATTCTGTTAACTTGAGCACATTTTTTTGTTGTTGCTCAATTTTTCAAGATCACTTGTTGGCTGTGATTGCCCACTGTTTGCACAATTACATTCATTTTTCAACGAAATTTGTCACTCTCCTGAATTGTTTTTTCTCCAATGATGCTTTCGAAACTTCTTTCACATCGAATGTTATTTAGACATTTTTGTTGTTGTTGTTTTGAATATCAACACGATTGTAATCTTGTAATAATGTGAATGTTTTGAAGGAAGAAAATTTCAAATGTGTGCCTGTGCGTCGGCTAATTATTGTGTTCAGTTTTCCGATAGCCTTCCGACATGAAATGTACACATTGTTCCATGTTCCACAGAGTGGGTGAGCTCAGCTTCCAGGTGCACATGCACCTTCATTGAAACTGAATGCAACGAAGACTACAACAGTTAAAAAGAGTGGTTTTTTTTATTGCAGACGGAAAGAGGCACAAACTAAAAAACAAAAACTGATTTTTATTTTGCACAAATTACAAAAAATTAATATGTTTACATCTAACGAGTAAACGGGGTCTTTGTGCAGACATTTTTTATTTATCAAGATACACGTCAACAACAACAGCAACAACAACAATAATAAAAACACACATTTTTCCACACATATTTCCATCGAGAGAGTACGAGTCTCTATATGAGCGTAATTAAAATGGATATACATCGTCTCGTACATTTGATATGTACGTTTCATTGCAAGGTGAAAAATATTGTTTTATTTGCATATAATAAATAATTATACGTTTTTTTTTCTTTCATTCTGCTATTAAACCGTTTTTATTTTGTTCGCTAGGTTTTTTTTGTTGGTTTGTTTCCAGTTTAATAGAATTATAATTCAATTCGGTGAGAAATTACCATTTTGAAAACGGCAGAGAATCGTCGATGGTTCATTTTGACACCGAAGAAATATTAAAACGTTGACTTAATTATAAATGCGTACGTGTTTACAACAAATATGCGAATATCATGCACATTTTTTGCACAGCTCAACACCAACAACAAATGCAGTCCACATTGTTAATTGTTTACAAACATGAACAGTTATCCAACCATCATTAGCTTCTTGATGAAACTCAAAGTGGTTTCTATGGTTATTGATTTTCTTTATGCCTGATCCAATTTTGTTTTTTTTTTTGGGGGGGGGGGGGTGTTCAGATTTCATTTGAATTTGATACATTCAAAATCAGTAGTACATTACAATTTTATCAAACACATTAACATTCAACACTAATTACACTATCAGCTTGAAGATTTGAACCACAATCAAAATATTTAAAACAAACAAAACAACAACTTCAACGACAAATAATTTCTTATTGAAGATTCAAATAACATAATAAACACATATTTGTTGGTACCTATGAATATTGATATGTCGGCTCTTATTCACTTTTTTCCCATCTTTTTCCATTTAAGACCAACACCTTAAAACGCTAATCTAGAATTCAATTCTATGCAACAAAAAATAAATTGAAGTGATTTTAGAATATGAACACATTTATTGAATTTTCACGTCTCATTCAGAGACACTTGATGGAATTGTATGAAATTCACATTTTTTGGTTTTTTTTGTGTTTTTACCTAAATAATAAGTAACACAAAAACTTGTTTAATTTAGAGCACTGTAACGAGAAAAAAAAGAACATTCGTACACACTTGGAATCGTGTTTCGGTATGTTATGCATACTTTGGTGTGTGTATTCTTCTTTTTTTTATATCTATACTCCCGAAATAAAATCCAACTGTGCGCACGCGTATGTCATATTGAGGTAAAAAAAAGAGAGAAGCAACAATAACAGGAAAATTTATATTTTGATTTGGAAACACGTTTTATCACTAGAACGACTGAATGTCAACTAGCACACATAGCACACAATTTCACTCAAATCGCACGTGTTGAAAGTTTAGCTAACGGAATTGAAGGAGGTCAAATAAAATAGAAAATTACTTAAAAACACACTCATAACACGAATGAAACGACAATGAGTACAAACAAAACGCAGCGCACATACAATCGGAATGTGCGACTCTTAAACGTACATTCGCTCGAACGCAAAAGATGCAAATGTTCTCACAATCAAATTATGCTCAAACACACAGTGGCAATGAGTGAAATTCAAATTGCATTTCGTCTCAATTTTGTTATGCTCAACATATTCGCGTGATATGTACTTCAATGTTACTCACTCATTATTACACTCAAATTGGTCTTTGGCTGATGAAATTGATAATAGTGTTTTTTTTTCAAGTTGACAATCATCCTCTCTTACAAGTGGAGTGAGTTTTACAGGATTTAGCAGGATTTTACAGGATTTCAGTTGCACAGAAGTAAAATAATATCGTAACATTTGAATTTATCCACATTAAAAAAAAATAACTCGAAGTTCTCGTGCAGTATTATTGTGATATGAGAGCTTCAAGAAAGCTTGGGTTTAACGCATGAAACCGGCAATAAACCCACTGAAATGCCACTAAATACAGATGCATTACTTACTTCCCCGCAACATTGCTCCCGAACACCCAGTTTTATTTATCTTAAAAATGTAGGATTTCAATGTAAATATATCATCTGTTGAGCGTAAATATATATTAAATAAATTGAATTACATTCGTAATCCTGACTTTTCCGCATTGCTATGAAATTCGGTTTTTCTGTTTTTCTGAAATTTGACTAATTTTCAACCCAAAACATCGTGCGACAAAATAAACTTTGCGATTTGAAACTACTTTCTTGAGATATATTCATATCAAACTTCGATTTTCTAAGAATTTCGTACATTTTCATTCAACTGTTCATATCCCATGAATTTTTAACATGAAGATATATTTTGTGCATTGTTCGGATATGTAAAACATCAAGAGGTCCTCACCCGAACACCTTTCAAACGACGCAAACTGCATGCATTTTTATTAACAAATACAGCCAGGAGAGTCAAATAAGTACCGAGTATCCAAATCAAAAAAGTGCTGAGACAGATTTGTTCCCATGGTGAACTGAGACTCTGGTCAAAGTTTGAGCCCGATCGGTAATCATTTTCTCAAGCTATGTGGAGTTGAATTTTGAAGGCAAAACCAAGACTTTTCCTAAGCACATTTCATGTGCGGAAAAGTAATATATTTGAATTGATTTTTTTCATGCATTTGATGTTCCTGTAGTCGAAAATGTTCGAATGCATCAATTTTTCAATATTCACATAAACGATAGATTGAGCTGAGAGTTTGAATTTTACTGTTTAATCAATCAAATATCTAAGCCTTTAATAACACACTATGAACTAGTCCCGTTTGAATAGAGAACGACGGCAATACGCTTAAGCATTTAACAGACAAGCATTCATAAGTTTTGGTTTACATAGAAAAAAAAATCGAAATGCTATTCAGTGAATGGTATTCACGTAGCTATCCATTGTAAAGAGAAGCATAAAAACCACAATTCAAGAATAAAACTCTCTGAAACGAATGTGCCAGCCATGCGCATAACAGCTTAAAATAAATAACGAAAATACATACAATGGTTCGATATACATTTTACACATTAATGTAACTTTTTCCTCAATTTTTCGATGTGTGTTATTGGGAATTGGATTTCAACTAGAATTTTTCATTCAGTTGAAAGTGATAAATTAATTTACATCTACACTCTAGACTTGAGATCCTTTTGCATGTCATTCTAGCACTAGATTCTGTACAGTTGTACACACAGTATTTGTGTTAATGCTCAATGCGGACAATGAACATGAAAACATCGAAGCAAGTAGACCTTGTACGTCGATACGAATTGCGAAAATTACAAAACACACCACATTAGCATTTTATTACAAAACATAAACATTGACAGCCATCTAGATAAAGATGTTTCTCATTTAAATTCTAAAATTGAAATAAATAATACGATATTCATAGAAATTGCTGATAGAAATATTAGTGAGCATAGATGAATCTCTAAATAGCATAGAAAAAAAAATGAAACAGCACACACACACACACACACAGAGAGAGAGAGAGAGAGAGACTCTAAAAGTGAATCACAGTTTTATCAGCATTTCATCGCGATTGTTCTCATATCCTGAATTAATGGTGTCACAACCAGAAGAGCCATTGTAATCTAATCCCTTCATTTCTCCCTTCATATCAATGTATATTCCGAAACGATTTGAAATGGAATCTCATCAAATGCATGATAATGTGCTTCGTCATATCTGTTCACACTCTCCTCAATGCTATTCATTTACGTAGCACGCACATCTCCACAACAATCAAATAAATATATATAGACATTCTTTACAGCTATTTGCTTTACGTGTGGGAAAGCGTTTTCCGTTTTCACTGCTTCGATGGATGGCAATGTGTTTGATATGAAATGAGCAAAAGGGAGGTTATTCAACAATTGGCAAGCACCACCAAAGCAGTTAGGGGCTAGCAACGAATGCGACAGCATTCATCGTGAGATTTTTCACCGAAATATACACGATAGTGTGAAAATACATTTTTTTTATTGACCGAAAGAAAAAAAATCATAATTTATTGGTGTTGAGTGTTTGAGCTATCGTTCAGAGTGATTTCAAGTGCTCCACTTATAAAAAAGTGTTGTTTTTTTCATTTTTGATTGAGAGTATTTTAACAGTTTTTAAAATAAAATTTCACAGCTGCTAGCAAAATAATTGACATTGACAAAATGGTCCATTATTCAATGCTGTTTGATTTTTGCATGTAAATTTCTGAAACTGGAACGGAAATTCCCTCAAAGCAAAAGGTGATATAGCCACCACTGTGGCATCAATGTCATATTTTTGACCATGAATTTATATTTGAAATTTGTTTAAAAAAATATGGTTAATATGTCCTTTTGCATTACCGTGGCCGCAAAACATTAAATTATGGGCCTTCTTTCCAGACATTCAGTGAACACAATTAACACAAGTGAATTTAAATTGTACATTTTTGAGCCAAAAAATGGAACGAGAAAGGAAAAATACAGTCACTGAAATCAGCTATATTCTGCAAGAAGAGGTGATCTATTTCTATTTGACACATTTTCCAATTTCGTTCCTAATTTTTTTCATCGTTTTAAATAAAACTACTATTGATGATATGTTCATCAATTATATGGAATTCTGTAGTGGTTAAGAGTTTCATTTCGGTTTGACAATATTAGATGAAGTTGCACACAAAGGGATTTTATTGCAGGAAAAGAGTTTAATTGATATAGATTATTCAGTGTTTAAATTTAGTCAAATTAAGTTTTAAACAAAAGTAGTAGTGTCCATTCTATTTAAATATCTAAATGATATTGATTTATTTAATAGGAAGGGTGTCCGAAAACGGACAGTCTATCATCTCTACCACAAGCACTATTCAACTATATCAATTCGATCGTCGGAAGTGGTATCATTGGTATACCATATGCATTGCATCGTGCTGGTTTCGGATTGGGCCTTCTGCTATTGGTAGTTGTTGCAGTTATCACGGATTATTCTCTCATATTAATGGTAATTTTAATTTGCTATTTCAATATTCCAACAATTTTCAATTAAACATATATAGTTGAATTGATAGTTTTAATAATTTTGTAAATGAACATATATTTTGGTTGCTACGCTGAAAAGGTACGATGTGGCCATATAAGTGGGCGATTTAGCTATCCAGGTATTATGGAAGCAGCCTATGGCAAATGGGGATACTATTTACTGTCTCTTCTGCAATTCATGTATCCGTTTTTAGGTAAGACGTGAAAAATGATTAAATGAGACAATTTAAAACCATATTTATTTTTTTTAATTTTATGTCATTCATTCGATTTTGTGGTCAAGAAAATTGCACTTGAGCATTTTTAAATGAATAAATAAAATATATGCTACATCATTCTTAAACTTCAAACAATTCAATTGAAACAACGAGAATTTATTTCAACCAAGAGTTTCTTAAATTAAAAAGCAAATATTTCAATGTAATCACGCTTGATTGTCGGAACATCTTTTTCATTGTAAATAAACGTGAATTTCCACAACAACTCCCATATATTTTATAAAGAGGTGTGGTAGCAACAATAAAACACCTGAGAGTTGACACCTGATTAATTTTTAACACGTTATGTTGTCTTACAAAGTCAATGTTAAAAGCATCACAATATTCAAGGAATTTTATTTGAAAAGTTTCAAGTGAATCGTCAAACCACAAGCGCAAGGTTATCTTAACATATAACAAGATGAAGTGCGTATTTACTATCTCTTATTCTCACAAGATATACACTTCTGAGTATCATCATTTGAACTTTTATACGATGCTTTTGCTTTTCATACATAAATGCTTACAAGTGTGTAACTCGCTCTCTGTTTGTGCTCAATGCTCATTTGAACAATAGCAAGAAAGACCGTGAACACGATAACCACCTAAAAAAAATTCACACTAAATACCCCCAAGCATACTGAAACCAGTTCAAGATGTATGCACGGTTACATCGTGATATTGGCTGTGCGTAACTTTGGAACCAAAAAACAGATTTTCTGTGCAGTATTGTTTTATGGATTGATAATTTGCTATGCGAAAAACTGCGTTAAAATGGGTGTGTGTGTTTTCTTCCTATTCGGATGTATAGAGTTCATTCAAGACTAACAATGCTACCGCATCGTTTTCTTTTTTCTCCCTATCGTTGCAGCGATGATATCGTATAATGTGGTGGTCGGCGATACATTGTCAAAAGTGTTAATCCGTTTTTTGCCAGCGTGGGACTTTTCGATGGGCACAGTACGCTTTATAGTTGTATTTGTTGTCACAGTTTGTATAGTCATACCACTTTGTCTGTATAAAAATGTGTCTCGGTTAGCAAGAGCCAGTTTTATAAGTCTTGCTTGTGTTGTATTCATTCTATTTGCTGTTATTCTAAAATTTATCTCCGGAGACTATGACGTTGTGTAAGTGTTTATGACAAATTTACGTGAAATTTTTTCAGTTGTATGTGTTTTTTTCGTTTTTTTGTTGTTGTTTTGTATCGCTAAATTTAAATTTTATCACTACAAGAATTGTAACAGTTTAGTTGATGGTTGGAAAATTTAATTGTTAAGAATTTCCTTGTTTAAATCAAACCATAATAATTGAATCCGGCTCATTATGAAAAGGTATAATTTGTTTAAGTTTAGAAAAGGTATGAAATGATGAACAATTAAAATGGAATGATTTCGTTGTAATCTCTGCTGTTTCAAGCACTTCGAATTAACACTTTGAATTACATTGCAATAACAACAACACCAACAACAACAACAATAACAACATCAACAAACAACAGAAAAAAGCAGTATTGATGTAAAGAGCTACCAACACCATCAATTTCATTCAGCATCGCAATAATACTGTCTGTGGCATAGACGACAAATATTCAAAACTGTTTACTTGAGCTTGGTATGAAAAATGAAACGAGTGTATTGATCCCATTAATGTGTACTTCCTGCTATACTTCACTGCTCACTGCTCACTGCAATCACTATATCCTCATGCGCACAATGCCAGTGGACTGAAGCACTCATATATTGTGAAAAATATAACGCACTTGTTAAATGTCCGGAATGAAATGTGCATGTCCACTTAGACTCCTATTATGCTTAAATGGGTGCTTATTACCTTCTAACGCAAACCCACAAGAGTTTCCTCTCAACAATTGTTTTAATAGTTTTATTTGCTTATTTGTTTATTTTGATTTTTCGATCACAATAACTTACTTTCCACTGGCAGATTCAATGTACTACCTTGGTTCATTGAAGTTGGAATATTTTTTTTTTTAAGTCTAAAGTCTGTAAAGAGCAGTGATTGCAATCATGGACTGATCAAGTTCGGGTCAAGTTCGGGCCTTCAACAATCAAGCTGACATTTGGATCCAGGCGTTTCAGGCCAAAAATTACAAATACGATGTTCGGGACGTTCTAACTTCCGCGGCTCGAAACCATTTTTTCTTCTTCCTAACCCGAAACGACTAGATCCTAAATTTCAACTTGATTCTCAAAAAAAATCTTTGGCCGAAAATGTCCCGATTGCAAACTCTGGTAAAGAGATAATGAGCATCATTAAAATGATAATCAAAACTAAAAGCAAATGCATAAACTAACCGAAGATTTATGCGCGGAGGCACTTGGCCACAGAGCATCGATGAGGTCAAGCCAAGGGGGACTAACAATTTGTTACTATTTAAGTTATTTATTATACGTTTAAAAGTTTAAGCTGCTATTCATCATCAGATTCAGAATCGTTAGCATCGTTTTGATTATTGTGACGACGCCATGTCTCTGCGTTGATTTCAGTTCCGTTTACTTCTGATAACCGTGAACATCGCAAACAATTCTATACTATTATATAATGCTACGTTTACGACTTTTCCATTAACTTACCTTTGAACATGATTAGCTGTTGCAATATCATGTCATACTGTTTTCCGAGCTGAATCGAACAATAATTGAACCGTTGAAAATAAAAATGACCTTTGAAAAAACTTTAAAATAAAACTAACATAAATTACAAAAAGATGCTGGGCAGGTAATAATCAGCAAAGCTGTATCGCTGTACCCAATATCAGATTATAGCACTTGGTGGAACATATCAAAGCTTTATCGGCAACCATTTACCAAAAGTATCTTACTCGAAATAACGTATTTTATGTTCATATGATTTGGTATGTTCGGCAAGGAGTTAGAATTGAATGTAAGCAACTCTTCGGAACATCGCATTCTCTCTGTTTAAACAAAATACATTCAAACTAGCATTCAAAGCTATAAAAACGTAATTTATGTTGCACTTTTATTTTAACGTTTTATCGAACGTTACTATCAATCTCAATGAATAAATTATAAAATGTTTGATTTGCTTCATTATTTTTCAATATTTGATTGAAGCGTCATAAATCGTTAAATTACCGTTTGGATTTGGCGGATCGAGTTCAAGATTTGCCCAAAACTCTCAAGCTGGGACTCAAATCCCAAAGTGATCGAAACCAAATTTGGTCTCGTATTTCATTTTACATCGAAGCCATCTAATTGGTCCGATGAACGAATAATCTCAATATTTGTTTAAGAGACAAATCATAAAAAGGACTAACGACGAAAAAATCTATCATCTACGCTCTACGGTTCGCAGTAAATATGGAGAATCGCATTTATTCCTCTAATAAAATTAGAGTAATTTCTGTATTTATTCTTCGCGGGAGAAATAAAAAATAACTCTGAAATTAAGCGGTAGATCGTGTGGGGTAATTGAAATATTGTCCAATTTTCGAAAGGGAAATTGAAATGTTTGATGAATTTTAGGGGGAGTCTTCTTAATAAAAATGTCTAGGGGGTAAAGGCACTTTAGATGGCTCGGTGGGGGTGGGGTAATTTGCCCCTCAACTTAGTAACTACGAAGAGTACGATTTTATTCTCCCAGAGGGCGAATTTTTGCATATATTCGTACAGATTGCTCGACTGTAACTAGTGAAGCTCTTACGGTCAATTTATGTTCGCCGGGATAACATTTATTCCGAGGGATAATAAGCAAAAAATCTGAGGGATAAAAATCCGAAGGGTAATAAGCATATATTATCCCTCGGGTTTTACTTTGCAAAAAAAATCTTTTTTTATCACTATATGCTCTAGTAAAAAAAAAATAACCATTTTCACGTTATGATCACGTTATGTTGACACCGCTGACGCTAATTTCACGTTCAAAATATGTACGATATTGAACGCGAAGTTGGTGTCAGTAGTGTACATCCCAAAATCAAAATTTGACTTACGCCGAAAAAAATACGAAATCAAATTTCTACATTCGTGGTGTTGTTATGGTGTTATATACGAAACGAACGTGAAAACAGAGTTATTGGTGTCGGGAGAAATGCCAAAATCAAAAACGACACTCTCAACTATTTTGGCTTACTGTAATACTAAATTCAGCATTCAAAACTGACTTCTCTGAAGCACAGATTAAAAGAACGATGGTCATCTGATTTTTTGTATTGTTTTGCCATGCTTGCGCGGATGCGCCTCCATTCGAATGGAGGCGCATCCGCGCAAGCATGGCAAAAAATACAGCACATAGCAGTGCAATACAAAAAATCAGATGACCATCGTTCTTCTAATCTGTGCTACATCTGTGTGTGTGTGTGTTTGTATTCCCTTTTTTCGTTCACACTTCCTCTTAAGTGAGTTTCGTTCTCATGCGCGAACACATTTGCCTCTCGTTACATTAATGCTTCTATGCAGCGCAAGCGTGAATGGTGTGGTGTACGGATACTGCACAGGAGCGTTAATGTAACAAAAGGCAAATGTGTTGGTGCATAAGAACGACGCCCGCTTAGGAACAATTACGAACGAAAAAGAGGGAATACAAACACACACACTTTTTTTTGGTTTTTACATTTCTCCCGAAATGTATACAGTGTATTGCAATATACACAATACGCCTTGTGACACCACTGACACCGATTTCGCGTTCAATATCGTACATATTTTGAACGTGAAATTAGCGTCAGCGGTGTCAACATAACGTGATCATAACGTGAAAATGGTTATTTTTTTCTACTAGAGATGTGAATATTCTAATAAGCCAAGGTGAAGAAGAGATGTCAAATTCAGCTTACAGGAATCCACCACATGTCAAAAACAATTCGTTTTGATCAAGGGGCAAATTAAAAAGTACCCGAATTTGTTCAACTTCAAAACCCAATATCTCTCTTATTTTCCAACCAATTTCGATGTGTTTTATATAAATCGCACTAATTTTTCCCAGACTACATTTTTCTATTGGGACTAAAATACCTAAGATGCCCCAGAAAAACGTGTTTTTTTTAATTTTCCGAATTGCAAACTCTATGGAAGCAAAAAAAAAAAAAAATCCGACGTGATAGAGCTAAACCAGGTACCGTAGAGTCATATTCTACCCCCAGAAGAACGCCCATTTGGAATTCCACATGTGTGAGTGTGTGTGTTGCACGGTGTAAGCATTGAACTGTTTATTTGAATTTGAAACGAGTATTTGGCTGAAAAACGGTTAAAAATTAATTTCAACCATTACATATGCAAGTATATGAGCCTTAAATGATTGAAAATTAAATTTATAGATAATTTTAACAGTTTTTGCAACCAAAGTTTGCATATAAATTGCAAATGTTAGCGAAAAACCCTCAAAAAATGGGTGAAATTTGATTTTTCAGGCTGATGCTATACTATCCAGGCTGATGTCAAAAATCCATCTACGGGTTACAAAGTTATATTTGCTCTAATCTTATGGTTTTTACATGAAAAATTCGATAGTCTTCGCCAGAAAACCAGTCTACAGATTTTTTTTTAAAACACAAATAAGAAACTAATAAATTGCTCAAATCAAATCGGAGACCCATCGTACACTAATTTGTTCGATTTCGTGTGGAATTGTCGATATATTTTTGGCGGAAATAGAATCATGTTAAGATCAACTTTGAGGAAAATTCAATTTTTCATTGGAATTACCATAGGTTCTGACATAGCCTCCAAGGTCTCAGATGACCCCCCCCCCCCCTTAACTTTTCGGACCCATTGTGAATTCGTGGACCCTGTATGAATTTTCGGAACTGAGGACTTTTTTTTTAGGTCTTCAACTTTTCTGAGACCCAGCTTACACTAGATAGAATGGACTTTGAAATTCCACGCACAAGTAGCCATTTTTGGTTTGAATGGAACCAAAAACCCCTTTTTCGTACACTAGATAGAATCGATTTTTTTTGGGACCCCTGTCGCATTTTCGGCCATGCACCCCCCCTTAATTCGGCAGTGTCAGAACTTATGGGAATTACACATTTGTATAAACATTTATTTATGAAAATTCATACACATTTTCATGTTTCGAACAACAGGCCTGACACAGTGTTTCGGTCCTCAACTTTTTCTGAGACAGGTTTACACTAGATAGAATCACCAAAATTATCTTAGGAATTATCTGAGTCTTCAATACAATTACCCACTTTCAACAATCAAAACTAGATTTGAAAAAAAAGTATTTTATTTTTGACCTGATAGAATCTACTTGGGTAATTCACTGCGGTTAAATTGAATTCCAATTGCAAATCAGTTCAATTAAGAATTTCAAATTTTTTTAAACTCCATGTTTATTTCATTCTGATACGACTTTCAGTCGTGTCCATTTGAAACACACATTTTTGATAATTTTTGTTCCTTATTATCCCTCGGCTTATTATTTCATGATTTTTGCGGAAATAATAAGCCGAGGGATAATAAGCAATCTGAGGGATAATAAGCGTAACCTGAGGGATAATAAACCTAGGGATAGTAAGCGAAGGGATAATAAGCATTACTTATTATCCCCCGGGGGATAATAAGAACTCAAAATGGGCCAAAACTTAGCAATTGATGAAGCAAAATAGTTTGTATGCTCTGAGTAGCATGTATCTTACTCTAATTATCGTTATTTGCAAGTTTTCGCTATTTTTTATTCCATTGAACTTTTATCCCTGGGAACATAAATTGTCTTATTACCCCCCGGGGGGTAAAATTTATCCCTAGGGATAAAACTTATCCCGGCGAACATAAATTGACCGTTAATAAATTAAAACACTCAATTGACTTATTATGAGGATCTTTTTCGTATTCATTTTGGCTTTCTCTTTGCTCCTGTGATTGTCGTATTAATCCACTGACTAAACTCAACTATTAATTTACATATAGAATCTATGTGGACAACACATGGATATGAAATTAATAAATGATGCTCATTATGACTCTGACTATACACTTGAAATTATGCGATATCTGTGTTGATCAATAATTACTTTTTTGACACATTTCAAATAGAAATGTAATATTTTATATGGAAAGATGTGAGCAGTGCGCCAACGTCAATGGAACATAGTAATATCTTCTTCAAAGTGCACATCGAATTCAGTACATCCAAATGCAACTGAATTGAAAACTGCAACTGATCGAAACGAATCTATGACTCGCTTCTTAAAACTATTTTCTCGATAACATGTGTTGAATTCACTTATTATAGTTTTTAGAATTACTGTTTATATTTTTTTTAAACGTTTTTTTGTTGTTGTTTACTGTGACTTTATAAATTAAACATGTTAATTCTATGATTCGACTGCATTGTGTTTAGACCAAGTGTTGAAGGTTCCTGGAGATTTGCAAATGTAGATGTGATTCCAGCGACCGGAATCATGGCATTCGGTATAAAATATCAAAATATGTAATCCTGCACAGAATTGAACATCCAACGCATTATTATTCGCTTGTTTTTTACAGCATTTATGTGTCATCATAACACTTTTCTCGTTTACGAGTCTATGCGAGATGCCACCCTCGAGCGATGGGAAAAAGTGACAC
Source organism: Aphidoletes aphidimyza (assembly GCA_030463065.1). Lineage (NCBI taxonomy): Eukaryota > Metazoa > Arthropoda > Insecta > Diptera > Cecidomyiidae > Aphidoletes > Aphidoletes aphidimyza. The sequence continues at coordinate 756,288 of CM059998.1, forward strand.
ACATTTCGATAACATTTGCATGGGGGGTAGCTGCATTATTTGGAATAACCGGTTATGCAACCTTCCAAGCTTTATCACAAGGTGAATGGTTTATTTTTATTGTACTCTTCTCCCTCCTGGTGAAATTATGCCACTGACATCATCAAATTTATAACTAGAAATTAAATTATGTCATGATAATAAATGATATGTGTTTGAATGTGAGCAGTTTTTAAGATTGATGTATGAACGCAAGAGAAAAACAAGAACCTATTTCCTTATCCTTAGCGTAAAAACCAGAATATATTCTTAAGATAAAAAAAACGCCATGAAATAAAACTGAAATTTTGATGGTTTAAATAAACATGTAGTGTCAGCGTTCGCACGCGTCTTTCGTAGTCACATAAAATGAACGTGACGTGTTTGAATTGAGAAATTGTATGACTCTCATTCCTTTATTACAATTTCTCAAGTTCATTTTTCAAATTCACACTCATTCAAGCGAATCTTCGTTTGTATATCCGGGCAAAATATATTGTACAAATCTGTTATTTATATTTATAATTTGTTCCAAGAGATGTGATAGCTGCAAATAGTTTGATCAGTGATTCAACGGATGACCATTAGTTTGAATTGGCTTGTGAACGCAAAATGAGTGTATGCTTTCTTTAGTCTCAGGCGTTGATATAGTAGTTTTATTTCATGCTCCATCAAAGACGAAATGTCTTTGTCAAAAGAACCATGCTTGACAGTTCATGTAAAACAGATCCATTTTGACGTTTCCATTTGATTTACATTGAGACTTGAGCTGAAGTCTCAATGTAAATCAAATGCAAACTTCAAATTGGTAAACGTTTGGTCATCGTTCTTTGTCATTTTTATTCCAAATGTTTATGTAATTTTTAGGCGATTTACTGGAAAATTACTGTTGGGATGACGACTTGATGAATCTTGCCCGTGTTTTATTCTCCACATCAATCCTGTTGACATTTCCAATCGAATGTTTTGTTTCACGAGAGGTAATTTATATTACTACTTTATAGAAGCATTTAACCAATTTGTTTCATTTTGCTTAAAAGTTGTCATTTTTTACTCTACCTCCAATATTTAGATTGTTAAAAATCAGATTCATCGATATCAGTCGACGAATCCAATTGAATATGAAAAGGAATCAGATCCCACTCAAGAATTGGGTGATGACCATGATATTTACAACACAAAAATCACATTGGCAATCGTTTTGACGGCTTTCTTCATCTCACCGATGACTGAATGCTTGGGACCTGTATTGGAATTAAATGTAATATGCTTGGTTGACAGTTTAGTTCTAGAGGTGGGCACGGAGTGGAATTTTAGAGTTTAACCTGCCGCCCCAAATTTAAAGCACAAATCGCCAATTTTGTCCGTCTTCTACGCTGGTCTGGAAAATACTTTACCCTGGGGAAAAATGCCAATCTACCCATGGAAATCACCACTGAAAATTCCGACCGTGCTCACCTCTGGTTCTGTTCAGAAGTTGAATGTGATTTTGAAAAAAAAATCTGTATTTTTCAGGGTTTATTGGCAGCAATACCGCTAGCTTACATATTACCTGGGCTTGCATACATCCAAATGGAATCACACTCGATATTCAGTCGTGAAAAACTCCCAGCAGTTGGAATTGTTATATTTGGCACGATTGTAACATTAGCTGGATCGGCTGTTATCATTCCAAGTCTCAGTGATTGTAAAACAAACATTGTGCTAGACTATTGCAAAAACTATGGATCCTAAACAAAATGCAGCCACATTAAAAAAAATTTTTGCTTCAAAATCGAATGCACCTTAAAAAGAAATAAAATGCATTTTGCCATGGCAAACTGTAGACAAACATTGCCAAATACTCGTACGAACAAACCACGCTTCGTTCGAGGCGCAGATGCACGTTTCTACGCCTCAGATGATCGTGCAGTGTTCGCACTGCAACGAATGTGCGTACGACTTTTTTGAAGAGTGGTTTGTTCGTACGAGTAGTACAATTTGTTGATGTGTTCTTAAGATTAGGAAAAGGATGTTTTGTTGAGTTGTTCATTTTTCGATGAATTTCTCAGACAACGATTTTCGGGTGCTGTTTTGACCCCAGACTATGAATATATCATTGGAAATGTATAAAATCGATCGTTTTCGTATATACGGAAATGTTATTTTAAATAGGAAAATAAACATTGGTTTGTTGGTTGTTTTAAGGATTTGTTATTTACTTTTTCATATAAATTGGGACTTATTTAAGATATAAATTCAACGTTTCAAATTATTTCGTTTAAGAACATTTAAAAAACAAATCGATTGTTTCATTTTCAATTGTATATTCGTAATCTAGGGACAAAATAGCATTCAACAATTCGTATTCGAGCAGCGTATCGATGTAACAACAAAAAATAGTTGAAAAACGCACCACCCGATTAGCAACACAAATTGAAAAGAAAATACGTTGAAAATAACGAATTTATGTTTCGATCTGTTCAAATTCCGTCTAGACATTTTGTGAAAATGAAAAGGAAATGTTTGATTATTAGGAAGACTGAAGCAAAATGTAATGTCTGCAAAACTCTCATCATAAACTGAATGTTAATATAAGATAGAAACAAGAACCGCCTGGACCACATTCAAACTTTTTAAGGTTTAAACCGATTTCATTTTAGAAGAAGATGCAACTGAGTACAGCTAAATGATATTAAGCTCATATCAATAATAAATGAATCGTTACAGCTGAACTGGAGTGAAGCAAACAAGCTCAATATACTGCAAATACGAGTATGCATGAACACAGAAAAAAAGCCGAACATTTAATTTGCTTGCCATAAATTTTATACGGCAAAACCATTAAATTCGGTGGGTGATAGTTTCTATAATTATACAATTTTCATTTGGACTGGATCAATACCCAATGAGTACCTGCCGTACAAAATATCAAAAAGTGACGTGTTTTGACATTTTAATATTTATATGCTACAACACTAGTTGCTTCATTGACTTGAAACGGGTACAAATGATCAGCACCAAAGTAGGACTTAACTATAGACTGAGTTTGAGATTTGAAATCTCGTGCATTAGTGTAACTCCCGTACAAATTTCAAAAAATGACACGCGGAAAAAATTGCCAACGAAATAAACGTAATTTTGGTGCTAATATATTATTGATATTAATTTTTTTTAAATGTACTTGTACATCATGCAAAATATTGTGTAAGAGGATTGGACACGGTGCTAATTTTTGTTAGTATTGGTAATGTTTTTAATGTTAATTGTTCCTTAATTTTCTGTCGTAAATATCAGTTTTCTGTTGGTGTTCAACCTCCGATTGTGCCCCCATTCTTTTAGCCAAAGTAAAATAGCTGATGAATTTCGAATCACAAACATTTTCAAGAGTGCACAATGCACATTCTCAATTTGTTTCCAATTTGGAGTCTATAGACTTCCAAAGAATTTCCAACATTTTAAGTTTTGTACGAAAAACAAAAGCACAAAAATGCCATGAATTTGATTTGTAACCTGAATTAATCGATGGAAAGATAGACGACATGATTGTTGCTTGCTGTCTAGTTGTCTAGCTGTAACGATTCTTTGATCACATCTGCCATGTTAATTTGGCAAAATCATGAAAAGCTTTCACGTATGTCCCCGAAAAGCGATACAAATCATCTATAAAAAGGGATAAATATAGTATATTTTAGTATTTTAGATAAAATAATTCTTCATTATAAAACCAAAAGGTGTTATTTTATGGCAATTTTTAATCAAATTATTAATAGAGTTTGTAAAGTGTACTGGAACAGAATAATCCATTTCAAATGAATCGAATTTGCAACCAATATTTTAGAGCACATTGTTTAGAAAAAAAATGCTTAACGGATTTTAGAGTCAAATATTATGGTGATCACGAAATGAATATCTTGAAAAAAATGTGAATGTTACGTCCATTTCTCGTCAACAGCGTCCACACTAATTTCAGATTCTTCATGAATCGGGCCAATAGACGTTAAGAGATTAGAAATTGGGTGTCTTTTAAATTTTACGTTGAATTTTTGGACAATTTTTATTTTCCAATGGGTTTTATGTGGAACAATTCCAAATATTCTTGAAAAATTACGTCTAATTTCTGAACATCTTCCATACACTCATAGAAGACCCATTTCTACTTTTTTCAAAAAAAGTCATCAGTATGGCAGTCTTGAGTCATCCAAAAACAATGCATTAAGACCAAAGAGCCAAGGCGCTCACAAAATTCACCAGAAATGCTTAATCTCGTGTTGTTTGTGATGAGCGTTTGGGCTTTCGCTCTACACTGATTTTATACACATGATTTAACTGCTTAATTTTTATCATTCATATATTAATTGCACACTATATCGAAAAGAAAACTATGAATTTAGTGACCATGGGTCTTTTAGATTCACTGAATTAGCTATCATTTTCCTATCTGCACATTATAGAAATTCCATTTAAATTGTAATTAGTACACTTAATCAGAAGATATTTTTTACTAGCTATCAAAACAGTCATTCTCAGCACATCCACACCTGACTCCGGACACCATGCATCATATAATGAAAGGCATAGATATTGCCTTTTAATGAATGACGTTCGTTGAACGCTAGCAACGCTCTCAATCATTCAAATAAATGCAGATCGGGTACTACATTTAGATTACTTCCTAAGTCAAGAAAGAGATTTATTTGGATAACCTAAGCATGTACTTTGCAAACTTACGAGCTCCATCAAATGAGTTGTTGAATGCCTCGAACAAAGTTACATACAATGCAAGAATAATCTATTTTATGCAAAAATGATCTATTTTTACGTGTCATGCAAAGACTTTACTAAATTTTTTATATTGATTTTTCCTACAATTCTATAATGTTTTACAATTCCCGCCGAAAATTAAAAAAAAAAAAATACAGATAAAATTCATATCTCTCCTTCTATTTTATGCACTGTATGTGTACAAAACGTTGACACATATTAAATCAATGACATTTGCTAGAAATTTGTCATTAAATCAGTGTTGCGTTGAAGACTTTTTTTTATTTAAATTTAAAAGTTACAGCGGACACCGCTTAGAGAACAAAAAAGTCCCAGGTGAAATGTTGGATAATATTCAATAAATTTAACTAAAGTGGTCAACACTTCTTTACAATTTAACTCTTGAGCTTCTATACTATATTCAAAATCAACATCAATTTACAACCTTTCCAAAATATTATGATAAAGATTCCAAACATATCGAACTTTTTTTTTTCTTCAAATTAAAATCAAAGAACAATAACCATGTTTTATTTATGGAACTACTACACCAGTCAATGAATGATATAAACATGTAAAACTCTTCTGATTCTGGTGTAAAATTGCGTTTTATTTGGAAACGATTTCGAAAGCCATGCTTTCATTATCAGGAGAACTGAAAAACTGATTTGAAATCAAAATTACACTTATTTATATCAAAGAACAATAATGCCGCAAAAAGAGGATATTTTTGAAAAGTACTAACACATCCACAAAATGTCGAACTGTCATTGAATGTTTTAATCGATTTAATTTTTATCGAATCAGATATGGCTTATTCACCTTAAAGACAATCCATTCGAGCTAATTTCCTTTTTTTATAAACTATTTGTCGAACATTGACAATGAACTCATTGCTCATTAATCTGCTAAATGTACACAGTCAAAAGATATTCCAGAGAGAAAAAAAAATATGTCAAACATGTTAAAATTAGTTGAAGTTATAAATTATATTTTAATAAAGAGAACTGCAAAGGAACGCACGTCGCTAATGTTTTATTTGAATACAGCACGTGATAGAAATTGAAAGACTTAACAGATTGATAGTATTTTTCTTTTATGAAGACGTATGAAGAATCTATGCGCTTTACTTATCGCTTGATGCACGAGATGAACATATATTCTGATAACAGTTATAACTTAACGCAATAGCAAACCATGTTAGAGGTCGCCACTCGTTATACCTTAAGCACTTGCAACTTTTGAGCTTCTCTTAAGCTTTAAGCCAATGTTTCATGTTCGTTGCTTTGCAAATACGATCAGAAAGCATTCTTTACCTTGAACTAAGATAAAGTTCAGCGATCATGTTTCAATTTAAATTCAATATCTTATATCAAAGTGATATTCTCTATTCGGTTGATAAAAATGACACTGTTAAAGACTCTGTTGCAATCGAGACTTGCAATTAGGTTGAGTTTTCGAATATCACAATAAAATACCATCTCCGATCGAAATCACTATGGATTTCAAATGAAAGTTCTTTTGCAAAAAGTGTCCATTCAATTTGGTGATTTATTCAGCCAAAATTATTACCAAATATATTACGCATCTCTAAAAAAACATCGACCATTTCAATTACAATATTTATTCATTCAACTGAAAATTGGAGAGACAAAAAAATCCCACGTCCAATGACGAATGGATTTAATAAAAGTAAGAAGAATTACCTGAATTCGATCGAAGTAAAAGAAAACAAAATAAGAGAGAAAATGTTGAGATTAAACGAACGACAACTTTCACCCTAGGTAATGAAACGTTTGGATGTTCGTTTACACAGCAAATAAATATTAGGGTGGATCGAATGGGAGTTTTGATGTCGTAAATTTTTGCATGTTTCATCCCTGAATTCGAAAACAACATGCTCCAGTTAAATGATCCCATTATATTTCTTGTTCCATTCAAATTGTTCCAAGCAAATTGATTAAAATGATTTTAAGTTATTTAATTGATTCAACGATAAATCACGTACTATAAAATGTTACTTTTTCGAGGACTATAAGACATTAACGATTAAGAAAACGTTGAATTGAAAACACTTTTTTGTCTTATAAATAGGTTTATTATTACAGTACAATTGTTTCGACGCTACAAGTCTACTAAATAATTAATTTATTTTTTTTTATTTTTTTTCCAAATTCAATCCACCCTATATGATTTACGATAATAATAATAATGCGAAACAAACAAACTGGCTGGACGAGGAGCTATAATCATGAAGTCAGTTCAATGCGATTTGATTATCGTCATACAAAGTGTTACGAAATCGTGCGAATGCTCATTTCCAAGCGCCCAAATCACATGGAACATGCAATAATAATTGATGCGCCATTTTCAATTCATTCCAATTCATTCCATTGAAATGAACAATTTATGGCTGGGAAAATCCATTTAGTATTCACACAATACTAAAATGAATTGTTATGCCTAAGATGTTGTCCGAATGACACAAATTAAATATCAATCTAAACATTGATGAACTTTAAGGGCGGCTCAATCGAATAAGTTACTCGGAATAACAAATAAATTGTAATGAATTGTGCGGCGTCTGTTTCACTTTCATTCTTGTCCACTTTTGTACTGTACACTTTCTGTGTAACGTACAACATCGCATCATGATGATGTGATTTCGCTTATTTTGCCTATTTCATAATAGAGTGGCTCCGTAGCTTCAATTGTTGGCTAACGCCTACACAAAATACTGTCTTATTATTTTCATCATTACAGAGTTTCTCTTTGTCATTGCTTGAGAAGAAATTCGGAGCGCTTTTTTTTACATTTGCGTCATTTTATTTGTAATTTTTTTCGCAGCCACAATAAAGAAAGCAAATTTGGTCTTAACCCAAATATTTTCTGGTTAAATAAATTAAGTTTTCGTATTTTTAACAAAACAACCGTGTGTGATTTCATTTTGTATCTGTACGTGAACTGTTCCCCTGTTTTTTTTAATCAAATCGATTGAAAAGTGGACAAATCCGATAGCATTGGAATTGCAAATGTTTCTTCAAACACGGAAAACGGCAGATCATTCCAGTGGCGCACCTAAAAATACACTTTTTGAGTTCAACATTGCTCTCAAAAAATATAATATGCAACATTTTTATCAATTTTGTTAGTAAAAGAAAGTAAATCTTCAAATAAATATATCGCACATTTAAAAAATATACACCTAATTCATATTATTAAAAAAAAAATTTGAGCACCTCCGAAAATTTTGGGTCTATATCCCGTGTATCGATGTTCGTGAACAGAATACGAGTTGCTCGTGTTCTGAAAAAGTGTGTGTAAAAATTTTTCTGAACTGCACGTGCATGCTCGTTGACAACACTACTCTAGTTCATATTCTTACTAAGAATTTCTTAGTAATGTGACAGTCATTTTGTGGGCAGGATCTTCCAGTGCGCCACTCTGTTTATACTTCGTTCAGAGTTTTTTTCCCATCTTATTTGTTTATAGTACGTACATACGTTTTTGGAATATTTGCGCCTCAAGTTCACGTGTGCACAACATTTATCTCATCATATCTCCGAAATCGCAAGAGATGGAAAACAAACTTCTAAATTAACAAGTAGGTCTTGCGACCAGATGGATTTCTATTAGGTGCACTTTTCTATTCATAAATACATGGAATGGTTCATGCATGCTGTGATCCATACCGATGGTACAGTAAAAACGGTCATTTTAAACTATTGAGAACAATTTTGAATACATGTCAACACTTTATACACAGACAGTTCAAAATGCATTTCTCCTTTCATCGCAAACCAAACCAAAAAATGCATTATCATTCTTACAAACATGTCAAAAATTGATAAATCAATCATATTAATTCAAATAGAAAAATTTATTTCCAAAATAATGGATGACTTTTGCTCTGTTCTCTCCCAAAATGTGGTGGCAATGCATGAATGATATGATATGATGTGGCACGATTGAGTACAATTATATATAAGAGGAAGTAAAATGACGTCTCCTTTCATTTGACTATCACAGTTCTTGAAATAGGTACCTTTACATATCGAGATTTTATACATGTTGGGTGATCATCGAATGTGGAAAAAAAGAGAACGTACAGCATTTATTTTTGTCGATTTGCGAGTATGATGTGTGAGTACGCAACTTAATTTATTGAAACGACAGTATCCGTACAAGATTCAATTATTTATTGACTGGATCGAACATGTTAATGCTTTTACTCTTTTCGCGTATTTCTTCTTCCAATTCGTTTTTTATTAGATTTGATTGTATGACAGTCAATTTCTGACTCCGGGGCCTTTTATTCATCTTCTTCTTCTCTCCGCGAAGGTACAAAAGAACGGAATGAAATGAAATGGATTGTGTCGGCACAATCACACATGTGGAGTTATTGTGGTTTCATTGAAAATTTACACGGAGCCAATTTGATACCGACGATGATGATGATGATGACGACAAACGACGACAATAACGAAAAATGTGTATGGTGTGTAGAAAACTGATACGCACACGAATCTCATTGATAGCAAAAGCCACGAGCGGCAACCGCCATCGCCCGACACACAAAACCAATTTCGATACTTTCGAATCGGTGAGCATTTTTCGTTTTTTGAATATCAGTTCAAATTCGATAGTCATACGAAAGGCAGGGCCCCGAGCAAGTGCTAGCAAGTTTTTTTATTTTGTTTTGAGGAACTGAGAATCACAATCAATTAACACATAAAATATCTTCTACATGCAGAACAAGTTTAGTGAACAATTTAAGAGCAATGCGAGTGAATTTACGTCAATAGTTTCACTGATTGAAGGCAATTTTCAAAGCATCCAATAATCATTGCAAAACTAGCTGAATTATATTTGGTTGGCTTATCGTTGGCATTGCCCTTGCAATTTACATCAACATCGACATATGTGCATTGGTGTGAGAATTGGCCGCAATGTAAAATGGTTTATGTGAATAATGTGTTAAAAAATTTCAAGCAGCTAAATCGTAACACAGTTAAAACCTAATTGATTGATCCACTTGCTTCATTCGTACACTTTTGTGCTTAGTTTACCGCAAAATGCAAATTACAACATCATGAAACAATTGGGAATGGCATCGAGAGTTCCGAAAAAACGTGAATAGATTGAACGAAAGCAAGTAGTGTGTGTGTGTGTGTTGTGCGCTCCTAAGAATTCATTCCCACCGCATCAGCAATTTTTATGATTTTTCTTTTTATTGCTTTCTGCTCATTCTTCGCCATTTCCTAAAATAGTTTTGATGTTAGTGTGTTACAATATTTGCGAAGACAAGCGAATAAAAACAACAACAAAAAACAAAAATAACGAAAAACAAAAGGAAAAAATTTTTAAACGTAGTAAAAAAAATATTGCTGAGTACCCAGACACCGAATCTGCTTTCCAACCGTACTGTGCCTAGCATTGAAACTATGAAGGGAGACGTACATGTGTGCATTTAGCGTAATCCAAACACGTCCAAGTGATTCACACAGCACGCGCGCTCGCTCGCTCGAAGAAATCTTGTTTCAATCAACTTAGAAAGTGAAATTATGTTATTGCCTCTTTGTATGTGTGTGACGTTCGCTGATAGTTGAACCGTGAGCTTTGATTGTCTATTGCTCAACGAAATTCCACCTTCCAAATTGAATGACAGTTTCAATGGGATTGCATTTTTAAAGTATGAATCGGAGAAATGAAAAACAAATATGATGTTCGATGAGAAAGACTTATAAATATTTGAAGTGAAGAAATAGAACGAAGCTGTGCCGAATTACCACATTGATCTCATCTAACGAAGACACACCATTTGTTTAATTCGAAAAGAAAACCATCCAAATAACACTTCCGTAAGCAATCAATATCCACCAACGAAATTTCTGTATTGATTGACAACTTCATAGTGACACATTCAAAATGCACATGTACAACATTTTATTGAGATTTGTTATGCTTTCGAATGTTTATGTGTTTGTTAGCTTCGGTAAAAGCTATCAGAGCGATCATTATAAGCAGCAGCACATTGAGCAAAATCGTGAGAAACAACATGAAAAAAAAAGGGAAATTATCGCTAGACTAAACGATACTGATCCAGCCATACTAGAGGCCATGCAGAAGGAACCGAAATTTTTCGATGAATTCGAATGTAAGTGATCAGGAAGAGATTTTATGAGAATTTATCACCAGAAAAATAACGACGTCCACCACATCAATTAAAAACAATTAAACGTCATAACATTTGAGGGATGGAGTCAGCATTTTCGATTTACTCCTATCATACAGCTCTGTATCAAATAATTGGCATTTTGGCCAATGATTTTATTTTTTTAATTCGTACAGTGATTTTATTTTTTAAACACAATTAATGTAGAGAACGTGAAATGATGGCTTTTTAAACGCAAATTATGTGATTGCCATCTGTGATTGCCTGCTATTTCTGTTAATTTTCGTGAAATCGGTCGATTTCTGATGTCTCTCAAATAATTTAGAAAGCAGAGCAGACGGTTGTACTTTTTGAGCAGAAAAGTAAACAGCCATTGTTTACTTGATGTTATTTGATGTTATTTTATGCTATTTTATGCTATTTTAATTGTAAGCAATAGGCTCGTAAGCATTTAAACGTAGATAGTGTCGTCAAAATGTGTGTTTATAGTTGAGCAATGATCTGTCTCAGGCATTCCCATGCATGATCTAAGACATGACGATGATGACAATGTTGAAACAGAAATCATTTTGTTTTCAGTTAACACTAACAATGCTGCAGCAGCTTAAGCAGCTTAATACTCGCTGACCCGTGCTGAAAATTTCCATTAGAATTCGAGTTTGACTACGACTTTGTATACATCTATATATCTTTATTATGTTTCATTTTGTTTTTGTTTTTCGTTTTTGTTTTTATTCCAGTGGCACTTCGATGTAACAAAGATCGTATTTCTCTCGGGTGCTTGCAGCAAAGTTTTATCGCTCAACAACTTTTACTTGAAATTATCTTGTTTTTGCTGCCATTTATGTGAAGCATGTAATTATGTTCATAAAGACTCTTTCTTCTTTTCTTCCGTTTTGTCTTATTTTTGTTCGTTTCATCTCGTTTCGTTTCGCTTCGTTTCGTTTCTCTTTTATTTTGAATCTCAGCCAGTACCGTTCATGCCAAGAGAATGTGAAACAGTGACACATGCACAAATGCTTGTCATTTTGTTCATATTTCTTTTTTTTTTCGGCAATCTACAAATCATTTCCATTTTTATGTGGAAAGTTGCGATGAGAATTTGGCAAACATTCATTCTCGCTAGGTGTCATCATTTCGTTAGCATTTGTGCCAAATTCAAAAAACAAAACAATTTTTTTTAAAATACAACAAAAACAACCAAATAAAATTTTCAGATGAAAATGTAATTGAAGCTTGTACTAATTATTCAGCGCACACAGTCAACCCTTCTAATGTTAGATTCGTGCGCATTTTTTTAATAAGAAAAAATTAGACACAATTCAAGTGACAAATTAAAGCTCACAAAATTAGATGTGATCTTGACACGACCCAATTGGTTTGACTGCACATTAAATCAGTGCTTTCGATGTATAAACATTAATTAAAATGAAACTGAAAATACTAATACAGTATTTTGGATTGTGTATTAGTGTGTTTAGGTTTTGATCCGTTAGACGGATGAGTGTGGATTGTGCTGATATAAAATAAAATAAAATGTAATTGAAATAATTTTCTGCTCTTCAACCATATTCAAATATTTGTTGAATTCTCCCATATATTAGCTGTTGAAAAAGTAAATTTTCATGTAAAAAACCTCAATTCACTTGATATGATCGCTGATCATTATCAAAATCAAGATTTTCCACTCAATACTTTTTTAATCAACGATTCACTTCAAATCAACTGACAAGAAAATCTGAATGGAATGCAACAAAATCACCTCGTTCCCCGTAAACATGTGCAAGCTCATGCAAAGAACCAGTTGAGAAAGTTCATTGGCGCATGTTGGTGAGAGTTTTTTTTATATCATTTTCCTGTGTGTGTGTTGGATGCTCTAATTTAAAATTGAAAAAAAAGTCACCACGGAACATTGTTAAATTGAAAAACACAAATATTTCCATTCAAATACAAATGGTGCAACCAAAATACGGCTCAAATTCATGGCACACGATGCACACCTAGTGAACAATTTCACTTTCTGCTTGAACGGCTGTTGATAATCATCTCATATTCTCTGGTCAAATTCATTGATATGACATTGATGAATTTCCTCAGCAATTAAACCGTCTCAACAGATTACACTCTTGCCATGTCAACAGAAAACCACATCAAAGCATCACCATAATATTAAATTTTCCTCTCTATCGCCTTTATGGGTTGTGGCTTAGCGCCGATTTCTTGCATACACGCGTATACTCGGGTAACGACACACGAAATAGAGAAACAAAATAACCGAAGAAAAACACAATGAACTCATAGGCGCACTTTTTTTCTATCGTTTTTTGCACTACACGAAATGTAAGTGCCTACTTAGTTTATTCATTCAAATAAAAGTGAATATCAATGAATTCATTTCATTTGATCGACACATAACTAAGGAACAAAAGAAAAGTGAGAATTGTTTTGTAAAAGGAAGACGATAGCAGAAATACGTTGGGAGGAATTTATGTTTGACCCCTTCCCCTCTAGAATCTCAGAATTTGATCCCCCTAGAGTCATGAGAAGATAATTTACACTAGATATTCTATCTGAATTTTGAGCTGAGGATCTAAAAAAAAGTACTCAACTTTTTCAGAGGTTTATACTAGGTAGAATAGATTTTGGAAAAACTCTTTCAATTTGCTACTTTTTCATCGAGAAATCTCTCCCCGGTCATCACTTTTGATTTGAGTGGAACCAAAAACCCCTTTTTGAACAAATGTCTGAGCTGAGGACCATCAAATAAGAAAAAATGTTTATCAATTTTGAGATTGATGAAAAGTTTTAAATTTGGAGCTAGTATTTTCGATTCCAGACCCTTCTCTGGCCATTTTAAAAAATATCGCCTCTAGAATTTTGGACCTCGCGCATGTATACATTGCTATATATTGCCCAGCATGATTTATATAATAACCCTTAAGACATGCTAACTTTTACATTGCGATATCACTTCAATCAGGGATTTATTATGGGTTGAAAATAGTCCAATTTTCCATTCGCTTCTGATGAACATTAGAAATGTTTCGGAAAATCATTCTAATAACTGTTGCAATGACAATCTCATCCACATTTGTGATTATGAATAACCTCCCCAAATTGATCCCCGATAGTACTGTGTCACAGTGACAAAAACTGTGCTCAAATCAATCACGTGTAACTAAGCATATCGGGCGAAGGTACGACATCGGAAATATAACTGGCTGAAGCGAAGCGAACTTTCACGCCATGTGTAGCATTGAAAAAAAAACTCACTTTTCAGCAATGGAGAGAGCAAAAGAAAAACGACCAAATAGAATAGGTGCACTGTATCCCATCAACCAAAGCACATTTACTGTCGTTAATTCAAACTTGCTTCAGTTGATATGGAACCGTGGAATAGTTCAGATGATAAATTCGTTTAGTTTTTGATTTCGTGTTTGTTTATATCAATTTTTGAGTTTTCTCGTTTAATTTTTTAACCTAAAGTTCATGAAAATTACAAGGCCAATAAAAAGAGAATTTTGAAACGGTGTTATTGTTGCATTTGTGAACTACCTTTTTTCTGGTGTAAAGTCTTTTGAGTTTAGCTTTTAGTTTGTTTTTGTTGAATTTGATGTGAATTCAGTGAATGTTATAATCAGTGGTCCAATGTGCAAATCATTGCAGCTGTATATCTGTGATGTAGGAAAAAGTTAACTATATTGTGAGAGATGCAATGAAAAAGGATACCGTTCATTTGACGATCGTTGCTCATTGAGATTTTAAATCGTGTTGATTGATTGTGGGATTTTAGTGTTGTGTTCGATTAAATCCGTGTTTACCAACAATACAATAAACACGAGAGAATCCATTGCAACCGAACTCAACGACAATGTTGAAAATTGTGCCTAATTTGTTGAAATATAATTTCTCAATACCACATAAAATCTTCCAAATAAAATCTGTGATATTTTTATTGTATTTGAATGCTTGCTTGAAATTTTGTGTGGTCATTGCTGGGCCAACGATACAACAAGAGCAAGAATTACTTCTGTTAGAGGCGTTAAGTAAACGACAGCCCAGCTATTATGGCACATCAAATTCACTGATGGATATTTTGGGTCGAAGTATGTTTTAATTGCAAATTCATTTTCATTTGGTGTTTTTGTACGATAAACTCTGAAGTGACAAGTTTTTTTTTCAACGACAAATTCAATTGCTTAAGCTGAATTTCTATTGCCTATTGATCCATGAATTTAGTGTAAAATTTACACTGTAAATTGTACAATGAGCAATCTAATGGTTTTCATTGAAGACAAAGAACATACTATCACGTTGGACTGTCACTGAGTCTCAGTGGAAATGAGACTTCAAATTACATGGAAACGAAGTGACAGTCCAAAAATGATATAACTTTGATACACCGTTCTTTTGAGAATTTTTGTTTGATTTGCAAAAAATTACTGCGAAAACGGAGCTACTTCAATTTCACAACATTCTACTCGATGTTCGATTTCACAGTCGCCAAAAATCTTTTTCTGTTGAGAAAAGATTTACCTTGCGCGTTTGCTTTGTCATGTGAAGAGATTTGTTGACTAAAATCGATTTTTCATCGATAAAAGGTTGCGAACCGATTAAAATCAATACCACAAGTATTGATGAAGAGTAATTTGTTCTACTCGAGTTTTAAATTTCAAAAAGTAACAGTGAATGTTTAAATTATACGAAAACGCTTCGAAGATCCTGAAGAATGAGTCTTTGCAGAAAAAATACGGAAAGATTCATCTGAATTGCAATTATGTAATGAATCAATTGACTTTTCAATCGTCGTAAACTAGAAAAGACCACAAAATTGTTTAGGGCCAATCTTGTATCAATCAGTATGTTTAAAGTGAATGATCTGCACATGGTTTGGAATCGATGACCTTAAATCTGTTGCACCGTGTTCTACATATAATGGCATTAGCATTTCATTGAATTCCGACGAATGAAAACCGCACGTGTGAAAATTATGTAAATCACCCAATAATGCACGTGTGCTGATCAATCTCTTCAATTGGTTTTTCTTGTTGTTGTTGTTTTTCTGTATGGCAAAAAGCGAAAATTCGAATCTAACTTGATGGTTGCATGCATGGCGTGGCTAGTTATGAAAGTATACTTTTGTTACGTATACAATTCACATAGCTTGCTGTGGAGGGCTTTTTTTTTCGTCTGTCATCACTGTTAATGAAATGCTTCACGAACGAATTAACGTTGAATTTGAACGCTAATAATGAATAAAAGAGTGAAAGAAATCGTCACTGAAGCGTGATTTTCCCATCAGCTGTGTGATGTGCACTTTTTTTCTTTTTTGTTTTTTAAATTTATTTTTGCAAATGAGAGAAAGAGCGAATCACAATTCAATGCTTCGAACTTGTTACCCGAAATGCGTTGTGAATGCGTATGGACGAAGAAAAATGTTTATAGAAAACTGAATACGGAACGAATGAATCTTACCATCACAATTGTTGCGCAATTTCCAAGATTACTGGCATTGTTTTTTCTCTTTCTACATCATTTCAGCTTCATACCAATTCTCAGATTTATCCACATCTGATGGATTTGATTGCTTTGGTTTGCTTTTGCCGTGTACTGTGTGCTTCATTTTTTCTAAATCATTCAAACGCACAACCATCATTATGCGTATTCATTTTTCAATGCGTAATTTTCTGTTTAATTTTATTAAGTAATTTCTATTTCGTTTGCATGCAATCTCTGCCCAAAAAAAAAATCGTATGCAGATATCTGGTGTATTTGTCATTTCTTTCTAGCAACAAATTGAATAATAGCATTACAATTATCTTCGGATTGACTTGCTACCATGCCCACCAAAGCGTTTCCAATTTCTTTTGAATGCAGCGTTATCTCCATTTTGCTTCTCTATCTCATTCTCTTAATGGCATTGGCTTGATTCAACCGCAGATAAACACACACACACACATCAACAAAAGTGCAAGCAATCACACTCGTTTACATATGCACTCGGTTCAATTAGACCCACATGCAAACACAGCGTATGGCTAACCATTTAAACGTTCACATTCGTTGATCAACGTCGAATATTTCTTTTTCTTCGGCTATCATTTGCCGCAAGTTCAATGTTTGAATTATATAAATGCGAAATTTAAACGAAAGAAAATTAATAACCGGATTATTGAAAATTCACATCGAATGCCCCGTAAAACAGATCACCACGCCATACACGACTCCATTAAGTTGGGTCTATTAACGCATCATGATTAGTGCAGACCAAGACACTAGAAATTGAATCGATTGTACTTTCCAAAACTGTTCAACATTTTTATGGTGACTTTGTCCGTGGACAGGAAGTGAAATTCAATTTCCGAGACGAGGTTGTGAACGAAATGAATTAACAACCAACGCATTATATAACATGAATATTTGGTTCCCAAACACAACAAATTCCAAAACCATTTAGCGACTGTGGTATTTTTAACCTGTATTAATGAGATTTAATTTAAAATTTAATTTGAAAAATTTGTTACTTTTCACATTCGGATTACTTTCATGCTCTCCCTTTTTATAGTAAATTGTGACAAACTGAATAAATTCAATGTTTAAAATATCTTTAATTCGAAACGTATTTTTTTCTCTTTTGGTTGTTAATCATATCGTTTCAGTGATACCACAGACATGTAAATACAAAGGTCGACGTTTTGAGTGCGGTCTAAGCATATCATGCGTGTTGGCTGGCGGTAAACCAGTGGATTCATGCTCTGGTGGAATGATTTGGTCTTGCTGTGTGGATAAAGATTTACATCAGGAATCAACGTCCCTGGGATTAGTACAAAATGCAAGTGAGTAACATCTCAATTTTGAATTACAGATCATTTTTACGCGATACGACGATTGATTGGCGCATTGATCAGTTACAATTCAAAGCCTCGTTAAACAAATCGGGCGTGTGCCAGAATCAGAACATTAATTAGGCATCATTTATAGATTGTAGATTTTCAAGGGATTTCTCGTTTATTCGAAGTATAAATCCAAATAGTGGAGCCTTACGGGATCATACTTTTTTCGGGCTAGCTAGAAGTTTCACTGTTCAAGATCTTTTTCTAATTTGCTATAATTGTCGCAATAAAAACTTTGCGTCGAAGTAAAATATTGATAATTCAAGATGAATAAATATTCATCTTTGATGGAAGAGCGTGTTGTGAAATCAATGACAGATTTAGTTGCAGTTTCAACCATATTTCCAGTGGCATGTGCGGATTTTAAATAGTTGTGTTGCTGCTATTTGAAAATTAACTGAAAATAAGTTTACGGCTCACACTTTTCAGCCGGACAAATATTCGCTACTAATCTTCTGTTGAATCATATATTTAGTGCTCATTTAGTGCTATTTAGTGCTATTTAGTGCTATAGTCAGAAAAATTAGTCAATTTTTATAGCAGCTGCTATAATGTCGAAAAACTATTTTCTCGAAAAGTTTCAGTTCAAAATTAATGTTTTATACATCAAAATTTAGTGCTCATTTAGTGCTTTGCTATGAATCAGGGTACAGAATTAGTGCTCCAAATTGTTCAATCTATTTGTGACAGTGTGATTTCTTTGGGATATGGACACAGTTTTATTCAAATCATCAAAACAATACCAGTTGTTATCTCTTCGTAGACAATAAACTGTGTTAAGACCATCTTCTTCTGAATGAGCCCAATCTCATTAGGTTCATAATCAAAACCAAGTTTCTGAATCAAAATCTCTAATTTCTCTAGCCTATTATTATACAGTCAGCGTCAAATATTAAGGTACACCCAGTTTTTTTGAGAGATAGTATTTAATTTCAAAACCACCGGGTGAATTGTCAAAAGCTGTTTTGTCCAATGTTTCTAATAACTTTTAACATACTTTAAGCTTTAAAAGTTGAAATGTAATGCAAAGGACTTCTTTGAAATCAAGAAAAACTATTTTTCGCCCCATACAAAGTAACTGTTGACGCATTTTTTGCATTATTTTGCTCTATAGAGGTGAAAAATGGTTCCCATTTTAGGTATTTTGTAAATAAACATTAATTCTGAACACTTTTTGTAGAAAGCTGATGGAATTTTTGAAATGTCTCAAAAAAACTGGGTGTACCTTTATTTTTGTAGTTATTTTCAAATTTGAATCTCAAAGAACATTGAATTAACATAACCGACAGTTTAAAGCCAGTTTAAATATTTTGTGTAGAGAAAAACTGTTTGACCACGAGAACCCAAAAAATTTCGAAATCGTTTAATAGTTATCATAAAATGTTGGGCCGAAGCATACCGATTCGGAAGTTTGTTCTGTTTATAAGTCTTATAATGCTTGAGCTAATGTATTGAGCCACGATCAACAATTTATAGATGGAGTGAAAACAAGCTTCAAAAATGTCAGTTTAATAAATGTTCAAAATTTATCAGGTAAAGTTAGTCATTTTGGAGTCAGCGCATAAAATGTAAAGTAAATTAATCCTTTCCTGAAACCAAATCTAATCCCAAAAATATATAAATGATTCCCAATTAAACAAAAAACATGAATTTGAGCATATCATATGAGCGCAATTATTATTCGCGAACCATCGAAGTGACCGACGATTTATCACGTCAACTAAACATGCAGTCTTCCCGGGTGCGCTATGTGTCTAATTCATATTCACAATTGGCATGATAAATGCGTCGTCTATTCTGATGGGTCACAAATTTTGTTCAAAATCAAGGTTTTGGTTTGAAATGAGTTTTATGTCCTTAAAATGTCTTACCGATTGCTAGAGCTGAGTGGAAAAATGTAAATAGATTAATTTCAATTAAAAAGAAATCGAATTTTTATATTTCGATAGCACAACCCACCGGTGACGTAATACATTTACTTGGCTATTATCCTCCAAATCCAACAACAACCACCGAACGTCCTCGTCCAATTCATAAGCCATTTTATACATATCCTAAACCAGCTAAACCTTCAACCACTTCAATAACCAATACAAATACATTCAGTCAACATGACCAACAAAATCATCATCCACCATCCTGGGAACATGAAACCAATCATATTTCATTTTATCCATTAGTTCATCCTGACGAGCATTTTGGCATTGTCGACGAAGACGGTTTTGGCTCTGAGGCTGAAGCGGCTGTATTCAGTCATAATAATTACGGTGATTTTTCCAATAAACCAACGACGTATGGTGACAGCGATTATCGGCCCTTTCAGGGTATTTTTGCAATTATTTTAAATGCTCTCCTTCTTTTACGTTATGATTTTTGGGATTTTAGAGGCTTTTTTCCCCGCCACTGCTTCACACTATATATTTCATTAAAAAAAAACACGCTAAAAGTAGTCGTAGAATTCGCACGTCTTCACAATTTGCAAAATGCTTTGAATGCTTCAGCACAATTTCACAATTTTTTTACTCTATTTTTTTCTTAAAACCTTCATATTTACTGCTTCAATGATGGTTTTGTAAAATGCATGTTCAGTTGCATACAATTTAAAATATTAATGATATAAATTAAATGTTATAGGCTGCGGAGAATTGTACACAAGAGCAAATCGCATTGTTGGCGGTCATTCAACGTCATTTGGAAGTCATCCGTGGCAAGCAGCTTTGATTAAATCCGGATTTTTAACACGGAAACTGAGCTGTGGCGGTGCACTCGTTTCAAATCGATGGGTAGTAACGGCAGCTCATTGTGTAGCCACTACTCCAAATGCCAATATGAAGGTGCGTCTGGGCGAATGGGATGTTAGAGATCAAGATGAACGGCTTAACCATGAAGAGTATAGCATTGAACGAAAGGAAGTGCATCCAAATTACTCACCGACAGACTTTCAAAATGACGTTGCTCTGGTTAAACTGGATCGAAATGTGGTCTTTAAACAACACATTTTGCCAGTTTGTTTACCACCGAAAGCTTCAAAGCTTATTGGTAAAAAAGCCACTGTCGCTGGTTGGGGCCGAACACGACATGGCCAAAGCACAGTACCATCGGTTTTACAAGTGAGTTAGAAATTTTGTTTCCATTAAACGAACATCAAATCCATCATCGTATCATTTTCAGGAAGTTGATGTAGAAGTTATATCAAATGACCGGTGCCAAAGATGGTTTAGAGCAGCTGGTCGGCGAGAGACGATACATGACGTTTTTCTATGTGCCGGATACAAAGAGGTAATGAACGCGATGCTTCGATGATTATTTTTTGTTAATTATGTTACTAAATTGTTTATGGATGCATCTCTTCCACTGTAGGGAGGTAGAGACAGTTGTCAGGGTGATTCCGGTGGCCCACTTACGGTTTCATTAGATGGCCGTAAAACTTTGATTGGCCTGGTTTCTTGGGTAATTTTAAACATTAGTTTTCTTAAACAGATATCAATTTAAAATTATATCGGACAGTCTGAAATTACCCTAAGGCACACTATTCTCATTATAATGTTGTTTTGTTTTTTAAATTTTCAATTGATTTTAGATTAATTTCTCTAATTCAACTGGAAAATAAATATTTAATTTATGTTTAAAAAAATATTGTGTCCATAACTGATGAATAGTGTTGCACATTACCCGATTTGGCATTTTAGGCGCTCATCTGGGCGCTATAACATTGCGATCAGTTGCACTTTTATGCGATATACTTCGTTTCTGCTTTGCAATATGAAATATTCCCTGGAATAGTCCCAGGGGTCCTATAACTCCCCCTCCCCCCTCGAGGTGTACACTAAAAATATATCAGTTGCACACGCTCAGGAAATTGAGTGTCGCACGGTGAATGTATTTAGATGAGCGTCTAGATGAGCGCCAAAAATGCAAACTTGGGTACTTATTGCTTATTTTTCAATGTTTTAATTAAATATTTTCCTCTGTATTTCAAAGGGTATTGGGTGCGGTCGTGAACACTGTAAGTACTCAAAATAACTTAGTTAGTAACCAACTTGGTAACCAATCAACTACATCAAAAAACATTTATATTTTTTGTTTCTTTGTTTCTTTGTTTCTTCGTTTCTTCGTTTCTTCGTTTCTCCGTAGTACCGGGCGTGTATACAAACATTCAGAAATTTGTACCTTGGATTGACAAAGTCATGGGGAAAGATGATTTTTAGGTTTAAGATTTATTTATATGTATTTAGCATAATTTATTTAAATTTACCTTTTATGACATAATAAAAACTTTAAATGAGTATACCGAGCGCTATCAATCGAAACCGAAATTTATTGTACCACTACATTGATATTTTCGAATGTGATATGCATTTTGATTGATTGTTTTTTTTCTCGAATGGTTTTCATTCGATTTTAGAAAATGAATTATCAATCAAGAGATTAAAGAGAATATATCATCATGACGAGCTTCGGGTTTTGGAAAATATCATCGAACATTTGTTGGATTCATTGCGTTAATAAATTAAAAACTGTTTATTCTAGTTTACCATTCAGAAAGAAAGAAAGAAAGAAAGAAAGAAAGAAAGAAAGAAAGCTTTGTTGAGCTAAGTATTTTCTAAATATCACTTGCATAGAAAATTGAAACCTAAAACCGAGATTTTTCTATACTATTTTATTATTTGTAAATACCAATATGACCATGTAAATTCATAGTAAAAATTAAATTAAATTAAAAATAAACAAAATACAAATAAAATGTTTCCCAGAAAGAATAAATTGTGATTTCATTCGTAATATTTCAAACAAATTAAACTCAGTCATTGTAAATATATGACGATAGAAAAAATTCGTTTCTTTTTTACTAAAGCAAATTTCAAACGATGGAACTGATAGTTCATTCACTTAAAACGAAATGGTTCATAATTTTTCCACAGTGTGGCACTACTGGTTCCATCCGTCAATTAGTACGGAATAATAAGTTGAAATGAATACATAATAAAACCGTAAGCATTTTGATGGCTGAATTTTTAAATTAACAAAAAAATATATTGTTTTTGTTTTGATCGACTGGATGGAACAGATCATACATTGATTGAATGATAACACAATAATAACTTTCATTACAAATACCAACGCAAATTCACCAATCCTTTTGCTGTATGTGAATGGAATGCGTTTGTTTATGTAAAATTTAGTACACTTTGACAGATGAAATGTGGTGAATAGTGAATTGGCTCTAGATGAAAGCGAAATAAATATCATCGATGATTTGCAAATTTTGAAAGACAGTTTCAGTGAAATTAATCCATTTATTTTTCATCTGATTGAGCAACGAAACAAAAGAAAATTATAAATCAAATCCCTTGTTCTGAATATTTCGTTGTTCCTTCATCGTAATACGTTGTTTGCAATTGCAAAATAAAAAAAAAAAAACTAAATAATTGTTTCAATTTCTTGGAGGCGAGAGTTCCCTTTTTATTAATACGGAAAAGTGAGAGATAAAATGGCTGGTCCGATATTTGGTAAGTACGACACAATTTGGAAAATTCGAATGAAATTTAATAATTTTTTTTTGATTGCAAGTAATTTTATTTTAATTGATTGCATTTTCATTATATTAACAAAAAAAAACAGGCAACAACAGTTCATTGCCTGGTTCGTCAGGTGGAAATCGTCATCTCGTGGAATTTCGAGCTGGCCGTATGACAATGGTGGGCAAAATGGTACATCCCGATACACGTAAAGGTTTACTGTATGTGTATCAAGCCGACGATGGTTTGATTCATTTTTGTTGGAAAAATCGCACCACAAACAAAGTCGAAGATGATTTAATCATTTTCCCTGATGATTGTGAATTTAAGCGTGTGGAACAGTGTAAAACAGGTCGAGTGTATTTGCTAAAATTCAAATCAACATCGGCACGCTTATTCTTTTGGATGCAAGAGCCTAAAGTAGATAAAGATGAAGAATGGTGCCGTCGCATCAATGAAGTGATGAATAATCCACCATCCGTAAATAGTTTATCGACCAATCGTAGCGGTGGAAGTAGCAACAATGACGGAAATGATCTGTCCTATATGCTAAACAATATGTCACAACAGCAATTGTTACAATTGTTCGGTGGTGTTGGACAAATGGGTGGCCTGAGCAATATTTTAGGCTCAATAAAGTGAGTTTGTGTGGATTTGTATTTATCAATGAAAATTGATTTTTTCAATAACAAAAAATGCAACAAATAATAACAATTGCACTTTTTTAGCCGTTCGTCCGATAGTTCTACGCCACGACCAGGTAGCCAGGGCAATCGCACATCAAGTTCTGGTTCAACTGCTGCTAATTCGAATTCACCAACAACTCCAGCTACGTCAGCTTTAACCTCAAATGTAAAATATGCCATACTAAAACCAAATATTGGCAACGAAAATGATTTTGAATATGTGTTTTGTTCTCTTGTGATGCAATATAGACTCCGCAAGCACCGAAGAAGACCAGCGTTAGTGCATCAAATCGACGAAACGGACAAGATGAGGAATCTAGTAGTGGTGGCACTGCTTCCGGTGCTGGCCAAAAAGTGCTTTTGTCAGACTTACAAAACTTTTTGTCGGGCCTGCAAGCTGGTAAAGAGGGTGCTGCGGGCGGACGAAGCATTGATTTAGCTAGCGCAATAAATGCCGATGCTCTCGATAAAATTACTACGGAATCTGAACAGAGTAAATAAATCGATATTGTGCTTTTGCGTAAATAAATAATAAACAAAAAATATAAATATATATTTACTAAGCAATTTCAGGTCGATTAACTGCGCATTTGCCACCGATCGAAACCAGCGACAATGCAAAAAAGCAGCTGAAGGATACAATTCAGTCACCACAGTTTCAACAAGCGTTGTCATCATTCTCAACCGCATTGCAATCCGGCCAATTGGGTCCAGTTGTATCGCAGTTTCAATTGAATCCCGAAGCAATTGCAGCAGCAAATACCGGTGACCTGGAGCAATTTGTAAAAGCGCTTGAAAAAAGTGCCAACCAAAATGCCAAAAATGCCGAAAAAAAGGAGAAATCCGATGAATCGAAACAAGATACACCGATGGAGGAAGATAAAAATGCTTAAATGCGTTACGTCAACGAAACTGAATCAAGCGTAGCGCTATTCAATTACATTTTTTAACAGCTCAATAGTTCATATTACGTTTTCTTTCTCTCGCAAAAAACAACCTCTTGAAAATAAACAAAACAAACAAACAAACAAATAAAGAAAAAAAAACAAAAAAGTTATAACAAAACTTGAAAGCAAAGAGATAGAATTAAGTATATGTTTTCGCTTTATGTAGATTCTGAACGTCAATATTGGATTTATTTTGAATATAATCATTTGAACTTTAAATTGTAACTTAACGGTTCTTAATTGACCACATATATTCAAGTCATTCACAATTCTATTGTTTTACGCAATAGATCCTGTTCCAATGTTATGCAAATGTCTTGAGCACTTGAATACTGTACGGACCACGGCCATCCTCAATAATACGAATTGTATCATACGCGAGCATTTTTTTAAACAGAAAAACAGATATGATGCGATTTAGATTTTCTAATATTCTAATTATGAAAATAAAAGAAAGCCTAAACTGACCCATTAAATGCAGGTAATTCTTATGCGTACTACAATGACTGTATCGGTATCTTAGTTCACTGATCTTTTCAGTTATATCGGTTGTATGCAAACCGCAAATTCTAACGTTTTTCCTGACCAGACTGTATTTTGATTAGCTGTTCGTGTTGCTATAGGGGCAATTTACGCCTCGGCGACAAAAACAAAAATCTCACTACGACAAAAAATTTCAATATGAGTTTTTAGCTCACTGGTTGGTCGAATCAACTTGCAGTCAAGGAATGAAATATTCTTCTCGCTAAGATATACTTAGCTAGAAACCTTTGTGATACCCCAAAATGCTCCGAAGTATCCAAAAAAATCAATTTGATCATTTTGACATTTTTTGTCTTAGTGAGATTTTTCTTTTTGTCGCCGAGGCGTAAACCGCCCCTTAGTCGAGATTCAAATGTAATACAGTTTGAAATTTTGCGTAATTCAATGTAACATGGTGTATGTATTGGCAAAGAGATGAATATTCGCAACGAGTGTAGTGTAACAAATTTATTCAGGGAATATGAATGTATCCCATTCGATTATTTTTGTTAAAATATTGTAGCCGATGCATTGCTTCAGGTTCAAACATGTATCATTTCCTTCAAAAGTTGTTTGTAAAGAAAGTACGATTCGTCAAGTGTGAGTATAATTTTGATTAAAGTTTAGCCACATTAAATAATAGTTTTACTGAGATTAAGAAAAAAAATATTTCAGGCGAAATTTTTGTTTTAAATCGACGCTTGATAGAACTGCAATGGATTTTTAACAAAACGACCAATCACTGTAGAGGAATACCATCAGACTTATTGAAAGTAGATGAAAATCGTACTTAGTGAAAATCGAAAATACCGAGAAAAAAAATCATTAGACAAATGGACACATCATTAGGCGTGAAAGAACATATTGAGAGTCGATGGTTTAATATCGTATGTCAGTGGATTTCAATGTGTATGGCTTTTGTGCGGAAACGTTCTGTATTTATACATCGGAAGAAATTTGCCAATTTTTATTTGTCGCTTGATTTATTGTGTGATTCCGAAGTCAGTATGTAAGTATTGGTTGTCCGTGAACTCTTCACATTTTCTGAAATTTTAAAACACACTAAATATATGAGTTACAATAATTGCAACAACTGATATTTTCAAGAGTAATGGGATTGCTGTTTTCTTTCATGTGTCTGTGATAAAAATTATCTTACTTCAAAGTCTGTGTCTAGGCTGAGCTCATCAGAAGACCTTGCATTATATGTATTTTATGATTCTTATTCAGATCATTCAAACAATGGTGAGCATAACGTTGAGAAAATAGTCTGGCCAGACTGCGATCGAATCGACTAAACTAAACCAATCAAGCTATTGACAAAACGATGTTTAAATACATGAAAACAAATAGCATTGAAAATGGTAAAATTACATGCGCTGGCCAGTCTAATCACTGAAATACCAATACAGCCTTTATACTGCTCTATGTCGATTTTGCCATTGTCGCCGAATAAGAACAGAGAAAATCACCGAGAACACAAAAAAAACACACAGGCGATGTGAAATGGTGAGGAATAATACTTTTGGTGTACAACACAATAGATCTGGTTTGATTATCTCAAGCCTAAAGTAAACGTCTTCAGTGTCAAGGCCTCCGTTCGCATACTCTAAAAAAAATTGTGGATTTTCTTCTCATGTACAACATACGCATTTGCTTGTGTCCTCCGCCCTTTCCTGTTTTCTTGCGCCACAATTTGCTACTACGGCAATGTTTATAGCTACAATTGATATAATTTTCTTTACATTTACAATAATCTGATATGAATTTTCATTATTAATTTCCGATGAACTTAGTAATTACAATGAATCTTCAGTATGTGAAAATTATTCGCCGAAGCGTTTGCCGGCATAGCTGTTGTTGGTACTATCAGGTATATATTAAACTTACCGATAAAATTGGAAATGGTTTCGAATGAATTGGATGTTTTTCTTTCCGTTTTATCAAATATCATCGAAATTTTCAATCACTTAAGTAATTAACCACAAAATCCAAATATGTGATTAAAAAACTGAGTGAAAAGACATGCAAAAAGCTGTGATCACTTTAAGCATGGGGATTATAGAAGGTTTATCATACTTTTGACCGTTTTGCTATGGAAAAACAACAAAAATAAATCATGGTTCTTGCATTTGATGAGAAAAGATAGTCGTAATCGTAATTAGTATGACTTTGTCTTTTATTTGACAAAAAAAAAAAATAAAAATAAAAAGAATCCAAGTTGAATGGACATTGGACAAAAACTGGCCAATTAAATCAAAACAAGAGCAGTTATAACTGTATTTATTAATGTGAATTTCTCGGAGCTAATGTTTGCGATACTAACTATAAAAGAAACCACTCATCACCATCGGCATTCCTTCATTTTCATGAATACGGTACAAAGATAAAGTCAGTTCTTTAATCCCATTCAAAAAAATGTAAATCTACTTTGCATATAAAGAACGATGTATTCACATCAGCCAGCAAATTGCTCGATTTGGCCAACAGCTTGGCGGCATCTCTCTCTCTCTCTTTCTCTCTCTCTCCCTTTCTGTGTATTTGTTTGAGTAAGCTTGTGTGAATTGCAAGGAATGAAACAGATCCGCGGCGCATGAATCTTGTCTACATATTGATTTCAGTTCCAAACCAAATAGAATAGGAGATGAATAAAACCTTACAGCATACACAGGCAAAAAATATATACGTAACCAAGCTAAAACCGTTAGCATAACCGTTTGCTTAATCAAATATATTTTTATTTCGCTTTCTTCACCTTCATGATTCTCTTTTTATTTTACTTGCTCGCAGAAAATTCGCGGTGTGTGTGTGTGTGTGTGTCTGTGTCTGTGTGCATGTGTTTGCTCTTCTGATTCAAGTTCTTTTTTCAGTAAACGAATAAATGTATGTGCGTGTATATTGGTGCGTTAAGCGCACACACTTCCGATCACATTAAAACCAAATGTCATGAGAAGAGTATTGAATGAAAATTAAAATTAAAGAAAAACAACAACAACAAAAAATAACAAACTTCAACTAATTATTTGAAACGCGAAACGAAACCTATACTAAACACCAAGTTCGATCATTTCAATGTGATTTGTTCATTGAGATCTGTCATTTCGAGCGTCGCGATCGCAACAAACTATCGAATACAAAGCCAAACATGCGACCGATTCTTGACCATGATTGTTGTGGAATCGTTGGAAGACAAATATGCTCTCTGTTCAATCTCTCTCTCTCTCTCTTTCTTTCTCTCTTTCTTTCTCTCTTTCTCTCAACTTCTCTTCGAGACAATTTACAGCGTCTCCGTTGTTCTATGTGCTACTCATTATCATATGTGCGATGCGATCCACTGTGAAGACACACTGCTATGCACTATTGTTGATGTATGGGTTCGTCTACCTGTTGAAGTTCCAGCTACATTGTGCTGCTTGCGCTCTCTCATGTATTGTGTTATTATATAGCCTAACACATCGCTTGTGTGTAGCCATCAAATGACTTTTCGCAAGACCAACCAAACCGAATGTCGTTGCCGTTGCTCCGTTTGCTGGTGTGCTCTCTGCACTGCTTTTGTCGTCGCGCTCTTCCAGTGGCGAAGAAATTTCTTTCGATTAGTCAGAAGACACCACTGGCGAAGAGACAACGCACTCAACAACGGATTGGATTCTGGCTTAAATCAGTTTATGATCATCCATAACTAGGCATTGACGTTGCATTTACAATCGACAATCAAAACAAAAAAAAACACACACACGTAAAAACGATAGCTCGACACAGGTCATTTTCATTTTTTAACGATTTAGACAAAAAAAAACACGAAAAAAACGATTTTGAACCAAACCATCATTGTCTTGTGTACAAATAATGTAAATTCTGATTTTTTGTGATATTATCGAAAAATTCGTATTTTTTTAAAGGTGTTCTATTTATAGAGCGCAAGTGCCAACGTGCTCTAGTCCGGATCAATCTTTCTTTGTTTCGGATCATTTCATTTTGAAAAAAAAAGAAAAACCAAAACAAAAGGCAAAACTAACGAAATTTTATCTGTGCTTGGCATACGATTAACGGCCTACTTTTAAGTAAATGGTTAGTGTTTGGAATATTTAAATAGTATTTTAATGATTCGGATAGATTCATTTCATTGTTTCAACATTAAGGTAACACACACCAATCGGGATTGTCAGTTTTTGTGTGCTTGAAGAAAAATTTGTGACAAAGAAATAAGCAAGTGAAAAATAATTCATAAATGACTACGGCAATTTAATAATAAGGACTAGAACATACTATCCCATTGAATTTTAGCGTAAGAGCCAAGGCATTCGATTTTTTTTTCAAATGAAACTATGACTTAAGATTCTCTTGTTTATTTGTCCGTTAAACCATCACCTTTGTTTCAAACCTTTTGAATTACAGAAAATGCACCAAAGTATCTTATGACATTCAAATAAATCACTACGGTAATGCGGTGAAGTTCAACGGATTTACTAAGAAAATAGCCTGAACACACATCGGAATTCAATTGCTGCACATCGGATACAAATCAACTATCATTCATAGAAATAAATAATTAGTGCTTGTGAAAATTGCTAGGCATCATAATAAATTACAGCTGCAAAATAGTTCCAATAAATTAAAACGAGCGAACAAATAAACAAAAAACACCGAGAATCAAACGATACCGGCATACGGAGATATCAACTACGTGAGTGATCTGCCGTGGTTCAATCTTTATTCGTTTCATTAAATCACAGTAAAAAAGAGAAAAACAGAGTATAAAACAAAACACAAAAAAAGAGTAATAATCGATTTGATGCGGAAAATGTTCCCATGTAAATTTGCTATGCATTTGACCTGTTTTTGTGCGTGTGTGAGAGAGTATTAACATCACGATTGCTAGTAAAACATATAGACATTATTTTTTTTTTTTCAAATGCGAAACCTATTCGAAATTTGTAAAGTGTGAGTAAATTAAAATATAATGTGCAAAACATTGTTTATTATGGCGAGAAATCATAAAATTATCATTTTAAACTAAATGTTAGAATCATATGACACGACCTTTGGTAGAATCCAAAGAAAATCAAACAGTTGCTTGCACAACGAACACGACGAATTCGTTTAAATGCTTTGATAAAAGCTGACGGAATATCGATTATCGAATATCAAATCGAAATTAAACGAGCAACTCGCATCCAAATAAGTACGCGCAACGTTCACAGCTCCCGTTTTATGCCGGAGACCAAAGTGCCGTCAGAACGCGTATTGTGTGTTTCAAAGAAACACAAAACAACAACAAAAAACCAAGCAGGAAAAATAAATGGTCAAATTCTCAAAAGTCCGGTGAAGATAGATAGACAAAGACACTTATTTCAACAAATTAGATAATTGAATCGAAATTTCAATTCATGTATACAGACACAAATTTTATTCGAAATACCAAGGTGAGTGTTAAACAGTTTGCACGCGTTTTTCAGGTAATTTTGAAATACGCGTCTCTTGTTTTTGGTTCGGGTTGTTATTTTAAGTGAGGTCAACATCTAAGACAGAATTTTTTGGGAAATTAGAATCAAATATTCACAGTGATTCTAATGTTAAATTTATTCATGTATGGAACACAAAAAAAACAATAACAACATTCACACGGAAATTTCAAATCATCATAATAAAGTTTGCTAACTGCAATCAAGAATCGATTGAAGAAGATGTTCAAATGTTGTGCAAAAATAAATCAAACAAAAAAACCGAGCGAACGATCAACGAGCTCTGAAATAGGATTGAAGAATCACGTGGAAGCAGAGGTGTGCAAAAAAGTGATTGTTTTTGCAAAAAGATTAGTCCATTAGATGAATTTTTATTCGCATGAATCTTAACCAAGACATATTAATTTGGTGGTGGTCGTGTGTATTGTTCAATTTCATTTTGCGTTTGGTTTTTGATCGCTAGCTCGAAATGAACTGGTTCGAACAGTACAAAGTGATTGATGTTCGCATACCAAATAACGCAAATGAATCGGCCTAACACAAGAAAAAATAAATTTTCAATCTCGTTTCCAATGTTTTCTCACTGTTCCATCGACATAATAACAAAAAAAAGACACGTAGAAAACAAAAAGAGACCAAAATTAAATAAACAACAACACTTCTCTCATTCGCTATTCATGAGAGTGTTCTTATAGTTTGCACATTTGGCTGGTGTGTTCTGATTAGATCATTGTGAAAGTCTTTCTGCCTTTTTGAGTGAGCGTGTTTATTTTTTAATGTTAGTATAAGAATGGATTGTAATGCTGGCCTTTTATATTAGTGAGCTACAACAATGATGCCATACACCATTGTTTTCTATTGAAATTATCAACATCAAAAACTGTTTACTTTTGCTTTATTTTTTCATCAGACAGAATATGTGACAAGAGGTTGTGCCGTTTTCTTCTCGTCACAATTGTTTTTTTTTTCTCTTTTTATTTTGGTTTCTATAAGAGCGATTTCAAGTGAGAACAATTTCTCCGAAATGAAATTGCTTGTGCGCACGTTCATTGTGGTTAGTTTTTTCTTTCGTTGTCATTTTCGGCTGCTTGTTGCCACTTCAACGGAATAGCTCATGAATGACCCCAATCAATTTTTTCTATTTTACCGTGTCATTCCTTTTAAAATGATTTCGCATTGTCTTTTTTTGCACTATTAACTTTTTTTTCCTAACTTGAATGGACTGAACTCTTTTTTAAAATACCAATGAAGGAAGTTTAAATTGATTTTAAATTCATTTTCACGTTAAATATTTACGAAGTAAAATTAAAATGATCTCGGAAAATCGTACGTCAAATGCTGAATCCATTTAACCAAACAAATTCGCCGTTTTAACATTAAAAAAAAAAGTTACGCGTTTACCGGAAAATACGTGATAATTGTTATGGTAAACCATCGATAAATGCAGAGCTTGTCATGGCACCAACAACAATAAAATGACAAATATTTCGTATTACTCAGAACACCTAATTAACTTCGATTTATTGCTACAAAATTGATTTTAGTTTAAAAAAAATTCAAATCAGCAAAAAGTATTTCAAATTAACGATAGCAATGGTCGCATACATCGCATACATCGCACACATGTTCATGGTTGGTGTTGTTGTTTTGGCGCCTAAACAGAATGTCAGTGGCATTGCCGGTGCTTTAGTTTTGATACTTATGATAGTAGTGATTAACTTGAAATGCATTTTAGTTTGAGTTCTCTTATCAACTGTTTTTTATTCACTTTACTTCTTTGAAAATGATAAAACTCCGATTTTTCTTTGATATTAATTAAATTTTATTGACAATCCAAACTTTTGCTTCTGAAATCTTGATCATGTTATGAGGTCAACCAAAATAGATTATTGGGGGTTCAAGTCAATTGATAATGGCATCCATGCATTGCACTGCATTTGCTCGTTGTATTTATTAAGCCGGTTATATTAAGAGTTTTTTTTTGGAATGAAATGGAAATAGTCAAAAAATTACATTTGAAAATAGGCTCAAATAAATTGGGGCGCACAAAAATGTAAAAATGGCGTCTAAAAATATATTAAACTGGCGCATATCAATGTGTTAATTGGCGACTAAATATAGCGAAAATAGGCGAACTAAAATGTATTTTGGCGTCTAATAAATGACAATTTCGTGCTGGGCCAAAATGTCTTCGAGACTGGACAAAAAAATTTCAAGGCTGGAACAAAATGTTTTCGAGTCTGGGACAAAAAAATTTCGAGGCTGGGACAAAACTTTTTCGAGGCTGGGACAAAATGTTTTCGAGGCTGGGACAAAATGTTTTCGAGCCTGGGACAAAAATTGTTCGAGGCTGGGACAAAACTTTTTCGAGGCTGGGCCAAAATGTTTTCGAGGCTGGGACAAAATGTTTTCGAGCCTGGGACAAACATTTTTCGAGGCTGGGACAAAACTTTTTCGAGGCTGAGAATACCTTTCATTTATCATTTCTGGTATACAATTGAAGGATCTCATCATTCTGCCCAAAGCTCCTTCCAATCAAGCGCCATGAGAAAGTGGCGTGATTCAATTTGTATTAAAAAATTACAAATCAAAATTACAAAACATAGATGAAAAAGTACATGGAAATGACGATTTTTTCATATTTTTGGTATCATTTTTACATTTTTCGCTGGTGTATATATTTTTTCCAAGGCCTTTTATGTATCTGTGGATACGTATTTATTCGTCAAAATATTCAGAAATGTGCACGCATTTGCACGTTTACATACACATTCGCAGGCATTCGCAGGCATTCACAGATTTTCTTAAACATTCGCTCACCATTTTAGACATTCATAGAGCAATGGGACTTGCAAACATTTGCTGCGCTTTACGGATATTCGTATACACTCTTATATTTGTCCGTTGAAACACGTGCGTGTGTATGGGTGCGTGAATGTTGTAGCATTGAGTGGTTTGCTGTTGTCAATCGTGACAGCGATGTTTTTGCCTTACAAAAGTATTTGATCAAAACTAAGAGATTTTTTTTGAAAAAAAAAGTTCACCATTTTTACACTTGAATGTCAATTAATTGATAAATACCGGCAATCTAAAAACACAAAATTACTTTTTGTAAACAAGTAAAACCAATGACAGTTTCAAATTTGCCGAATGAATTCATAGACATTCGCAGGCATTTGCAAACATTCGGTATTTTTTGTACGCATTTGCACACATTCGCAGACATTCGCAGACATTCGCAGACATTTGCACGCATTTGCATAGCACTTTTAGGACATAAAAGGCCTTGATTTTTTCATTTATTAGACGCCAAAATACATTTTAGTTCGCCTATTTTCACTATATTTAATAGGCAATTAACACATTAATATGCGCCATTTTAATATATTTTTAGACGCCATTTTTACATTTTTGGCTCCATTTTTCCGAAGAGCCTTGAAAATATTTGATGAGCCAATAGGAAAATTCTGAGTTTTATAAACACAAATAATGGCTACGGAAAAAGTTGAATTATTTTTTAAACAAATATACTCGTTTAAGTATTTGACATGCTTATGATATGGGATTTGGATTAATGTTTGTTTATGACTTTTTGTTTGTTTGTTATTCGATATAGATGGCTGCGTGTGGAAAATTAGCATCCCCATCATCAGCGATACGATGGAGTCTTCATATTTTTCTAGTATTAATTTTAAATCAAATTCACCGAAATTATGGTAGTCCCGTTTTTACATACAATCCTAGTGTAACACAATGTAAGTATGTCGATTCATCATGTTCTAAAAATTACATTCAGAAAACGAAAATCACCGTGAAACTTAAAGAAGTTTAAGAGACGATGAAAAAAAAATTAATATGTGTTAAACAAATTCAACGTTTGGGCGAAGCAGAGAAAAAAAAACACCAAATAAATAAATGTGTAAATCGAAAGAGCGGGAGAAATTATTTTTATGTCATTTGGAAATGGGTCACAACATTTTTTAAATGTATACATATATGTATGGTGTGTGTGTGTGTGATTCTGATTGTATATTCTATCTTAAATCATTGGCCATTTACCGCACTTCGTTCTTTTCACTGCTATATTGTTGAGATTTCTTTGTCTCTGTCTCTGTCTCTGTCTCCATCTATCGCTCTTTTTCTCTGTTCTGTCTTCCATACCGCGCCAAAGTTAAGCATGCACATGGAAATGTGAAAGAATTTCTGTCTTTTACTAAGGCTGCAGAACGTCTATAACACATGACTAAAATCTGAATTGAAATCTTAATCTATCGATCAGTGTCATTCACATATTCACAATACGAATCAAAGATGAAATGGAGACGGGGGTATAAGCATCGAATTTACCGTAAACTGAGAGTTACTATGCTAAAGTAAATATACAAATATACATAATAATGAGATTGTGGTCGCGAGACTCGTGAAGAGGTCATCATGTGAGAATGCGATCAGTAAATGTTGTATCTGCCATGCATCCAAAATATAAAATGAAGCACGAATTGTTTGGATTTTGTTTTCAATATTCAATATTCAATCTTTGACTCAAGACTTTTGAGTAGCATTGCTTCGTGTGTACATAAATAGTGGCTGTGCATATGATCGTCCGTACGGTGTTGATGTTTGAGAGCGAAAATCTTGTGAGCTGTTTAATATTCAAGAGATTTATACATTTACACCCGATTTCAAACACACGAACACAATTGGGCATACAATTTTGCGATAATTCTGTTTGAAAGTGTTGTCGCTGAACAGAAACAGCAATTGGTGTGTCACTTTGTCAACAAGTGATTTCCGAACGGATTTTTAGCTTTGGCATTCTCTTGAACGAATAGAAAGTATATTATGTGTGATCCATAAAATAAATACGATAAACATTTAACAAGTCTATTGATTACTATACGACGAACACTTTTGATGTCACCCAGTTCAGTTCAGTACACACAGACACACGTTAAAATGGTGAAATTCTATTCAATTCACTATTTATTATTTACGAGTTGGGAGCCTGCAACACCAAGAGCAATTTGCACGCCCACATATGCTCACTTTTTACTATAATCAAAACCACATTACGAATATGGTGACACACACAGACACCGATGACGGTCGACAAAATTTCAAAATAGAAATGTGGAGAAATGGAAAACAGAATACAGAATAACATGATGGTGACTGACCCAAATATTTTTTCGAAATAAACACACGATCTATAGAATTCGGAGAATCGAAGATGAACAGCATTTTGCACCAAACGTTTATGGACGGCGTGATATTGAATTTTGCTTATGATAATAAAAGAAGTGTTACAAAATGGATTGAGATTTTGTGGAATTTAGCAGTTCTTACTTTAGAATTTAGCGATGTATTGGGGAGAAATGAATCATGTATGATAATTAAATTGATATTGCTATAGAGTTGAGTTTAACTCTGGACAGTAGGAATATAGTTGCATATTAGTAGCTTAAATTGAACCCAAGTGAGGTTTTTCAAAATGCCTTCAAGTCATCAATGCGGGAAAGATAAACAGTCAGATAGATCGGGCGTGCACTTACACCAAACATGCAAATTGCACTGACCTAATAGTTAATCACGTAAAAACAACGTTCAAAATGCAGAAAACCTCAATTTTTTATTCATTGCTGGAGCTGTTGTCCATAAATTGTTATTCTATTCATGCTCCATATTCACTTCATGGTAATCAAATTAGTTTGCTTGAAGAAAACCATTTTCAACTGAAGATTTAGTTAACACAAGAAGCAATCACGCTTGAGATGCATAACAAATCTTATTGGGCCAATCAATCTTCCATGGAAATCACTACCAAAAAATTAACACATATCAAACTTGATTTCATTGCATTTTGCTTATATTTTAGCAACAGTTTGCACGGGCATTTGTGTTGTGCATTATAAATCGATTCTTCATACCAGTTTCACGGCATAAATTTGTATCAAAAGCATAACGATTGTGGCCATAGAAATCAAGTACCAATTACGTGCAAACGTGTTCCATCTGCTCTGGGATTCTGGCTATCTAACCCTTTTCTTTTGTGTGTTTGAATGCTATCCCATAGACAATAATCTGCTCATTTTGATTCTTTCATTCTCGTTTCTGCCGCTATCATCGTCATATTTGTCGTGATTGTTGTTGCTATTTGTATATTCATGTGTCACGTTCAAAAGTAGCATATTCTCCTCTTCTTCTTCTTCTTCTTCTTTTTTTTTTTTTTTTCGTATATATGCAATATAAATACACAGCATGTGTTGCGACTTGTAAATATTACGTATACCAGAAACAGCATAACGGTACACAATAAACTTGATTTTGTTTTCTGTTTTGCTTAAGCGTGTCAATACGTATAAATACCAATTTTACACACAAACACCATGCACTCACAGCTCAGCAACGGTATCAACGTGGCTTGAAACGAGGAGTAGACCAAGTGCGCATGCGTAATATATGTGTGAAGTGGACACACCACCATAAAAACGCCAAATATATTCTTTAATTTTGTATTTAAATAGGCCACAGGTACAGCACAGAAATAAATATTGCGTTGGCAATGATGCGTGTTGGCCCAGCTGCCCAACTGGCTCAGAATATTCTCACCATAAAACCGATCGATTGATCGCCTTGACTGTTGAATTCTTGTTCACATTTATCTGGTCACTTTGTTTGCCATCTCGTTTGCTCCATTCATTCTCTCATTGGGTGCGATAGAGCAAGTGTTAGTTAATTGGTTAACCGTTAATTTTAGTCGTAATAACTTTATCATGTGTGTACAATCGTGAATACGGAAAGACTTCAAAAATGTTAAGATAAGATTCAGCAGATACATTGATGTGTGTGCGTGTGAAATAGCAACGAAGCTGAGCGGAGAAAATGTATCTGCTAAATCTAGATATGTTGCGTATCTTAAGTATGTTTGATTTTTCAATATTGGGTGTCGGACCATTACATTTCCATGATTTCGATATTTCATAACGTAGATCACCGATGCTGTTGCACATATTCTTTTCAAGTGTGAGTTCATAGAAATGAACTATTGTCAATGGATTTATTCTATTGTAGCCAATATTTATATATTTATTTATACGATCTAGTTTGTGCCAAGGTTAAGACATAACCGGCAAGCCGTGCAGGTTCGTCGCTTGCTGTACATCTTTCATGTCGGTTTGTTTTTCCCATCTTGAGAATTCCGTAGAGTAATTTAAAACTTTCCCGTTTTATTATTGTTTTTATAATCGTCTGTGGATGTGTGTTCTCCCGCTCATGTGTTGGCCTGTAAAGAACGAAAAAAAAAGAACGATCATTCTGTAGTTAATGAACCTCTTATACACGCATCAATACAACACAACACAATGTATTTGTATACACTTCTGTATTCGTAGCAGAGTAACATTTTTTTTCAAATCATGGGAACCAACTGTGAGTTATATTGGCATTAATTTCTTTCTCCGTTCTTTTAATCGGTTTCTTTATCCGCACACTCATATTTTCCGCAAAGCATCAAGGCTTCTTTATAATGAAGCCTTCTTTATAAGAATCTGTACAACTTTACAATTTTTACTTGAATTACATAATGGGCGTGAACGCACTCAATGAAGCACTTTCAATGTTCTTTCTCTCGTATGCAGTCATTTAGATTGGAATTTGTTTTTTTTTGTGTGTATTTAGATTGCCTATGTAAAGTTTGATATAAAGCCGTCAAATGAAAGACACGATGTAATGCAATCTCAGCTTTTTCGTTTGTTCTCTTTTTCGCTTTGGTTGACTCGTATATTCTTTCTTTCTTTTTTTTTCTTTAAATTTTATTCATTTCAAAGTTGTACCGTTGTAAATTTTATACAGTTAAATTTGAGAGCAACGAACATTTTTCTTTGTTCAGCTTCATCGTAGTGGTTGATTTTCAGTTTATACAATTTATTTATTTTTTTCTTCAACAACTTAAAATCTTGTTTCGTGAGTCGAAGTCACACAAAAATTGAAATTTACAAAATTATTCCATCGTCTATCTGATTGTGACCAAAGCAAAACAAAACTGCTTTTAAATATAATGGTTTTGAAATTTAAAGTCCATTTGCTCACAAATTGACTATTATGAATGAAAAATTGTGGAATTATTTGTTTTGAAGACGTAGGCAGGCAATGATGATTTTCCCTCAACAATCTAACTTTTAAATCCTACTCTAATTTCAAATTTAGAATAGATTCAGTTCGACTTCAAGTTCATGATTGATTTGGTTAAGATTCTTTTTTTAAAGAGAGGAATTGGGTGAACGGTGAATCGAAGACAAAATCGGTTGGACTTGTGCTTTTCATATTTAAACTCTTACGTTTTAAGAATACCGTGCAACAATAATAACCAAATAATCTGTCAATTTTTATCTTTCAATTCAACAGTTCACATTCAATCTGGAAGAAATATTAGGCATTTGCCGTGTGTGGTTAGACGATCGGGCATTGAAGGTGTTTGTATGTTTGCCATAGATTGTATCAAAGCAAATGGAACGCATTTAGGCACATGCATCGATCGCTTCTATTTTGGATCATGTTGTCAATTGAAGGTAATATACTGTGACAATATCAATATTACGGAAATTAATTTCACTTCCATTCCCCATCAGGATGACACTGATATAGTGGAATCAGAAATTGCTGAAAATAGTATCGATCAAAATACGATTCCACATTTTTCGTTTGGATCACCGATTTCATCGACAACAGCTACATCGTTTCCATCAACGTCATCAACGTCATCAACGTCGTCAACGCCGCGAACTACAACTACAACGAAAGAAGCATCAATATCGCTAAAGCCAAGTACTACGAGCACCACACATCACCAAAAAGTCCCCATTCCGAGTAGGCCAACGTCGTCTCAAAAGCCAGAAACAACCACAGTAAAATTTGTTCCCATCACAATGGTTTTGAATCCCGAAAGCAAAACGGAGTCAAGTAATGAGCAACAAATTATCGACAGAGTGCCAGAAACTACGATTCGGAATATCATCACATCAAAAATACCGACCACAACGGTGGAAAATATCAAATTACAAACATTCCAATCGGTTCAAGGTAAATGAGGAAAATAATTTTATTTACATTTCAAATGCTGAATTATAGCAATGAAAATAGAATGCTGTAAAGCTTGACTATAAATATGAACTTCA
Organism: Aphidoletes aphidimyza; assembly: GCA_030463065.1. Classification (NCBI taxonomy): domain Eukaryota; kingdom Metazoa; phylum Arthropoda; class Insecta; order Diptera; family Cecidomyiidae; genus Aphidoletes; species Aphidoletes aphidimyza. The sequence continues at coordinate 796,426 of CM059998.1, forward strand.
TATTGGATTCCAGAGACAACATTTACAACCCCAACACCAGTAAGCGTTGTGGCAACGGTAACGGCAAAGGCAACATCAACATCAACATCAACAACAACAACAACAACAAAACCCCTGAGGAAAACATCCACTGCAGCTCCATTGACAACAAAAATAAGTACACATTCAACTCAAACATCAACATTAAGCACACCAACAAAGCCACGCACCACAACAGCATCCAGCTCAACACAAAGACCAGCCATCGTTCAAAGCTCAACGAAACCGACTACAACGAAATCAACTACAACGAAAACGACATCAACAAAACCAACGTCGACGACTTCATTATCAAAACGACCGGAGCAAACACAAGGTACAAGAGCAACGACCAAACCAACTGTACAAAAAATAACAACAAATAGACCGGTTACAGCTTCTACAGCTGAACAATATTCAACCAATGGTTCGTGTGATACTTTTCAATTAGATATTTGTTGAATCCACTAATTTAAATTCTTATGTTTTAGGTACAACCCATTCAACGCCATCCAGAGTCCAGACAACACAACCATCAATTACAGTTTCTTCTGGGACAAAACCAACATCTGGCCAAAAGAAAAAGCCAACGACTTTATCTCCACCAACTGTATCAACATCAGTAACAACTCCACATGCAACAGCGTCGAAACTGAATATCACCAGACCGACAACAACAGCAACAACAGCAGCAGCAACAACGATGACAACAACAACGACAACGACGACTACTACGACTACTACAACGACACCGACACCGACAGCAGCATCAGTACCAGACTTGGTTACCTGGTCGAACACTGAAACAGGTAATCATTCATATTTGTTGTCTTCCAAAAATGCTGAAATTTTTCGTTGGGAATAGATTTTAAATTTGGCCATCTATGTACGTTATTCAAATTGAAAATTATTCCACGTTACTTTTTAATTTCGTTTAAAACTCATTTGCTGAAGTTCAGCTTTTTTAATTCGTCTTTTTTTCTCTAACATTTGTATAACTTTGGCCTGAGCTAGTCTCCCAATAAAATTTTAATTACACAGTGTCTAAAATAAGACGTGGTCATAAACGTTATCTAGATTTCAACTAGCATTAATGAGCATGAGTTTATAAACGAGGGATTTCCGGTGCGTCACCGAAATTCGTTTAGAATTCTTCACATGTGTTTCTTTAATTTTTTTTGACGAAAGCGATTAGCAATTTTTTTGTGTGTACAGCTAATTTCTTCTACTATAGAAACGTTTAGATATGCCATTCGATGATAATTTTAATGAATGTTTGATATTTCACTCTCTTTTTTTTCAAGAAAAAACTGAATATCCACCAGAATGGATTTTAATTCCAAGTGTTTTACCGTTATCTACGATCATATCGCAGACAACACCAAGTTCAATGTTCAAACCAGTCAATGCGTCCGTTCCATTGACAGGGACAACACGCTTTCCAACAAGAAAACCAACAATATCAGTAACAAAAGTGCCCTTCACCAAAAAACCAATAATAATAACAAGACCAAGTACGGAATTACCGGCAACAAAACCATCAACAAAACCATCAACAAAACAGCCACAAACAACATCTACAGCAACTACCGAAAAATCACCCGTTACAACACAAAAGCCATCAGTTCAAACAACTGTTGTGATAAATACCACAGACGGTGGTGATGAAATTCCACTGACAACGGAAAGTGTTACGAAGCTTGATGAATTTGAAGAAACAACTGTATATACCGAAATCAGTGAAACGGAAAATATTATAAATCATGCAACATCGGCCATTCCATTGTACACTCAATCATCATTCGGTACCACAATGTCAGAGTTCAATTCCACTCTTCCGCCATTATTTACCGAAAGCAGTGTTGCATCGGCAACGTCACACATTTCGACTGGTATGTGTTATGCATTTGTTTTTTTTTGTTGTTGTTGTTGTTGTTATTCACCAAATAAGATTTATTCTGGAACCAATTGTTTCAATCGAAGAATTCGGAATTTAAAAAGCCGTTGAAAACAACCGAGTTCCAAAAATGTGCTGTAAATTATGGTCATTACTAATTTTAGTGTATTTTATTATGCACAGATCGTATTAGCACATTGGCTACGATGACCACTGCACAGCCAGAATATGAGAAATTATCCACATATAAACCGGTCAGTGATTCAAATGAAAATGTGACAATTTCAACTACCGTTGCACCCCCTACCGTGAGCACAATCGCATATAATCGAACATCAAGTCAGCCATCAACTGAACCCACAACAACTGATGCATATGACAGACTGACAACAATTCAAAAAATAGGTGTGATCTCGTTGATATGCTTCCCCTGTTTTCTTTTTCCACTGAATTTAAATGCAATGCTAAATGTTCGTTTTATTGTAGAGACAACGACTGAAGCGATTGCGATTACAACGGCAGATGTTACATCGTCCAGTCTGCCATTGACAACATTCGAATCATATGATGTGGAGAACTCAACGGCCGAAAATGTCACATTGGAATTCGTCGATCTACCAACAACGGAAGCCATTTCGACAACATCAAGTATTTTACAATATCTCGAAACCGCCAGCTACAAGCAAGGTACGTTTCAATTGCCATCATACGCTTTATGATAAGATTCGTTGGAAAAATGGTGGAAGCAATGCTTTTCATTATATTGTTCAACAATTATCACAATTTATCTACGCGTTTAGTTGCTTAGCTTTAACCATTTAAAAAATATGCGAACGATTCCAAAGAGATTTTGTCCAGTAATCGTTTGTAATTCGGTGGCTATTTTTATGAACGATTGAGGACAAAACATAGCATTAAACTCGTTTTTAAGGAGCAGAACGATGAATTCTTCAATGTATAAACGTTGTATTCGTTTAAAACCTTTTCTGAGATTATTTGCTCCCAGAGTCGGCTGCTACGGTGCTCATCCATGGCGGTGACATTCTTGTACAAATGTTCAAATGACGACACTAGCGCCATGTACTTTGCCTTTGATTTCTAAAGATAAAACATTTTGTTCGAGATTATGCCGTTTTCATGTCGCTCCAATGTGTTCACCATTCACGGAGCTGTAAGCCACACCTGCAATTGAATGAAGTTGCTGTCTGTAAGCCTCGCATCAATTTGTACTTTAGATCTGTCGGAAAAAATTCTGAATGTCGATGAGTTGACTGAGTATTCTCAGTTCGATGGGTAAACAACATTGGCTTTCCGGAAAACAGTTTTTGGACTTCAAAATTCCAGATCAGTTTTTGAAGAATTATGCCCGAGCTATAATGTGTATTGCAAAACTATTAGAATTCGAAACTATTAGCATTAAACAAGCTACACCTTTCCAAGGACGCATGCATATAAAAAAGATCCCAATATGACTATATTCTTCAACGTCTCTCGTACGACTAAGACTCCCACGTACATTTTTCCGTTGCATTTGAGATGTTTTGATGCTGTTGAATAATTTTTAGAATTAGTGTCAAATTTCCTGAATTTAAACTGTGTCAAACTCCAAATTTGATGATTCATTTGAAAGTCCCGCTTGTCATCTGTAAAAGTTTGAATATTCAAATGACACATAAATTCCACCATAAAATAAAAAAATGAGAAATTTTCGCTCTGTAATACGTTCTCATTTGAGAATAAAAATTCAAGTTTCCTGTGAATAAGTTGCGATTTCAATAACAGCACTGATAGCTACTGAAATGAATTTCACATCATCACTTTAACATCATTTGGCACAGCAAACTTCATGAAAAAAATTGCATAGCTTGTTTGTCGAGAAATCAATGTGTGTAAAGTTCCCGAATTTATGCAATGCAATATTTGAACTTGAAAACGTTTAAAGTTCAATATTACAAAAAACCGCTTCATGTGTCGGACCGAGTCAGAGTAAAACTAGCCTCAAGAGAAAAAACGTGACAAAGAAATCATTGAACTTAGCATTCAAGGCTAAAAAGTGTGCGCTCATAAGTGAACGATCGAACTTTTGTTGTTGTTGTATTTTTTTTTGCGTCATTTACATTTGCTTGCTCGCTTTTGTTTCATTTTTACGCAGACTAAATTTGAGATAGTTGCATGCAAGAGAAGAGGAGAGAGGAAAAGAGAGAATGAGATAGAGAGAGAAAGAGAGAGAGCATTGAATGCTGATCGTGTATTGTTTGTGTGTGGCAATAAAATGAAGCAGTCGATATAAATTGTAATAGGTGAAGATGCTGATACCAACACGTTTCAATTTATTTTTACACACGTTTTAGCTACATGAATACCGTAGCAAAATATAAAAATGCCTTTTTCCAATTTGGATTAAAATGTGGTTGATTGTATTCGTTGTGCTTTCGAGTGCTCTTCTTCTTGTGAATGAACCGATCGATTGAAGATAATGCATGCTCGCCAAAACACTGCTGATTTATTTTTATCGCACAATCTTGTTTTCATCTTCTTCACTATATTTAGTTAATAGTTGATTTTATTTTACGTGATGCTGCCAAATCAGCGCAAAGTATAAGTTCTTTTTTTTGACGAAGGAAATGAATTGTGGTGATTTTTATCGAGAGTTCATGAATTATATGATTCAGCAAAAGCAAAAGCAAGCGATTGAATCCATGTGAAAAACCATCTATAATGCATTGCTGGCAGCAATATTCAGAGATCACATGTTAACGCCAATAAAAAAAGACATCATCTATTTGGGAAGTCAAGATTTTTTTTCTCTTTTAATGAAATGAGTATTTTTTCGACACCAATATTACCACAATCGAGATCAATTCAGACAAATACACTCACACGCACACATACATCGGTTATATTTTAAAATCAACAAACAACTACTAATTGCCGATCAAGTGTTATTTTAACAATACATTTGAATATGTCATAGTTTTCGCACATAATCCTGTTCCTAGGAAGTTGTTCACATCTGACGATCATCGATTCATAGTTGAAAATTAAAAGTATCCTGATTGTTTTAAGTGATCACATAGACTAGACTAAGCTAATATTTGGATTTGGATAACACTAGCTGTAAACCTGGCTGAATGCATCCCCACCCTCTTGTGTAGACGGACTTAGTGTCGATTTGAATTGTTTTTCGCTTGAAAAATTTAAATCTTAATGGCTATTGTTATTATTGAAGTTTTATCAATATTCGATAGCACTTTGATTTATTCGCTCCAATGACAGTAGCTTTTAATGAAGCTAGTTCATATTGCTTTTAACATTGTATATGTTTTAACAACAACAACAACAACAACAAATGGACAAAAACTCGTTTTGTTTGCAATCGCGTTCGTAATACCATTACAAAATCCACCAGGAATGTATGTATAAATTATGTGGTATTTGTGAATTGATTACTGAAGATGACTTTGAGTGCACAGCATAAGTGTAGTTAGTGTACAGTGTACAGTGTACACTGTACGCAGCAGCATACAATTAAAGTTGCAATGTGGTTCCCCCTTTTTTAACGCCAAAGCGTTACTTTTTCAATATTAAATCAAATTGTTTGTTGATTTTTTGAAAAATTTAATTTGCGATCGTTAGGCTATTCGCATTTAATTATCTGTTGTCGACAAGAATACAAATTACGCAATTTGATGCTTATGTTATGTCCTTCTCATGTTAAACACAAATTCGCATATTAAAAACAATTGCCAGCATTTTGATTGACTAAAGGGCAATTAGTGAAATACAAAATGAATTAAAATCTAATTAAGAATTGAATTGTTTTTAATCATGCAGGCCAAGGAGGTATTACTAGTGCCACGAAATTCAGATTATTTATTGTATTTCAATCCAAATGTAAAGCCAAATTTAGAACAAATCATGGTTCGGCCGGCAAATTTTTCATTTAAAAAATCTTCAAGAATTTCTGAACTGTTTTGAAACATTTTTCAGCTAAACAATCAATTGAGAATATATAGTCCACATGAAATATGCATTAGATGAATAATGCTGCAGTATTAAAGTGAAGGGTTCTTAACTTCAATATTATTTATTATTTATTCTATATTTCGTGTATAAAATGCAGCAATTGTCTGCAAATAATTTCATACACACCGCCGTCTATGGGCTAACTCTTCATGAGCGTACAGAGACGAAAAGAATATGAACACGAGAAAATAAGTTGATTATTGTTATAACGCTAATCCGTAATGCTACTTGAGGCACTTAATATTTAGAATTCTAATACACAACAAACTGTCCAAATATTTTGACAGATTGACCGACATTTGAAGATTATAAAATTTAAAATGCAAATTTATGATTTTTTTTTTTGTGGGTATTTGACAAAAAGTCTTCAGTGCTTCTGCTTGTGGTACAACTCAATAGAAAGCACCGTAAAAACTTACTCGATCTGAAATTATGAATAGATTTTGATACAAAATAGCAAAGCACTGAAAGATTCTCCAAAAAAAAAAACTTCCAAATATGTATCGTTGAATAAAAAAAAGTGAAATGATCACATTTTCAATCTGACGAAAATCTCATCAGTTTGTCTTAATTTCTTTACACCAAACTACGTTCTTTTCGATTATTTCTGCCGAAATGCTGGTAGAAGATCATAAACGGTCAAACACCTTGTCAATCAGAAAAAAGGTATTTCACACGAAAAATTAGTCGGAAGCCGGGGGGAGGGTCAAACATGGTGTGAAAAACGCAAGAAAAACACAATGTCTAAGCGGCAAGTCTAATACAAATTATAACTATGTAATAAATTGTCCATCATTACTGTGATCGAACGCTTATTTGGAACAATGAAATATCATTCATTAAGAATTAACGTGTTTCAAATTTTTTGGCGCCATCTTCAAAAAATGTTTGTTTCAGAGTAGTTCATTAGTTATGTTATTCATGTGGCAGGCATTACGATTTTTTTTAAATCTGTGTTTCATGTTCTGGACCGATCGAGCGTTTTGTACTCAAACTAAATATAAACATATACACTGTATTCTGAATACTATTCATCGTAATAGCAAGAAAGAAAATTGCGAGACAAGCTTATGAATAAAAAAAGAACACACAGAAAACAACATCATCGAAAAAAGAACAATGACGATAAAGCAATGAAATAAAAAAAAAACACAGCAACGAAAGACTTTGTGGTCCGTAATAAACACACAGCTTTACTACGGTTGTGCTCGCGCGCGCAATTTTTTCTACATGGTGCTGTGTGTTTTTTTCCTCTCTATTTAAATGATTGCTACTGATGCTATGGCTGTTCTGAGTCCATCAGTTAAACGAAATGTACAGAGTAGAGTAGGTTGCGTCTCGGGTTCAAGCGATTGGAAAAAAAAATCAATTTAAAATTTTAGAATATCGAATATTGTTCCTAATATTTCAAAAAAGAATTTCGTTCCCGTTGACGTATTTTTGTGTGATTTTTAATGTGATTACGGATTTTTTTTTATTTCAATACCTGATATGAGTCCTCAGTTCGATTATCATGTGTGAAGGTGGAATTCATGTTTCCACCTCTAAACACACCAATTTTTATCACAGCTAAAGTGCAGTGTTAATTAGATCGTATATATGTCTGACATAACAATTGGGCACATTTTAACTTTGGAAAAAAATTCTTCGAATCTATATGTCGGAATGTGTTTTCAGTATTAGTGACACTAGACTTTGAAATATACATTTTTGAGTTGAACATTGCAAGAGAAAGAAATTTGAACATTTGTTCCGTGCATCAAAATAGTATTATAAATAGAACACATAAAAATGATAACTCCTTTGATTAATTCAACTTTGCTTGTGATGGCAGTTTGTGGAAAACGAATGTATCCCGAGCCAAGGATTGTTGGTGGATCAAAAGCATCATTCGGACGTTGGCCATGGCAGATATCGTTACGTCAATGGCGAACATCAACCTATTTACATAAATGTGGTGCAGCGCTGTTAAACGAGAATTGGGCTATTACGGCAGCTCACTGTGTTGATAAGTAAGTGCATCCTTCTATTTACCTCTAATATTGTATATTTTTAGCTTTAGTTGACATACTTGTGCTCAATTGTGCCCAATGGTTAAAATATGAATATGAAACGCTAACACACACACACACATTTAATTTTGAATTTAGCGTTCCGCCATCAGATTTGTTACTTCGATTGGGTGAATATGATTTAGCTGAAGAGGAAGAGCCATACTTATATCAGGAGCGTCGTGTGCAAATTGTTGCTTCACATCCACAGTTTGATCCACGAACATTTGAATATGATTTAGCGTTACTTCGATTTTATGAGCCCGTTGCCTTTCAACCGAACATCATTCCAGTGTGTGTGCCTGATTCCGATGAAAATTTTATCGGGCGAACTGCTTTTGTAACTGGTTGGGGACGATTATACGAAGGTATGTGATTGAACTTCATTTCCATCAAACTTTTTTTATAATAACAAAATAGTGTATCAAAACCAAAATAAATTACCATTTAAATGGGCGCTCAAACGATCACACAAAACACAAACACGATTGATAAAATATTTGTGGTTTTTTGTGTCAACAGTTCGCAAAACTTATATATTTGGCTATTAGCCATTTTGTTTGTGTCTGTAATGTTGATTGGCAGAGAATGCTGTGTACCAAATCAATGACGTTTCTCGGAATCTACCGAATCATACAATCAATGGATTTATCTATTGATGTCATTGTCATCTTATAAAGCGCATCTAATACATAAATCTCGGCCAAATCTGAAATTTTTGTGTTCAAAAACAAAGCGAGAATTTTTGATAAACATCAGAATTTATATGGGTTTTTAATTGGTTTTGTTGTTTGCTTGCCTCCAAACTCGAAGTTTGCATTGTGATAAAAAAAAAGAAGAAACCGAATCGCAAATAAAACGAATGTTATCAAAATTTGGCCTGTTGTGTTTTTCATATTCAAAAATTAATCTCTTATGTCGGGCGTTCATCGACATCGAAACGGATTTTTTTTTTACAGTCTGGCTACTGCATCGTCACTGCTAACGTGCATAAATGCTTAAAATATACAATCATATTCATTTGGTGATATATTTGGAGAAAAAAAATCTACATTGAATGCGACCAGTTTTATGGTCGCTGTGTCTTGCACTTTTTTTTCTTTTCATTTCAAATTCTGGAATTTTATGTTTTAAATATATAAGGCGCCAATAATTATTAATTGTTTTTTTTTTAAATCTTCATATTACTTTGTGTTTTTTCTTTTCGTAACAGACGGACCTTTGCCAAGTGTTTTACAAGAAGTGTCAGTGCCAGTCATTAATAACACATTGTGTGAAGGAATGTATCGAAATGCAGGCTACATTGAACACATTCCGCATATTTTTATTTGTGCTGGGTGGCGAAAAGGCGGTTACGACAGTTGTGAAGGTGAGAATAAAATAAAATAAATTGGTTTTGTGAAATTTAAGTGATTTGATTTTTATATTTGTGTATTTAATGTATTCAGGTGATTCTGGCGGACCAATGGTTATTCAACGTGAAGACAAACGCTTTTTACTAGCGGGCGTTATAAGTTGGGGCATTGGATGCGCCGAACCCAATCAACCTGGTGTCTATACACGAATATCGGAGTTCCGTGAATGGATCAATCAAATCTTACAATTTTAAAAAAACGCTTTTTCTTCATTCGATGGAGCGAAAACAAACCCATTTTAGATAGAATTTGAACTCATTAGTAGTATTGTAGCATTTACTGTCGCTGCACACAGCCTGTGTCCAGAATGAATGTATGACAACGAACAGCAACAATAACAGCAACAACAACAAAAATTCAACAAAATAAAATAATATGAACGCGTTCACTCTAAAGTTTAGACGCTAATTTCATATTAATATAATTCATGTTATTCTATCCCAGACACAAGTGATAATTTATAAACTAGATGTTTAGGCGATCAGACTAAAGAGAAAGTGTTTATCGATTAGAGACAATTCAACAATGATATGGACCCCAGTGAACTGATAAATGTCACAACGGTGCTTTCGTGTAATATAAGAAACTATAGACGTAAATTTTAATAATCTTATTTAATCTTGGGCGTGGCTGCATTTAACTGCCATGAATTTATGCATTAGGATCAAATAGGCGATGACTTTATTTATTACAACTTATTTATTTTTACTTAGAAATATGTTTTATGTTTTTTTTTAAACAAAAGAATATGGAATCAATCGTTTTAAAAATGGACTTTCTCTCTCTGTAAATATTGAAAAACGTCATCAATCATTTTCAAATGAAAAACAGTCGTGAACATCTGACATCTGAAACAAATGAATTTTTATTTGAGAAAAACAAAAAAATCCGTGTTTAAGCTTCCCCATTTGTTTTTTGCGGTTAGAAAAGCATTGCCACTTAATAAATTGAGTGATACATCGTCTGCGTATTGTGAGTTTGAAATTTACAATGGACAAATTTAAAACTTTATCAACTAGTTTCTCAACCCCAACAGCTTCGCCACAATCAAGCACATAATTTTTATCCTTTTGTCTGCAAAATCTCACTAGCTCAATCAAGCGTATTCGACCTAGGCTAGAATTGTATTCACAAAATCCGTAATTTAAATCTCTTTAATTCACGCAAGACCGACGAGTTTCGCATACAATCACCATTCCGAAACAATGATGATTCTGAAGCTAAAACAAGTCAAATGAAATGTTCTTCCTAAAATTGGTGAGTAAACGTTTGTTTTTGAATTTAAAATCCCTTTGTGCACATTTCTGCGGAAACAACTTGTGAATATGAAGATTTTTGGATTCTCAGACATAATTTTAAACAAATTGAAAGCTCTGATGCGCTTTCGAAGTAAAATTACTTGTATTGAGCCATTAAGCCTGAAGTTATGCTACATGATTTAGGTTGCGATGAAAGATGAAAGTTCAATGTGAATATTTGTTGAGATCTTGATATTTATACTGTTTAACATGTTTTATGATAAGTAAAACTTTTATCGCGTCGTAGTTTTTCAGCCCATGTGAATGTGCGTTTTTTATGTCTATTCCTCTTTATGTGAAAAATCGATTCGAATTGACATGCTTTTGTAAATTTGGGAAAAGGTCCTTCCTTAATAGGTTGTAATAAACCTAACTTGCGTTGCTCACATTCATTCTCACTTAACTCATGAATGAAGAATTTTATTGTTGGAACCTTCGGATTGATAATTACAGAGATTATTGTAGGCTGAAAATAGCTGCCAATATTGACATAAAACAACTGATTCCATTAATGGTCACTCTGAACATGAAAAGCAAACACATTTTTTGCCAATAAATACTTATAAAACAATGGATTAGATTATTGGTCAGAGTGAGATAGATAATTATTTATTATAATAAACTATAAATCTATTCCAATTGTTTGGTCCTAACGAATGTGATATAAATTGAACTGTTATTGGCCAGGATATAAAAAGTATCGACACCTTTTGTCGGTTTAACAATTTAATTTATTTTAATGGTATATTTGGCCCTGTTATAGTGAGACCTGGCACTCACTTATCACTCCAATCCACTTGAAGAAGATGAATTATAACAGATTTAATCAAATAATGATATGTTCTTATTATCTTTATTATATGTGATTGGTTTAGTTTTAGGTTTTAGATATCTACAAAATAAGTGGAGTGAACGGTGTGAACCGAGTGACGTGTCATCTTACTCAATTTTTGCAAATTCCACTCGCCCGGTTGAGTCCACTCCATTTCACTCACCGGTCTGGTTTCAGGTCTGGTTATAGTTAATCTTGGGCTGGTCAACCACAAATGCTATTTATGAAAAAACATGATTGTATTTTAAGAACAGGTTTTAGTTCAAAGAAAAGAACCTCAACACCTGAATGAAATTCTAGGTGATGATGATTTTCATCTTGAAATGCGTAATAATGGCTGCATATGTGCACACTGCACACTGCACACATCCCATTAAATTTAAATTTAAAAAATAAAAATAAAAATAAAAATAAAAACGAAATCACACGTGGGTTCATTAGCTGCCTTGGCAGAGGCCAAGTAGTATATTTTTTTGTTTTCTTAGAATGCAGCCAGTGAATCTATTTTGTGTGATAAGCAGCAATTAAAGTGAGAGGATTTTCCCGCGATGGAAGCTTCTCACGCGTCAATTTCAACACTATTTTATTGAAGTAATTTCCGAGAAAAAAAGGGAAACAACAAACTAATCACACTCCACATCGCTGATTTGTTTAATTTCGATGTTGTTCCAAAGCAGCTGTTTCTGTTGACTATTCTGCTTTTGTTTCAACATTAATTTCACTAAATTCGTTTTCAATTTTTCTTTCATTTTCGAATCGATGTAATGATTGCGATGCTCCAGCTGATACTAAGCTCCGTGCTTTATAGGTTTTTGGGTTATTTTTATGCAAATTATTTATGTTATTAACGTAAAGAAAGGCAAAACACAAAAAATATGAAAGGAAAAAGAAAATAATCTGGCGACTTCACACACAATAATGCAATCAATATTAGTCGCGTTGTTTCGACATTATCGGGAGAGAGTGAGAGAGTGATGGCTTCATTTTCTCTTTTGCAGAATGTGTTTCTTTCAATAAAATGATTTGAAGAAAGAAAGATGCTCACTGTCTAGTCGATCATCAGAAGCCTGAATTTGGTTTTTGTTTTTCTTTCATCTCTTGTTGCTGTTGTTTTTGTGTTTTGTTTCAACACTTTCTGTCTTAGAAAATGTAATCTATTTTAGCGCTGAATGCTCAACGTGCATATGACATTCATGTGAATTTGGTGCTCTTCTTAATCACAAATACTTGTGATTTATTATTATTTTCTATTGTTTCCTTTGTGATGCATACTGCGCATACACCACTGGATGCGATGCGATGCTATTGAAATTGAATTGAACCAGGGCGCTATTGTGTGTAGTTCTTTTGCGCTGAACAAACATATTCGTTTGCCATATTCTAAATTAATTCGCTTTTAAAATGGGTTCAACAATGCTTTTGTGGATTTTCGATTTCGCACAAAGCGAAAATAGACAAATCAAATGAATTCATTTGTATGATTGAAAAACAAAACATCACTTTGTTTTACCATCCATTTCACTCCAATAAAGAAAGTCAAATTGGATTGCCTTTAATTCGTTGAGATGGGGAAGAAGTTCGCAGTTTTTTTGTGTGTGTTTGAAATGTGTACGTGTTGATTTGAAAACGTCCTCGGCTTTCGAAATTTCGAACGCTCAACAGGTGCAGGGGTCTGAACTTCCACATCGTTGAATGGTTTGTTTTTCAGTTTTGATTTCTTGTTTACGCATTGTTTATTGTTGTAGATGCAATATAAAAAATACAAAAAAGGGGAAAGAAGAGAGAAATTTTTGTCATATTGTTCATTCTTTGCACATTTCACACATGCTTCGGAATTGAAATTTAAAACAAAACAAAACAAAAAACTTAACCGTTTAACTTTCACTCTGCGTTGCAACTTCACACTTTTTATGCGAATCAATATTATTGTTC